>SMDT01001967.1:0-60840 GCA_005392925.1 Aquilaria sinensis | reverse complement strand
TTGAGGAGAGGTCTTGATGGCCTAGTTATATGTACATATATCAGACCCCCATGCTGTGTGAGCTCGCAGCAAGTTACATATGTTATCATATGTAGAGTCCTAGTAATTTTATTGCAGGTACAAAGAAGACCCCTTACTGAGAATGTTGAATTCTTACTCCCTAGTTGCGTTGTGCAGATACTGAGGTTATTGGACCGGGTAATCATTGAGGCTTATCACGGTAGTGCTTTTTTGTGTGTACAGGTACAACATTTGAGAATCCTTGTGATTCTAGTCTACATGAGTATACTTAGTTGGTTTGTTGGTCAAGTAACAGTACTAACTAGTGTCTTCCTTTGGCTGCAGAGCCTAGTAGCACTTGGGCAAGGACTTTTGAGACTCGCCATTGGGATTTCCATCCAAGGTGGGAGTTAGATGAAGAAGATCTTAGTAAAGGCTTGTATTTATACAGTACTTTTAGTTGCCTCCATAGTCTATTTTATGAAGAATCTTAGACTCTAGGGTTGCTCTTGGGTGAGGGCATTAGTCTACTTTATGTATGAATGTTCTCACGAGTTGTTATGTGTAGTAAACTCACTCAAATTTTGATTTTGTATGCTTTGGCTATTGTACTTAGTTTTTATGAATTACTTGGCCAAGTTAATGCTTTATGTTTTATTAATCCAAGTCAAAGTATGAAGAGCATGCATATTGCATATTCTAGGATAATCAACTAGTATCATGGGATTTAATCCGCGCACATATACAACTAGCCAATTGCAACCACCGTGAGACCAGCTCTCACAGGGCATCCCGGGAAGGGGCACGGAGATAGTATAATAGAGACCTCGAATGTGTTTCTTGGGAAGGAGCCTCCAACGCCCAAGTCAGTGTTTGTAAGAGTGGTAATAGTAGGGAGTAGAGAGTGAGGAAAATAGTGAGAGTTATGTGTCTTTCCTTACCAAGGTCCTTCCTAAATATTTATAGGAGGATGAAGGGAAAAGGCCGTTTGACACAGCCTGTTCAGATCGTGACACGTGTTCAGTCAGATTTGATCCCTACCCTCAGAGATAGGTATTTCCAGCTAGCCGTAGGCTGTTCAGCCAGAGCGAAGGGGCGTGTGCAAGGTCTCTCTATCAGAGGCTCCTTAACCATTTTTGTCGTATCTCCACAAGACCCCTTTGGAAAATGAGACCCCTTCGGGGTATAAGGCTCCTTCGGAATAGAAGGCCCCCTTCGGCTCAATATAGCCACCAAGGGCTATTAGAAAAGGCCCTTCGGCAGAGTGGGGCACTTTTAGAAGACGTTCTTCCTAGCCGGGGATGAGGATATACTTTCTCGAACTTGGTAGTTCGCTATTCCAAAGGTAGTAGTATATAGATTTTTTTAGGTCAGTTTTGTTACCTACCAAGGGTGGTTGTCATTCACCGAGGTTGGTGCTAGGTCTTCCCCGAGGGTGGTTTTTGGCCAGGTAATCTGGAGTTCTCGGGGATCATGGCCCTTCGGTTATAAGGTGGTGTTCTTCCTGAAGATGGTAAGGGCCCGTTCTTTCTCAAGGTTGGTCATTCATGTTTCCCGAAGGTGGTGTTTCTCATGTCACTTTGGGAATTCTTGAAGGGTTAATAGCCCTTTGTCTATCACATGCCCCCCTTGGAAAGCCGAAGTTGTATATTCGGTACTTAAGCTTTCGCAAGCATTTCGTGGAACTCTTTGTTGTAGGTAACAATTGTCTCAGCAAGTATTAACTGAATTTTTGACCAACGTTACCTTCTTCGGATGAGGGCCTTTCTTCAGTTCAGGACGCCTCTCCTAGCCGAGGTAGTGCCATCGGCATTAGGTGGTAGTCATTCTTTGCCCAAGCTTTTGGTGTTCCCGAAGTTGTTCCTTCGGGCCAAAGTGTCAATTCCCCTTCTGGGCTTTTTGTTGCCTGGCAGTGAATCGTCACATCTTCTGACCAAATAGACGCGTCTCCTCAGGAAAGACTCATGCCTGCCAGTGAATCGTCATATCCTCTGACTAGCTAGACGCATCATTTTGAGCTAGACTTGCATAGGTCCGTCAGCTGTTAGGAGGCGTGCCCTTGTTTCTCGCGTCAGGTGACATGTGTCACCAAGTGGCTGGTGAACGGTCGGGTTTGTTATGTTGGTTACGTCCCTTCGCCTGCAAAGGGTCATTATGGCGACGCTTCGCTTGCCTCCTTCAGTCTATATAAACCCTTCCTCCTCCAGAGTCTTCCACACTTCTCATTTTTCATTGCCTTTGCTATCTGATTTTTTCTCCTTTTTCACCATCCCTTTGGCGGTGGTGCTAGTAGTGGAACAATTTTCCGGCAACCATTGTGGCAGTCTTTCGAAGTTCATACCTAAATCCGAACTAGGTGGGTTTATTTTCGAGTTTCCATTTTTTTCTCAAAATTTTCTCCTTCATCTCCCCGAGGTTAGAGCCTTCCCGCCGAATAAGTCTTTTCAACAAGCCGAAGTTCAGCCCATCCCCAAGAGTTGGCTTCCTTTTAACTCTCATCCGAGATGTGCCACTTCGGAAAAAGTCCAAAAGTGGTCGGCCAAATTTTTTCTTCCTTCTTATGTTGTCACTAGGCTTCCTAGTCTTGGTATGCCCAGTTATGCCCCTCATCCTGACAAGGTTACCATCTTCAGGGCTTAGCTGAAGGCTGGACTTTGGTATCCCCCTCTGAAGATGGTTTGCGACTTTTGCCAATTCCATGGCATAGCCGTGAACCAACTTTCCCGAAGTCCTATTCTTATTTCAACCCCTTCCTTTGCATGTGTGGCGTCTTCAAAATAGAGCCCTACTTCATCTTCTTCATGCAGTACTACAAACTCCACCTAGTTTTGAAGGGTGGCTTCTACTTCTTGCTTCCTCGAGGATCTGGGAGCAAGAAATATACGTTCACCTTCGGAACGAAGGACAGTTGGCGAGGGTGGCAAAAGAAGTTCTTCTTTCTCAAGGTGGATGAGCAGGTGCCAACCAAATGGGCATCGGGGGCTCTTGATATTGATGTAGTAGATTCCTAAAAGCTACTAAGTTTAGAGTTAGAAGCCCAATTCGAAGAATTTGACAGCCATATTCAGGCTATCATGGATTGGGATCCCAAGGTCCCCTGTGTTTCCTATACCCCTTCCCCATTAGGTGGAACTTTATGACTGAAGAGGTCCTTCGGGAGCTAGGGGTAGTCAAGGAACATATTACCAACAAGGATATGCCGAAGCCCCTTTTTGATGGCAAGAAGGCATGGTTGGTAAAGCTCCTTCAGGGCGAACTCACCTATCCGGCTCTTGAAGAGAGTAAGTCCCTTTCCATATTTTTGTCATATATATCCTTTGTACTTACATTGATGTTCTTCTTTTTGCAAAGATGGATGACAAGTCTGCTGCCTTCTACAAGAGTCTCTTCCTCAGCCAAGCTGAGAAGAGGGAGCAGTAAAGGAAAAAGGCGGCGCCGAAGAGGAAGAAGGCGCCGGGGGGACCATCTTTGGCGTCGAAGTCGAAGAAGGACAAGGAGAACTCCCTTCCTCTTCCGCCCGAGGATGATGCGGGGGTATTGGACCAAACTCCCGTTCGGGCCGACCCACCTTCGGGGCCAGCCATTTGTTTGACTCCACTTATTCTAGACATGGTTGTAGAGACTTTGGGGACTTTGGTCAGTGGACTTTTAGCCGAAGAGCTTGAGGAACGCTGACAAAGGAAAGGCAAAGGTGTTCCCACCAAAGTCCTCAAAGTCAGCGACTCTGAGGGAGCAAACGCCGAGCTTCCTCTAGGTTTGTCCCTTAGCCATTTTTCTATGAGTTTGAGAATTTTTGGTATTTTAGACCTTATAGATGAATGGCTAAGAAATAACGTTCTAATGGAACTTCGGCGTGACTTTGCAGGCGAAGAAGTACAGGCCCCCTAGGCGGAGGACCACGCCCGAAGGAGGGCTATTCGGGATTCCAAAATCCTAAGGGACAAAGTCCCGAGGGAGCCCTTATGGATTTTCACAGAGGACATGAACCTGTTCTCTAAGGATAGCTAAAAGATGGCTCCCCAGATGGTGAAGGGCATTATGACAAACGCCACTTTCCAGTCCCTGACCGAGGAATGCCCCAACAAAGAAGTCCTCGCCACGAAGATGAACGAGCAGGCTGCCTATGTAAACCTCAATCCTTTAGGACTTAGAAAATTTCTGAGTTCCCTTTTCTGAGTTCCTTTTTTACCCTTATTCAGAATTTTCACCTTTTTGAAGCTGTTGGCATACAGTGGGTACCTTCGGGACTGGGCAGCTAAACAAACCTCGGTCCAAAGTCGATCAAATGAGAGTTTGGCTAAGGCCAAGAACTCCCTGCCAGCTTGGTCGTTAAGTACGGTGAGCTTAATAAGATAGCCAAGGAGGATCTGGCTAACCTTCGGGATGAGGTGCTTAAGAGCCAGGGGGAGCTGATTCAAGACTTCTCGTCGAAGATGTCCAACCTTGGTGCGAAGTTGATATCTTTGACCTCGGTGAATGAGGCTTTCCAAAAGGAGAGAGACGATGCCATTGCTGATCTTACAAAAGCATTTGCTCTTAATCCCGAACTCCAAGCCAAGGTCAATAGGCAAAAGAAGGAGAAAAATAAGAAAAATAAGAAGTTGGAAAGGGATGTCGAGGTCCTCAAGAGAGAACTGGAGGACTTGGATGTAGAGAAGGCTAAGTCTGATCAGGCAACTAAGTCCTCTTATCAAGACAATTTTTACCTGGCTCGTCACCAAGTTCTGTCCAGATTTCCTAACCTCGACCTTTCCTTTTTGGCGGCCCTAAACATCCCTAAAGGACCATCTTGGTAGTGGTCAAGGATAGAGTTCCTCAATCTCCCAGCTAATCCACCTTTGGCCCCAAAAGTTGCTGCCGAAGAGGACGATGCCGAAGGTGAGGAAGCCGAAGATGCTGAGGAGCCAGTAGGTGACCAGGACCCCGAATAGGCTTCCTTTTTCTTCTTTCCCTTGTAATCTGCTCCTTGTATTTTGTAATGAAGTGTTAATGAAATTTCTCTCTTCTTCAAAATTTGGCTAAGTCCACGATTGGTCTTCGGATATCATCTTCATTCTTTAACACTTAATTATCTTTAGCCAAGGGGTTTCGGGACCATCTTCGGTTGACGACCTTTGGGGTGGTAGGTAGGTATCTATAAGAACAAACATGTTCGGTTGAATATCTTCGGCAAAACTTAACCTGTGTAAGAAATAGTTAAGTGCCTTTTTTGCCAACCATGTTCGGTTGATTTTGATTTCCTTTGGCAAAGTCTGCCTATTTTCATGAATGCCCCTTCGAAAGTGACCATGTTCAGTTTCCCCCCTTAGAAGCAAATATGTTTGGTTTTCTCCCACAGAAGCAAACATGTTCGGTCACTATGCTTCAAAAAAAATGTATAACTTTACACATAGGCACCTTCGGAAAAGCCTCATCGGTTGGACACCTTCGGACCCACCTTGAAAATTTTTCTAAGTATGGGAATTCACTTATGTAATTCAGGAAACAACCACTTTCAGTTTTCCACCTTCGGACATGACCATGTTCGGTCGACGCCCCTCAGATGGAACCATGTTCGGTCAAAGGAAATTACCACCTTCGGTCATACCTCCCTTGGTGTTTTTTGCACAATTTTCCAACCAGAAAATGTTCTAAGTGTAAAATTTTTTCAGAGAGTCTGAATGCCATGTATTTTTCAACTCTCCTCCTTTGGTATTACCGAGCTTGTAGACTCCTGGCCGAACTTCTTCGAGGACCAAATAAGGTCCATCCCAATTTGCCCGAAGTACTCCATGGGATGATCTTCGGGCTTCAATTTTAGCTTTTCGGAGTACGAGGCCCCCTTTCTTGATTTTTTTACGCTTGACATGCAAGTTTGTAGCAATGGCTACTCTCTGCTGAAAAGCTTTTCTTCTGAGCTCGGCCATCTCTCTATGCTCATCAATTAAATCCAACTTGGTCCTTAAACCGAGATTGTTCCCTTCTTCATTGAACACCTGTATTCTAACGGAGGGCTGTGCAACCTTGACGGGGATAATGGCCTCTACTCCGAAGACGAATGAGAAGGGTGTCTCGCCCGTGGCCCTTCTAGGAGTTGTTCGGTAGCTCCACAGCACACTCGAAAGCTCTCCTGACCATTTTCCCTTTGCTTATTTCAACCTCTTTTTCAGACCATCTTTTATTGTTCTGTTGGAAACTTCAACCTGTCCATTGCTCTGAGGATGGGCCACCGGGGCAAAGTGCAATTTAATTCTGAGGTTGGTAGTGAATTCCTAGAACCCCTTATCAGTAAATTGGGAACCATTATCAGCTACTATCACTCTTGGAATGCCAAATTTGCATATGATGTTTTTTCAAACAAATCTCTATATGTCCCTCACCGATATTGCTGCTAAAGGCTCTGCCTTGGTCCACTTGGCGAAGTAGTCTACTGTGACTACACAAAATTTCACTCATCTAGGAATTGTTGGGAAAGGCCCAATGAGGTCTATACCCCATACGGCGAAGGGGCAGGGGTAGTTTGCCGAAGTTATGACTTTCGAGGGTAGTCTCTGGACAGGAATGTGTCTCTAGCAGTTGTCATATTTCTAGACGAACTGCCTCCCGTCCTTCCTCATGGTAGGCCAGAAGTATCCTTGGCAGAGTAGTACCTTGGCAAGGACATCAGTTCCTATGTGAGAACCACAGGCTCCCTCATGGACTTCTTTGAGGACCATCTTGACATCTTCTTCGTTGACACACCTCTGTAATAGACTTGCGTACCCTTGCCGGTATAGCTCTTCCCTAATCAGGAAGTATCTTCCTGAGCGCTTTCGCACTTTTGCGGCTTCGAAAAGATCTTCGGGAAGTTCCGACGTTGCGAAGTATTTCTTGATAGGGTCTTTCCACCCTCTTCCCAAGGTTTCTATGCACATTACTGCCACACTTGGCTATATAGTACCTTAGTGGACTCTTTTGATTTGGCCAGAGTATCGGCTTCCATATTGTCTCACCAAGGTACATTTTCTATATGTACCGTGTCGAACTCCTAGATGAGCTTTTTCACAAGATCATGGTACTTTGCCAAGTTTGGGTCCTTTACCTCGTAGTCCTCCACTATCTGTCGTACCACTAGCTGAGAATCACTATGGGCCTTGAGATTCCTTACACCAACTCTTTTTGCTAGCCTCAAGCCTGCTATAAGGGCTTCATATTCCGCAACATTGTTGATGACATTGAATCCGAATTTGATGGCCTTCCTGGCTTCCATACCTTCGGGCCTGCGGATGATTACTCCAGCTCCTTGGTGTTCGGAACCAGAGGCTCCATCAACAAAGAGTGTCCACTCAGGTTCATCTTTTCCAAGGTCTTTCGGGGTATCCTCGATTTTTGGGACTTTGGCAATGAAGTCTGTTAATGCTTAGGCCTTTATTGACCTTATCGGCTCATAGGTAATGTCGTATTCACTGAGCTCAATGCATCATTTTTGACAATCTTTTTGAGTGGTCCACCTTTTTCATGACATCTCGAAGAGGTAGGTTACTTCTGAACATGATGGGGTGTAAGGGTGAAAGTTCGGGTTATAGGGTCGGGTTCGGGTTGAAACCCGACTTTTTAAACTATCACTAACCCGATTAACCCTAACCCTAACCCGATTAGGGTTGGGTTAGGGTCGGGTTGACCCTAATTGATTTAAAGTCCCTATTATATCCATCAACAACAGTGAATCAATAAAGATTTGGGGCAATAAATACATTGAAATGTAACAAATCAACCAAATATCATAGGATACAGAGCCATTCAATTGCTCAATTTTGGCAGATCATACTTAGCAACATATATATGCCTAACTTAAATACATTGAAAAGTAACAAATTAACCAAATATAAGAGGATTCAGAGTCATTCAATTGCTCAATTTCAATTAATTAAAGCCTAATTTAAATTCATGCTGAAACTTAAAAAGAAAAACTTACACAGTCAGAATGTTTCTTTACTCTGGTAAGTGGAACAAAGCCCAAACGTTCAGATCAGATGTCATGCCGTCGCAGTAGAGACCAGCAGGCAGTAGTTGGTCGTAGATGCACAAGCTTACAGTCACAGCAAGGAGAGGGACGAGAACGCCGAGAAGAGGAACGGAGGAGGAGGACAGTCGTCACAGACTCATAGTCCGGCGTGCCGCTGTCGACTGACGACTGTCGTTCACGTTTGTTTGCCGTTTTTGCCGCAGCTCGCAGGGACGATTGGACGAAGTGCCGGGACCGCCGGACCGGACTGAAGAACTGAAGAGAGGATAGCTAGAACCTGGAACTGGAATTGTCGAATAATTGGATAGGTTTTGCTGATTGCCTGATTTGCTCTTTATTCTTTAATTTAGGTGGCTGCCGTCTGCGGTCTGCCGATGCTGGAGCCTGGAGGAGGCCCGGATTGATATAGGCAGCATTTAACCATTGGGCTGGAGCCTGGCTTGGCCCTGGTGTGCATGACTTGGGCTGGCAAGTGGCAAATCCGAAAATGGCAATAAGGCTTGAAAAAAAGAAAAATAGAATTAGGCAAGGACGCAAGGTCGCAAGCAAGGGTAGTTCGTAGTTGGACTTGGGCTAGGCTTTGCCTTGCTTAAAGCCAGAAATAGGGTTGGGTCAGATTTTTTCGGGTTAACCCGACCCAAACCGATTCCTTAAATTTTATACATGGATCGGATCGGGTCAACCCGAATTTACTTTTTCTCTTCTCCCAACCCGACCCTAACCCTAAAATTAGGATCGGGTTCGGGTTAGGGTTCGGGTTTAGGGTCAGCACTTACACCCCTAATGGGGTGCCATTGGAAGTAAGGTCGCAACTTTCTACTTGCCAGTACTAGGGCATAGATGCCTTTTGTAGAAGAGGGCACCTAACTTTGGTACCATACAGGGACTTACTCACATAATACACTGGTCATTGCTTTCCTCCCTCTTCCTTTACTACTACCGAGCTTACTGCCTTTTTAGTGACGGCGAGGTAGATAATGAAGGGTTCACCCTCCCGCGGTTGTCGAAGTGTCGATAGACGGGTTAGGTAGCTTTTGAGCTCATTCTAAGCCTTTTAGCAATCTTCATTCCAAGGGTGTTCCTTGGAGCCGAAGTCACCTTCATTTTTTGCTGCTTTGGTGAGCACTTTGAAAAATGGTCGGCACCTATCCCCGTATCTGTAGATGAATCTGCTAAGGGCCATGATTCCCTGTGAGTCTTTGCACGTCCTTTTTCGTTGTGGGAGTTTGGAACCCTAGCAGGGCCTTAACCTTTTCTGGGTTGGCATCGATATCTCTTTCTGATACTATGAATCTGAGGAACTTGCCCGCATTCACTCCGAATACGCACTTCTCAGGGTTGAGACGGATTCCAAATTCCCGAAGTCGGTGGAATGTTTCCTTTAAGTCTAAGATATGATTACTAGGCAGTTTGCTCTTAACTATCATATCATTGACATATACTTCCATATTTCTCCCAATTTGGGAGTCGAACACCCTGTTCATCAGCCTTTGGTACGTGGCCCCTGCATTCTTAAGGCCGAAGGGCATTCTGATGTAGCAGTAGGTCCCGACTTCGGTGATGAAGGCAGTTTTTTCCTCGTCTTCGGGATCCATCCGGATTTGGTGGTATCCACTGAAGGCGTTGAGGAAGCTAAGCAGACCATATTCGGCGGTTGAGTCCACCAATTGATCTATAGGTGGTAGAGGATAAGAATCCTTAGGACAGGCATCGTTTACGTTTCGGAAGTTGATGCACATTCAGAGCTTATCACTCCCTTCCTTCGTGGCGATAACAACATTGCTAAGCCATTCGGGGTACTTGACTTCTCTTATTACACCTGCCTCCATTAACCGTTGGACTTCGGTTCTGACAAAGTTGTTCTTATGCGCCGAGAGGCTGCACTTTTTTTGCCGAACAGGCTTCACCTCTGGACGCACTTTAAGGCTATGTTGAATTATCCGAGGGTCTACCCCAGGCATGTCCTTCGGAGAGTAGGCAAACAGATCTTTGTTCATTAATAGAAAAGATACAAGTTTTTGCTTGTCACCTTCGGCCAGTTGTTTCCCCACTCGGGTACTTCGGCCTGGGACAAGTTCTACATCCTCTGTTTCTATTTTTTCGAAGTCACCTACTCCTTCTCCTATTGCCTCTTCAGCAAGTATGCTCTTTTCTTCCGAAGTCTGTGCATGAACTTTCATTGGACTTTGTCTTGCCTTCACGAAGACTTTCCTCACCTCAGCTTGATCAATGAATATCTCCGCGTCCCCTTCCTTCGTGCCGAAGGTGACTGTTAGGAATTTCACATCTGGGCGAATGTGGAGATTTCCTTGTGTCTGCCTTCCGAGGATGGCATTGTATGAAGAAGGGACATCTATGATGATGAACCTTGTCATTGTGGAGCCGAAGAGCTCTTTCTTGTTCTGAACCAAAGTTCCCCTTAGCATCAAGGGCAGATCAATCCACCCGAGCACAGGGAGTTCGGAGGGACCTACACCGAACGTAGGGGAAGTAACAGGTTTGAGATCACCCTTGGAGATGCCCAAGTTCGGCAATAGGTGGGAGAACAGAACGTCGGCATTGGAACCATCATCAATGAGCACTCTTTTGACGTCCCAACTCCCTATCCTTGCCATAATTAGGAGGGGGTCATCATGAGGGAACTTCACGGTAGACCCATCTTTCCGAACAAGCTTGTTCGCTGGGTTTCCGAACTCCATCATCGAGATTTCCCAGACTTTCCTTTTTCTCTCGGCTGAGGGTATCCCAGTAGTGATTGTCTGGATTACTCCCACCGGAGGTGGTGGATGCTTTCTGGGACTTCGGTTCCGACGTCGGTCGGAATCATAGTCCTCATCTTCCCCTTTCCTTTCTTCTTCCCTTCTTCCTTTGGGGGATGACATTCACAGGTATCACCGTAGTTGGCCTTGTTTGATCAGAGATTCGATGTACTTTTTCAGCTGGAAGCAGTCCTCGGTGTCGTGCCCATGGTCTCGGTGAAACTGGCAAAACTTCTTCATGTTCTTCTTATTCTCTGAGGTCATGGCCTTCGGATGTTGGATAGTAGTCCCTTGCTTCTCCATCGCCATCAATATGTTTGTCCTTATGGTGTTCAAGGGAGTGAACGACACCTGCCTCTTCCCTTTCTACTTCCGAGGTCTACCCTTACCCTTGGTCGGATACCGAGGTTGGTGAGCCTGACCGTCAGGATGATTCTGGTCAAACTTCGGCCCTCCCATCCGCAATTCTTCGGCCGTCATGTGCTGTTTTGCCCTTCGATAGAATTCACCGAGGGTATCATGGGGGATCTTTGGAGAACTTGTAAGAGAGTTGTGAATCTCTCCGAAGTCCCCTGATCATGGCAAGGATGCGGATTTTGGGGTGGAAGTCAGGCACACTCAGCGCTTCTCGGTTGAACCTCTCAACATAGTCCCGAATGGTCTCCCCATTCTTTTGGGCTATGTCAAACATTTGGACAGGCATCTTCGCCATCGGCCTACTTCCGATGAACTGTGGGTGAATGCGGCGGATAACTCCTGGAAACACATTATGGTCCTTGGAGCCAGGAAGTTATACCACGCAGTTGCTGGCCCTGAAAGGGTGACTTCAAAGCATTTGCAGAGGGTGGCATCATCAGCACCATGCAACACCATGCTGCGCCTATACTTCATCAAGTGAGCTTGGGGGTCACTACGTCCATCATATGTTTCCAAGCGTGGTACTCAGAAGTCACTCGGCATAGGTGCCTCTACCACTGCACGGATGAAGGGTGACTCTTCTCCGGTGAATGTCTCCGACAACCTTGACCAAACAGGCTTCCGGGAGATCTGTCTTTCTACCTTTTCCAACCTCTCTAGGATCTTCTCCATGAGGGTGGTAGGACTGTTTTCCACTCGCTGTCTGGTGGTTGCCGGCAACGGAGAACAACGTCTCCTTTTCGGAGAGTAACTTCGTCGGCGTGGGAACTAGGACCTCCCGTACGGGGATGGACTTCGCCGGCGGGAAGTCCTGGGTATTTTTGACACCGTGTTTCCCGCGCAACGTCCTCTGGAAGGTACATTCTCCGTTGAATACTCATCGTGAAAGCCCCCACTTCCAGAGCTCTAGCAGGATAACTTTGGGCTCCTCTCTTGCCAGGTGCTAGGAGAAAGCGCCTTTCCCTCGGGAGATGGTTGTGACCACCTTTGGTTGAGCTGTTGGGTCATTTCAGCCACAATAGAGAGCTGAAAGTCTCGCAGAAAGCTCATCGTGACGTTCATCCTTAGGTAAAGAAGTCTCTACCACAAGTGGTTTAGTCGCTGTCGGAGCTTCAGGCGCGGACTAGGACTTCAGGAGTCCCTTGTCCTTAGAATGTCGGGTTTCAACAATGGCGACCTGAGAGGGAGTTCCTATAGATGGCGCCAAATGATGCCCGATGGCATCCTTGTTGTATGACATGCTGGCCTGAGGGAGAGACTTCCGGTATGAAGGTGTCTGTATGACTTTGAAGAACAGGGGTTAGAGACTCCCCAAAATGTGTTTTCGGGGGAGGAGCCTTCGACGCCCAAGTTAGTGTTTGTGAGAGTAATAGTAGTAAGGAGCAGAGAGTTCGGAAAATAGCGAGAGTTCTGTTCCTTTCTTACCAAGGTCCTTCCTAGGTATTTATAGGAGGGTGGAGGGAAGAAGCCGTCTGACACAGTCTGTTTAGATCGTGACATGTGTTTGGTTAGATGTGATTCGTACCCTCGGAGATAAGTATCTCCAGTTGGCCGTAGGCCATTCCGGCCAGAGGGCAGGAGTGTGGGCGAGGTCTCTCTGTTAGAGGCTCCTTAACCGTTTTTGTCGTATCTCCGCAAGACCCCTTTGGAGAATGAGACCCTTTCAGGGTATAATGCTCCTTCGGAATAGGAGGCCCCCTTCGGCTCAATACAGCCACCATGGCTATTAGGAGAGGCCCTTCGGCAAAGTGAGGCACTTTCGGAAGACACTCTTCCTTGCCGAGGATGGGGATATACATTCCCAAACTTGCTGAGTTCGCTATTCCGAAGGTGGTTGTCGTTCACCAAGGTTGGTGCTAGGTCCTCCCCAAGGGTGGTTTTTGGCTAGGTGATCTGAAGATCTCGGGGATCATGGCCCCTCAGTTATAAGGTGGTGTTCTTCCCGAGGATGGTAAAGGCCCCCTCCTTCCTGAGGTTGGTCACTTATGTTTCCCGAGGGTGGTGCTTCTCAGGTCACTTTGAGAATTCTAGAAGGGTTAATAGCCCTTTGGCTATCAGTTATACATGTTTGTGTAGTATGGTTCTACTAGATAACACTAAGAAACAGTAGAGGCCACCAAAGGAAATTGAATGAGAAAAGACAATAAGAATAGAAAACCATCTAAATAACAACAAACATAGAGGAAATGCGAGGTACTCCAACAAAACATTCCAGATCTAGCAAATAACTACAATCATATCCTTCTGACATTGGAAGCTGAGAGGACACTCATATATACATGCAACCAATATCCACAGCCTACATATTTCACTATGCTGTTAAACAATGCCACATCTAAAACACCCTTCTATTTGACAGTAGGTATAATCCCACAAAACTTATTTAGTCCCAAATTGCTGCCACTAAGAATTAGACACATCATACAGGTATTCTTCCTAAAATCCCCACACAGAGAGGTTTGAAACAAACATTGTATGTACAAATTGCTCCCAATCAACCATGTATCCTAAACTCCTACACCCATCACTCACAAAATGACATCATTTCCCAATGACAGATGTCACACTTTCAACACCTCCCACGTACTTTACAGTATTGTATATAGATTATTTGTATATTTTAGAATCTTTTATAATGTAGGAACAATAGTTAACTTGTGAGGTTGTGTTCATCAAGCAAGGTTTGTTTATGCTCCGCAACCCCTAATCTCCCTATAATGTGCATGCTAACTGATTTTCAAATACCATACCAGATTTGCCAATCCCTCACTAGACTCCACAACTTCTATCTCCACTCTGTTAAGCCTAGAAACTACTAGCATAGGTCATCTATTTCTCCACTTCTACCCATTGATTTTGCAGCTTAAAATGCAGTGAAGACAGCAACATTGAATTTGGTGGGGTTAGCTTTGGATTGGGATTTGGAGATGTGGTAGACTCTTTAATGCGAACCCCGATGGTATAAAGACCATGAAACACGCCCAAGATGTTTTTCAAGCTCCACAAGACATCAAAGAGACTGGATTTGAAGACCCCCACCCCTAATCAACCTGTGACTAGAAACGAGAAGTATAGAATTCCAAGAACACAAGCACACTTGTGCACCAAGGCAGTCCGCCAAGAACCAAAGAGAAAACCTCTCCAAAGAGCAATATTATTTCGGCAATAATCTGTGTGTTTACATCCAGAATATGTGCCTTTATATAGGCCTAAACTAGGGTTAAAATCTGGGCAAAATTCGCAGCCTAAATCCCTTAGGAATCCTAGATACAAAGACATAGGAAATCCTAGTCAAATTAGGACTCTAATTCCTAGTTTGAACAAGTTTAGTGCATGCATCATATGCCAATTGTACAAAACGATTCAAACCTCTTCCATAGCCTAAATAACATCCTAAATAATGTATCTAAATATGAATTGAACGAAAATAAAATGCAAATACAAGATTAAACCCGAAATCCCCCAAATAGCCTTTTCGGGTGCATTTTTGGGCACTTTAGGGTTCTCACTTGTATCTTCAGCTCCAAGCTTGAATCTTTGAGTTCCAATGGCATGAATCTTCCTCTTAGATGTGGTAAAGAAGGTCTGGAAAGTTAGACCTCAAAAATCCAGCTTTTGGGCACAAAATGCATCAAGAACACTTAAGGTGGCTCAAATGGTGCACTTTGAGTGGTGTCCTTGGTGTCCTTGTTTTGTGACTTGTCTAACCACTCCAGAACTGAGTACCAAGCATGTCCTTCATCTCCATATGGTGTCTTGAAAGTTCCAGCAGCTCCTTGTGAAATTTCATGGCCGTTCTCCATGAAGAAACTTGAAACAAAGGCTTGTAGTGTACTTGAGAGCTCCTTAGCTTTCTTCCTTGTCATAGGTCCACTAGAAACCTTCAATGGGTCCTTGCCTTCTCCATGTGTGCCTTCCTTGATCATATCAACTCCCCCCTCCTTAGAAGGATTCATCCATGAATCTCCATGTTCAAACAAAGATAAATCAGAAACATTAAAAGTAGCACTCACATTGTACTCACCCGGCAAGTCTAGCATGTATGCATTGTCATTGATCTTCTTAATGACTTGGAATGGACCATCTCCTCTTGGATGAAGCTTAGTCCTTCTTGCAGCTGGAAATCTTTCTTTTCTCATGTGTAACCAAACCCAATCTCCAGGCTCAAACACAACTCTCCTTCGGCCTTGATTGGATTTCTTTGCAACTTGTTGACTTTTGAGTTCAATTTGTTGCTTAACCTTCTCATGCAACCTCTTGATGCTTTCGGCCTTCTTACTACCATCAAAACTAGATACCTCATGAGTAGGTAAAGGCAAGAGATCCAATGGAGTTAAAGGATTAAAACCATAAACAATCTCAAAAGGTGACAAATTAGTAGTAGAATGCATGGACCTATTATAAGCAAATTCTACATGAGGCAAACAATCTTCCCAAGCTTTCAAATTTTTACCAATGATAGCTCTAAGCATGGAACCTAAAGTCCTATTAGTTACCTCAGTTTGCCCATCAGTTTGTGGGTGACAAGATGTAGAAAACAAAAGCTTAGTTCCTAGCTTACCCCACAAAGTCCTCCAAAAGTGGCTTAGAAACTTAGTATCTCTATCCGAAACTATAGTTCTAGGAACACCATGAAGTCTAACAATTTCTTTGAAAAACAATTCAGCCACATGAATAGCATCATCAGTCTTATTGCATGGAATAAAATGAGCCATCTTAGAAAATCTATCAACTATGACAAAGATTGAGTCACGGTTTCCCTTAGTCCTAGGCAATCCAACAATGAAGTCCATAGAAATATCTACCCATGGATGACTAGGTGTAGGAAGTGGTGTGTATAATCCATGTGAAGTGTGAGTGGATTTTGCCTTCCTACATGCAATGCATTGCTCACATACCTTCTTCACATCCTTTACCATATTCGGCCAATGGTAATGTTCCTTCAAAGTATGCAAAGTCTTGGCTAGTCCAAAGTGTCCCATAAGTCCTCCACAATGAGCTTCCTTTGTTAGCAATTCCCTCAAGGATGTCTTTGGTATGCATAACCTGTTTTCTTTGAAAAGAAACCCATTAACTTGGTAGAACTTCTCAAAAGCAAACTTAGAACACTTAGAGTAAATCTCACCAAAATCATCATCACTAGCATATAAATCCTTCAAGTGTTCAAAACCCAAAACTTTTGCATCTAAAGCTGAAAGTAAAGCATACCTTCTTGAAAGTGCATCCGCCTCTACATTATCCTTACCTTGCTTGTATTTGATAACATATGGGAATGACTTAATAAACTCTACCCATTTAGCATGCCTCCTATTCAACTTACCTTGCCCACTAAGAAACTTAAGGGCTTGGTGATCAGTGTGAATCACAAACTCTCTTGGCCACAAATAATGTTGCCAAGTCTCCAAAGCTCTTACCAAAGCATAGAGCTCCTTGTCATATGTGGGATAGTTCAAGCTAGCACCATTCAACTTCTCACTAAAGTATGCAATGGGGCGGCCTCCTTGCATCAATACAGCTCCAATGCCTATACCTGAAGCATCACACTCAACTTCAAAAGTATTAGCAAAGTTAGGCAAAGCTAAAAGTGGTGCATGGCATAACTTTTCTTTTAACAACCCGAAAGCATCTTCTTGAGCTTTTCCCCACTTAAATCCCACATTCTTCTTTATAACTTCAGTTAGAGGTGCAGCAATGGTAGAAAAATTCCTAACAAACCTCCTATAGAAGCTAGCTAACCCATGGAATGATCTCACCTCAGTAATGGATGTTGGCGTCGGCCATTCTTGTATGGCTCTCACCTTCTCTTGATCTACCTCAATTCCATGTGAACTCACAACAAATCCAAGGAAAACAACTTTGTCAACACAAAAAGAGCACTTCTTCAAGTTAGCATACAACTTTTGTCCTCTTAAAGTGCTTAGTACTTGTGTGAGGTGTCCAACATGCTCTTCTAAGTTCTTGCTATATACTAAGATATCATCAAAGTACACAACAACAAACCTACCAATGAAGTCACGCAAGACATGATTCATAAGTCTCATGAAAGTACTAGGAGCATTAGTTAGTCCAAAAGGCATAACTAACCATTCATAAAGTCCAAACTTTGTTTTAAAAGCAGTTTTCCATTCATCCCCTTCCCTCATTCGAATTTGATGGTACCCACTTTTTAAATCAATTTTTGAAAACAAAGTAGAACCATGCAACTCATCAAGCATATCATCAAGTCTAGGAATAGGATGTCTATACTTTACAGTGATCTTGTTGACAGGCCTACAATCCATGCACATGCGCCATGAACCATCCTCCTTTGGCACCAAAAGTACAGGTACGGCACAAGGACTCAAACTTTCCCTCACAAGGCCTTTGTCCAACAACTCCTTTACTTGCTTCTCAATCTCCTTAGTCTCATCGGGATTGGTTCTATAGGCTGGCCTATTTGGAATTGGTTCTCTTGGGACTAGGTCTATTTGATGCTCAATGCCTCTACTTGAAGGCAAACCTCTCGGATCTTCAGGGAAAACATCTTCAAAGTCCTGCAACAAAGACACAACAACACTAGGAAGATGTGTTAGATCATTGACAACAAGTAAAGATTCTTTGTAAATTAAAAGAAGCACTGGTCTTTGTGCTTGAATGGCTTTCCTCACATCACTCATTTTAGCAATATAGCACTCATTTTTTCCACTCAACTTCCTTTCATTCTTTTCTGTTGGGAACTCTCCACTCTTCTTCCCCTCATGGTCACTCATCTCACTTGATCTCTCATTTTGTCTCTCGGCTTTCCCCTCTTCACTCTTGCCCTCAACTTTCCCCTCATCTATTTTTCTCTCAACCTTACTTTGAAGTTTCCTTTGATCCTCCAAAACTTGTTGTGGTGAAAGTAGACTAAGTGTGACTGGCCTTCCTTCATGGACAAATGAGTACAAGTTTTTCTCTCCATTATGTGTGACTTTCTTATCAAATTGCCACGGCCTTCCAAGCAAAATGTGGCAAGCATGCATAGGAACAACATCACAAAGAATTTTATCATGGTAAGTACCAATTTTGAATTTAACTGAAACTTGCTTTACCACTTTTACCTCCCCGGCATCATTCAACCATTGAAGCCTATATGGTTGTGGGTGCTTTTGAGTTGGAAGCTTCAACTTCTCAACCATGGTTGAACTTGCTACATTGGTGCAACTTCCTCCATCAACAATGAGGCTGCACACTTGATCTTTGATTCGGCATCTAGTGCGGAATATGCACTCCCTTTGATTGGCCTCCTCCTTGGCTTGTACACTTAGAGCTCTCCTAGCAACAAAAGCAAAGTCACCCTCCTCGGGCTCAAGTGTGTTTTGCTCATCATCCTCCAAAGGTGGTGTCTCCTCCATGGCATCCTCCTCCTCGGATGTGATCTCACCATCATCTTTGAGAATCATCACCTTTTTGTTAGGACAATCTCTCATGTAGTGCCCCTTGCCTCTACACTTGAAGCATTCAATCTCCCTTGACTTGGGCACATCTTTGGGTGGCACCTTGGGTTTATCTTGTTGAGGTGGAGACATTCCTCCCTTGGTAGCCTCCACTCTTGGCTTTGGTGCCTCTTTGCTCCATGTTCCCCTCCATGTGGAACTTCCTCCTTGAGCCATCTTGGATGCCTTAGACCTCTTGATGATTCTTTCGGCCTTAGTGGCATGGTGAAGCAAATCCTCCATGTTGACATATGGCACCATCTCCACTTTGTTGGAAATCTCATGGTTAAGGCCATTGATGAATCTAGCAATGGTAGCCTCCTCATCTTCAATGATATTGGCTCGACGTAGTGTCATCTCTAAGCCCTTATGATAGTCCTCCACACTCCTTTGGCCTTGCACAAGCCTTTGAAGTTTGAGGTGTTGATCTCTATAGTAGTAACTTGGAACAAATCTCTTTCTCATCATGGCTTTAAAAGCTCTCCATGTATTGATGGGTTCCTCCTCATTCCTCCTCCTAGAAGTGACAACCTGGTTCCACCATACAAGAGCATAATCAGTGAATTCAATAGTAGCCACTTTAACTTTCTTTTCCTCAGAATAGTGATGGCACTCAAACACCATCTCAATCTTTTGCTCCCACTCCCAATATGCATCTGGATCACTCCTCCCTTGGAAAGGTGGAATGGTAAGTTTGATGGAGCTTAGATTGTTGTCCTCCCTTGGCTCCCCCCTCCTTGGAAGCCCATGGTCATGCCAATGCCCTTCTTCCTCCTCGGGCTCTTCTCTCCTTGGACCTCTCCTTGGTTGCAAGATGGGATTTGGTCTCCTTGGCAACCTCAAGTCAATGTCCTCAATCCTCCCAACAAGTCTATTGAGAGTTTCTTGAAGCTCTCTCATGGTTGGCTCATCATTGTTCCTTACTTCCATCCTCCTATCCTCTTGGCCCTCCATACTCCTGAAAATTCAAAGATCCTCACAAGCACTCACCTCATGTGTTTCACTCAAAAGATGAACACTCAAACACTCAATTTGTTAGTGAGATATTGCTATTCAAAGAGTTCTCAAAAGTTCTAAGAAAATTATCCTCAAAGCACACAAGAAAACTTGAATTTTTGAAGAACTATTTTGACTCCAAAAGAGGTGGGCTAAACAAGCTTTAAAAGACTCTAGGAAGCTCTTGCAATTGATGATCACAAGAACCACAAAGAAAGCTTTTTGGCTCAAAAACAATGGGATAGGTTTTGGGGCTCAAAACTTTCAACACTTTGAGAAAACTTCTTTTGCAAGCTCTTTTCTTTTTCTTTTCTTTTCTTTGTTCTTTCTTTTTCTTTTTTTTCCTTCTTTTTTTTTATTTTTTTTTTTTTTGCTTGCTGTTTTGATGCTAAAACAACTTTCTCCTTGAAGTTCCTTGCTGCCAAAGACAAAAATTCAGTTTTCTATTCGGCCAAAACAAGAAACTATTGAAACTTGCACAATTTTGAAACAACTTTTTGATACCGAAACTTCCTGAACTTGGATCCTTCTTTTTTTGGTGTTTTCTTGACTCTAGGATGCTGGAAACAATGAAAACAAGAAAGATTAATAGGGCTAGACACAAAACAGAAAGATAAGAAATAATCAGGAACAAACAATTTGAAACTGAGAAAACTAGACAACACGGATTGACTTCTTTTTGTTGTTTTTGTGATTTTCGGACTTGAACAAGGATGGAATAAAAAGGACAGACCTGAAACAAGAAGAAAAAGGATTAAAACAGAGAATTAAGACCAAAATTTACTGGACAAAATTGAAAGAAAACCGAAGCTAAAACAAGAACACAAAGATATGTCCTTCAATGGAACTTGTGGCTCTGATACCAACTGATGCGAACCCCTATGGTATAAAGACCATGAAACGCGCCCAAGATGTTTTTCAAGCTCCACAAGACATCAAAAAGACTGGGTTTGAAACCCCCACCCCTAATCAACCTGTGATTAGAAACGAGAAGTATAGAACTCCAAGAACACAAGCACACTTGTGCACCAAGGCAGTCCGCCAAGAACCAAAGAGAAAACCTCTCCAAAGAGCAATATTATTTCGGAATTAATCTGTGTGTTTACATCCAGAATATGTGCCTTTATATAGGCCTAAACTAGGGTTAAAATCTGGGCAAAATTCGCAGCCTAAATCCCTTAGGAATCCTAGATACAAAGACATAGGAAATCCTAGTCAAATTAGGACTCTAATTCCTAGTTTGAACAAGTTTAATGCATGCAGCGTATGTCACTTGTCCAAAACAATTCAAACCTATTCCATAGCCTAAATAACATCCTAAATAATGTATCTAAACATGAATTCAATGAAAATAAAATGCAAATACAAGATTAAACCCGAAAACCCCCAAATAGCCTTTTCAGGTGCATTTTTGGGCACTTTAGGGTTTTCACTTGTATCTTCAGCTCCAAGCTTGAATCTTTGAGTTCCAATGGCATGAATATTCATCTTAGATGTGGTAATGACGGTCTGGAAAGTTAGAGCTCAAAAATCCAGCTTGTGGACACAAAATGCATCAAGAACACTTAAGGTGGCTCAAATGGTGCACTTTGAGTGGTGTCCTTGGTGTCCTTGTTTTGTGACTTGTCTAAGCACTCCAGAACTAAGTACCAAGCATATCCATCATCTCCATATGGTGTCTTGAAATTTCCAGCAGCTCCTTGTGAAGTTTCATGTCCATTCTCCATGAAGAAACTTGAAACAAAGGCTTGTAGTGCACTTGAGAGCTCCTTAGCTTTCTTCCTTGTCATAGGTCCACTAGAAACCTTCAATGGGTCCTTTCCTTCTCCATGTGTGCCTTCCTTGATCATATCACTCTTGGGTGAGAGAGGTCGAGATTTTGAACATTAAGGATTGACTAATATGGATGGTGGTTTTGCGGCGTAAATGGTAAGAAGGATGACTTTGAAGCTCAATGAAGGTCTTGCAGAAGAGGACCTGGAAAGGTAGATGTCAACAGGGATAAGGATGATTGGAGGACGCCGAGCTGGAGAGAAGTTTCAGACTTAGGATAATTGGAAGGTGTCATAGAACCAGTGGCAAAAGTTGTTGTCCTCAATATCAAAATCCCGAGTTGACCCATAACCCTTGTCATTTGCCGAGTCATTCAACAAATAACATGTCGAGATAAGTCAGCCACTCTATGATTTATGTAAACTTTATTTTTTTCTTTTCTACCGAAAGATTATTTCACGTACTAAAATATATTTTACAAAGCCTGTAGTGGAGCGCTGTCACTTCTCTATAAAATACAAGTAAAATATGGGTATAAATGTTTACAACAGTTAATCGTATTCTATCTAGATTTCCTCTAAATATTTAGATGGGTTTGAGTTCAATCAGAAAACCTACCGAGCAACATAAGTAAACATTACAATGAGGGAAATCAAATTTATTCCTATAAGCCCCAAATTCCAAAAGTCAAAGCTTGGTCAATTGGCAACCAAATGTTGAGCAAATTTTCTATTTTAGTAGTTCAATTCTTCTCATCTTCTTTTAAACTAGACTATATTACTCAAATTGTACCTTAAAACATTAATCTAAGAAGCCACAAAGTCTAGAAACACATGTAGGTGTGTCAAATACATAAATTATAAAAATCCAGTTTTTTAAACTCAACTATAACAAATCAGGGGAAAAAATGCAGTAATAACTACTACTCAAAATGTCCTAAAAGAATACCATTTTGGACTTTTGTAGCTGTTTTAACCAAAATTATTTCTCCCACAAGTTTCAATTACATAAGTACCATTGTATAACCAACCTTTGGAGTCAGATGCCAACCGTTTAAACAACAAGTCAACTTGTTACAAACTGAACCAAAATCTGGTTAAATAAATAAGCTTATTAGATTTTCTATTTACCTGTAAGAAAGCTTATTAGATCTTCTATTTACCTGTAACAAAATTACCACAATTTTAAACATAGAATTATTGGTCACTTCTGATCTTTTTCCCCCCTACAAATTAAATAGATGAGGATGAGTCTCATAATGAAAGTTAGTAAGGGTTAAGCTAATTAATCTTGCAAATAAAGATATCAGTCCAAGAAATTGTTCATATTGATTCACTAAAAATGCAACAATAAAACACTATTAACAAACATAAACAACCAATTACACATTAGACAAACAAGCATAAATAGAAAAATAATAAGCCAGAGACGTGTCCCATAAGTAACCAGACATTAAAAGGAGAGGTGTAATGGTTCAGAGCGAATAACTTCAATAATCAGTAACTTCAAGAGCTAGGGACATCTAGAAATATTGGCCAAGCATTAGCCAAGGCAGATTTAAAAGGAGCTAGCAAGGGCTAGGGACCCCCTAAAATGGTATGATACAAGTAATTCTCCTCAAAATTTAAAGGTAAATTGATTTGTGCCCCTCCTTAAAACTAATAAAATACCCTTATAAAGACTATAGTTTAGGAAAATATTTATTTTGACCCCTATTATAAAAAACTTGAGTCCACCTTTGAACATTAGGGTCTAGAAATCCCTTATTTGTAAATCACTTGGTAAACAATCTAGAAGCTAGCATAATAGAATTAATTCTCAGTGAAAAGTATTAGTTACTGGTCATTTTGGCTCCAATTCATCACATTAACCTAATTGCTTCATTAGTCTACCAATAAAATCCCAGTAAAATGCCAACCTGAAAGCAACCATAAATTTCTAAAATTTTCAGATAAGCAAGCTTAGATCCCTTACCTTACCTTGATTCTTTCTTGTGCAGTAAGATGAAAAATTAGGGCTGGAGGTGTTTGTTACTGGTTGAGCAAGAAATCAGGTGTACAAGGTATTTCTTGCTTAATTCCTCAGCCCACTTGTTCTTTCCTCTCAACTATTTTGCCAAACCCACGGCAATAAGCTCCCTTGCAATAGCTCCCCCGAAATAAGAACTCTTTTGCTTAAACCTTTTTAGCTTTTAAGTTCTAACCTTTAATTCAAACAAATTTTTTTTCCCAAGTTTCAAACTAGTCCCCAAAATCTTAACTTTAGCCATAATTGCCTGGGTTACACTTACCACCTGTTCGTTTTACGTTAATTAGGCCAATTTAACGTGTTATTATTTGCACTGAACTTGGCCTACTTTCCACCTTAAAATATTTGGGCCTCCAATTACACAAAATTAAGACACTGCCACTTATGCTTCTCCCCTATT
The DNA here is from genome assembly GCA_005392925.1 of Aquilaria sinensis. Classification (NCBI taxonomy): domain Eukaryota; kingdom Viridiplantae; phylum Streptophyta; class Magnoliopsida; order Malvales; family Thymelaeaceae; genus Aquilaria; species Aquilaria sinensis. The sequence continues at coordinate 37,029 of SMDT01001967.1, read as the reverse complement.
TTATTGAAATGCCGCCACACTGCTATCTTTCTTTGCCATTAATTGCTCCTTTCTTTGTTTGAAACCTTCGATAAAAACCGACCAATCACTCAAAGGTTTGCTCTAGATTTGCTCCCATGATTCTTGTTTCAGGTCTAGTTTGATTGTAAAAAGGTCAATGTTTCCGTTGCTCTGGATTTTCCCTATGATCCTTGTCTCTGGTATGGATTTCATGTTCATTTGGATAAATCTCGGGTTTGCTCGGTATTTGGGAATCCTTTTGCTATGGATTTAGGAATCAACTTACAAATCATTTGCGAATCATTGCCGTTGATTTGCTCAGGTTACTGGGCGGATGTTGTAGCAATGAAGGACGTTAGCCATTGGGCTGATGTTACGAATCATTTGTAAATCATTGCTATGGATGTCAGATACTTCGTGGATGTTGCAGCGGATGAGGACATTGGCTACTGTGCGGACGTTGTAGCGATGGAAGTGTGACTTGCTAGATTTGATAAACTTCAAGGGGTGATTTTGGCTTTGTTTGAGCAGGGTTGTAGGTGTGACCTCGTGTGGCATGCAAAAAATGAGTTAATCAGGTCCTAATATCATGAAACGAATTGAGCATTAATTCTTTACTTAAGTGCGATTGAGTACTCAAATTTTATTTTGACACAATTTGACCCCCAAAGTTTAAGAAACCTTATAATTTATAAATTTTATAGGAAAGACCAATTATTCCTAATTAGTTATAGTTTAGCCACTTAACTTAACCTCTTTGATAAAAACTAATTGAGTAGGTTAAATCAATCTAGATTAACCCTAATTAAATTTTAGAATTAAGGGCATAAGAGCTTTACCTCTAGATTGTATTATCCCTACTAGCCTCCATATTTCATTATTGTTGCTACTTACCACTGGATCATGCCATTCTCCTCCAGATTGCTCTAGATCTCACACAATTGTTGCTCACCTTTGGAAATGAAGACAACAACTCATCTAGGTTTATCTAGATCTGATATCATTAAGCGATGGTTGATCTAATGATTATTTGTCTTCTCTAAATTTGATTTGTTGTTGCCCTCTTCTTCTCGTCTCGCCTTTCTCATCGTCATCATCATCATCGTCATTGTCATCTTCTCATCTTGTCTTCTTTGGTCTTTGTTGTCTAGAAGGTGTAGAATTTCCAAAATCTGGGCTAGAGGCATCATGGTTATTAACTAATTAAAGAATGAGCAAATCAGGAAATTTACATGACATGCTCAATTGCACATATGTGCACTATAACCTCCACGTGTCTTTTGTATCAAAATTTGATGGGTTTCCCAAATTTTAACTGAGCTTTAAATCGTATCACAAAAAGGCCCAGTAGACATAGTACTAATATGATTATTTTCGGAAGTTTGATGGGGAGTTGGGTTCTCCAAAAGTTCGGTGGTTTATTTGGTCAGAAAAGAAAGGTTCATGGCAAAAATGGAATTAAAAGTTGCTGCTTGGCATAAAACCCTGACGACCGGCGATAGCATAAAACCACCGTCTTCAAAGCCTTTTGTCATCCACCGTCTGACACTGCCTGCTCAGCTCGTCCGTCTCTGTCTCCCGTTGTCCGCACCCTTCGGCTTGCTCTATTCAGGTATATTTGACGCTTTGTTAGTTGAGAAAACTCCTTTTAAATTCGAAGTTTCTCATTCTCTGGGTGTGAAATCGCATTAGAAAACCCACAATTTAGTAGGAAGACGGTTTGGTGGGATTTCTTTCATGGATGATGCGATGCTAGCAATAATTTTCTGGGTAAGCAAGAATATCTTTCAATCTTTAACGTGCTTGAGCGTTTGAAACGTTTAATATTTAATTGCGTTCTAATCATTAGTGGATGATGAATCGAATGCTTACTAGACCAGTAAATGAATTATTAAAGTAATTGATGAAATCTCTTGGATTTGTACCCTTTCTAGCTTCCCCTGGACTAAAATGATCATATTTTCTGCTACAAAATTGTGACATTCGGAAATTCGGCAAAGGGCTTGGACCCTAAACCCTGCTTCGCCATTGTTGTTCAATTGTCAGGTTTTGATGGGAGGTGAAATCTGAAAGGAAGTTTATAAGAGGCGAAAATGGTGAGTCTATCACGATTATGCTTGTTTTAGTTTCAATTTCCACATGATTTTTTGGCTTCTTTCCACTGATAGCTTTGACATCGTCTCACTAGAAGTTAATGATCAAATGCAAGAAAAAGAAAATCTGGGTATTTATGAGCGGAAGCTTGATTTATATAGAGAGAGACGAGCTCATGTTCTTGTTGTTCCTGGTTGGACTTTTAGCCAATTCAATTTGGTGCATTTTGGTGTTATAGACAATCTGAGGGGGGAAATCCTTGGAATGGGCTTCTATTTTGTTCTGGGTGTTGTGAGAGCCAATGGTGGCCTTTGTTTCATTTAATTTTGGTGATTCTTTAGTTGTTTGCTTGATTTGGTTTGCAGTCGGATATTAGAAAGTGGTTTATGAAAGCACATGACAAGGGAAAAGGAAATGGTAGTGTTTCTAAACCTGCGGTTGCTACACCAACTGATACGGAGAAGGTAAGCCTTTGTCTCCCCTTCTCTGTTCTTCATTTCCCATCTCTTGTAATAACACTGTGTACAGCTTGCCTTAATTTCTTGATGAATAATTTTGATAATATCCAAACCGAAAAATGTGTTAACTTATTTTATTCTCTGTTTTTTGCTGTTCATAAGGAGTCATTGTGATTGTGTCTACGCAAAAGTTTCAAACATAGAGTAAAAGCTTATGTGGCACCAATTAAAAGACTGCTTATGAAACATGGTCTCAAGGTCTTTATGAATTCGCTCAACATTACAAATTTACACAATGTCATTAATTTATTGTTCTCATGTTTTTGGCGGTCATTCTTATTTACTGTTGAAATAGCAAGACCTGGAAAAGGAATACAGATAAAGTGTGACACTAAGCTGGTCTTGTGAATGAATTGTTTAAATATGGGAGTTGTGGCATATGGTTACAAATGAAACACTATTTGTTATCTTGTCAAAAATAGCCTTTTTTGCTCCAAGCATAAGGTTTTATGTGCTGGAAGAATGCAAGCGCCAGTATTTCACATAAACGTTCATTTGATTTGGATGCTGGTACAGTAATGAGGGTGGTAGAGCATGGAATCTTGTTTAGTAATTGCTCATCCTCTTTTCATCCTTTCCTGAAACTCTTTATTTTAATACCACCTATGCTTATCTTATTTCTTTTCCTTGTTTGTTTTCTTCTTTATTTTTCAATGCATGGATCAACAAAAGATCCAGGAAAATTCTGGACGAAGGAAAACTAGCAAGTATTTTGCTGCAGATAAGCGAAGGCCAGAAGATGAGAAAGTGGTGGTGGAAACTCCTGTGAAGAGAAAAATCCTTGATTACAAAAGCAAATCACCAAATGTGCCACCTTCAAAGAAAACTTGTAAAGTCAAGGATGATGATGCTGATGATGATTTTGCCATTCCCAATTCTAAGAGGAAATCTGATGATTTTACTCCTAGCAAAAAGCTTAAAAAAAGTGCTGGTAGGGGAGTTTCACGAAAAGCTGGAGATGATGAAAGTGATGAGGATGGTGTTAAAGAAATGGAATCTTCCCCAAAGTCTGGTGGAGGGGGTAATGGTGGTAGAGGCGCTTCTGGGGCAGCATCTAGAGGAAGAGGTAGGGGTGCTGGACGGGGTGGATTCATGAACTTTGCAGAACGTAAAGATCCTCCACATAAAGGGGAGAAGGTTAAACATGCTCATGTTATTATTAGAATTATTTTAATTAATTTGAAGGAAGTAGCAATGATATAACATCTCTCTCTGCCTCAGGAAGTCCCTGAAGGTTCATCTGATTGCTTAGGAGGATTGACTTTTGTGATTAGTGGAACTCTTGATAGGTAGTTGCTTTCTTCATAAAGCTTTTCTCCTCATTTTTTTTCTTCCCCCTTTGTATCTTTTAATTTTGGTGCATAATTGAAACTTTGCTTTTAACATTCGTGTCATAAGTTCTTTCCTTGTTTTTTTTGGGGATGTTAAGACCACATTTTCCAGGGAACATAATTATCTTTTGTGATGATTGTGAGATTTTTGTAAGTCTTATGTCTGTAAATTTCATAAATTGATGATCTCCTGTTGACATTCTCTTTTCAGCATGGAAAGGGAAGAAGCAGAAGATCTGATCAAATGCCATGGGGGACGTGTAACTGGATCTGTTAGCAAAAAAACGGTTACTATGCATTTCTACCTTTTCTTATGCACACACACACACACACACACACACACACACATTTTATACTGAAGTCATGCAACAATGCTGGCTTATGAGTAACAAGATCTGTTTGCAGAACTTTCTTTTATGTGATGAGGATATTGGAGGGCGAAAGTCATCAAAAGCCAAAGAGCTTGGGTTAGTTGTCTTTTATCTCTTTAATTTCACCCAATTTCTGCAAACTTTTAAAAAATTTTCTACGACCATAATTCTTGGGTTCTGCATTTTGTTGTAGTACCGCTTTCCTATCTGAGGATGGACTGTTTGACTTGATCCGTAAATCCAATCATGCAAAGGTACCTTTGAAGGATGAGCTGAAAGAGTCTGCTGGAAAAGCTGCTGCATCTCTTCCTAAAAAAGGCCCTCAGCAAGTAAAATTAGAGAGTACGTCCTGATTTGAAAATTTGTTTTGCCCAATTGTCTCATTGCTCCCTATGGTTAATGGTGTTAAAATTTTGTTCTTTCTCACATAACTGGCACATAAGGTGATTCTGGATAACAAGTTAGTGGCACATAATGATGTCAACGTTGTTCTGGATGATTTTTTTTTGTGAACACAAAAGTGAAATTTTTTTTATGGAGAATGGAGGAAATATGCATAATGGGTCTGACAAGTACTGGATTCTTTGGCTTTTATTTGTTCTGCTATTCATTTGAATGAGTTAATTTTAGTATGTTTTAGATTTATGTCAATAGATTATATAGCTGCATTGGATGCTTGGAACACTCTTAGTTGTAACTTTCTTTGGTGCGCCAATGTCCTGTTACTCCAAGTGGACTTATAATTTGCTCTGCTTGTGGTGAATATGAGAGAATCTTTTTCCAGCATTATGCTAGATTGAGCCATAATGTTTTTTGATGCATGGCCATTGTGTTCTTTATGTAAGAATTCCAGTTATTGACTCTATTCCTGTTTATCTGCCAATTACAAAGGCAACTCTTCAGTTGTGAAGGCTTCTGATAGGAGTTCCAAAAGTGTCTTTGTGAAGCAAGAAGTTGGACCTGGCCAATATCCTTCTTTGACATGGACTGAAAAATATCGTCCAAAGGTTCCAAATGAGATAATTGGGAACCAATCACTGGTAAGGTCGTTTGTCAAATCTTCACTTTTGTATGTTAATTCATTCCTTGTGACAATAGTTTTATGTGATTGCATGAGCAGATCAACGAACTGCATAGGTGGTTAGGCCATTGGAATGAATTGTTTTCTGTATCTGGAAGCAAGGGAAAGAGGAAAAAGCAAAGTGATCCTGATGCAAAAAAGGCAGTTCTGTTGAGTGGAACTCCTGGTATAGGTAAAACTACAGCTGCCAAGTTGGTCAGTCAGATGTTAGGGCTCCAGATGATTGAGGTGATTCTCACTTGTTAAATAATTGTCCATGCAATTAATTAGAACTCGTATATATTCAAAGCAGGCACATCATTTGTTAACAATAGACTGGCACATTCTTTTAGGTAAATGCAAGTGACAGCCGTGGGAAGGCAGATTCCAATATTTCAAAGGGTATCAGGGGAAGCAATGCAAATTCTATCAAGGAACTTGTTAGCAATAAAGCACTGAGCATCAGCATGGATCGGTCTGTATTTTATTCTTTTGGAATAGAGTGTTGCTGCAAAACATAGTGTCACTAGCTTAACGTATACTTATGGTAACAGATCAAATCGTCTAAAAACTGTTCTGATTATGGATGAGGTGGATGGGATGTCTGCAGGCGATAGAGGTGGTGTTGCCGACCTTATTGCCAGCATAAAAATTTCCAAAATACCTATCATTTGTATCTGCAATGATCGTTACAGTCAGAAATTGAAAAGTCTTGTTAACTACTGCAAGGTGCTCAGTTTCCGGAAGCCTACGAAGCAACAGGTTTAATTCAATTCTCTTTTCCTGTCTTCATGAAGATTTTAATTTCCATATGTGCGATCCTGGCCACATTCTTATGCTATTGATCTGACTCCAGAATTCTTTTAGTCTATTTCTTCTTTCTGAAAGGTTTTCATATCTTTCTCTGTTGTTGCCAATGATTGTGGACTGGGGTATCTTTTATCCAAAATGAATGTTTTCCTTACCGATTCAAGGTTATTATTTGGCTTTGGCCCCCCTATCCCAGTTTCATATCCCTCTCAGTTTGGTGTCATATTCCCTGTTAAAGTGATTGGACCGGACAACAGCAGAATGTCCTATCCTCTCCCTGAAGTCCCCCATCTTCTTTGGCTTGGGCATGAACGCCAAAGGTTTTTACTGGCTAGATAATCTGGAAAACCAAATACTCCCTTTGTCCTAAAAAGGATGCAACATATTCTATTTTGGGCCGTCTCAAAACTTTGCAACATTTCCATAATTAGTAAATTACTTTACCATATTCTTGATTTACATGTAAAAAGTGAAGGGAAAAAGTGAAAACAACAGATGAACTTTTTCCGCTTTCTTAATATTCATATCAAACCCAAATGTTTCATCCAAAATTGGATGGAGAGAGTATAAGTTATGGCTAATCCCTTGACCTCTCTCCACACCAAGTCGTTCATTTGCTTTTATTTGGACATGTAATTTCAGATTAGCTGTGTCCATGTCTGGTTGTTTATTAATCTCTTTGTAGATTTTCTACATATAACTCTTTTCCAACATTTAGTCGTTCTATGTCCAAAGAGTTTAAACAGGACTAGGGATTGATTGATATGCATGCATTGTCTTTGTAGCAGATTCAGATATCTTTGTTTACTTATGCATATATGCACTGCTTAGAAAATATTTATGTTTCTGGTGATTTGGTAAGCTAGTCATATCTTTTTTGTGCTATGGAATTGGTGAATCAATTATGATTTGCTTATTTCATTTATTTTTACCGATTTTGTTACGGGAATATTGAGGTCCGGATGCCGAATGTTTTATGAATAGAAATAGTTATAGGGAGTTGCTAATACTCTCTGGGTGCTTGGCAGATGGCAAAAAGGTTAATGCAAGTTGCAAATGCTGAAGGCCTCCAAGTTAATGAGGTAGGAATTTTATTTAGGTATTCAGCTGAGGAATTGATTTCCGAGTAATGCATCCCTTTTTATCCCTCAGGTTTTTAAAGAGAACAGGGTGTATTGTTACACTGTACATTCACTTCTGAATTATACGAAAAGGTTGAGAGCCAAAATGCACATGGTGATAATTCTTGAAATTAAATTGTTATCCTGAATGAATTCAGTGGAGCATGCTTTAAAAAATTTCCTGGGCATATGTCGTACTCACGTTCTCCATAGATTTTTCATCCTTTGTCTTATGGAATGGTGGAACTACATGAGGTTTTTTTGCTTATTCTGTACATTGCCAGGTTCTGAAAGTACCAAGGGAATAAAACTTGATTTTGGTGTTGATTCAAGTTCTAATTTGTTACTGGTGTATATGATTTATGTTATTTATTTATATTTTGTCCATCACTTTGCCTGTATAGATTGCTTTAGAGGAACTTGCAGAAAGAGTAAATGGAGACATGCGCATGGCTTTAAACCAACTGCAATATATGAGTCTGTCCATGTCGGTGATTAAGTATGATGACATAAGGCAACGACTCCTTTCGAGTTCCAAGGATGAAGATATCTCACCATTTACTGCCGTTGATAAGTAGGAATCTACTTTTAATTAAACAGTTGCTGCATTTATTTTGTGTTATGCAATGTCTCGTTGAATAGCTGTCTGTTTGCTTTGATTCCTGTGGTTCCAACCTTACTGCCCACCCTGTGCGGAATAAAAAGAGAAAAAATGAACAAGAGGAAGTAGGTCCTCTGTTTTTACTGGTTTGAGTTTTTTCTTCTCAGATGACTTGAAAGTAGGTCAATTAGAATCCCCATGCATGTATGCCCATGGATTTGTCTGTTGCTCTTCATGGAGCATGCTTTTCCTCATTGACCTTCAGTGCGTTTGATAGCTAATTCTACATTGACAACATCAGTTTCTGTCATCTACTTGTAAAATCTTAATTTTCCTACTGTACAGAAAGTGCTCATTTAGTTGCCTGGCAGGCTTCTTGGCTACAATGGTGGAAAGTTGAGAATGGATGAGAGGATTGACTTGAGCATGAGTGATCCCGATCTAGTTCCTCTTCTTATTCAGGTAATTTTTTTATTGACAAGGCTTCTTGTGCTGGTTTTTGCTTTCCTCATAGTGCTGTACTTCTTTATTGTTCTTAAAGGACATGTGGAACTATGGTTCAGCTTTTTCTGGAAGTAATTGTAATATTTCTATAATAAGGAAAGTGAAGAATAATCCCTAGATTTTATGGTAAGCATACCGAATATGGCGGACACAGTTTATTTGCTGTCGTACTCATTAAGAATTGCTACTGGGGCTGAGTGTTTGGGTCTTTGCTTGTGGTCATCCCTCAGTTCTGCTGTACTCTTGGAGTTTTTACAATTAAATAGATTCATGATTAAAAGCAACTAGGAGTTTTCCTATCCAGCTGTGAAGTTATGCTAATGTAACTCAAAATTTGCCTGTTTGACCGTGTTGAAATTTTTGTTAAAGAGCTGTCTTCTCAGAATCTCCATAAGCAGGTCTTCTACTTCTACTATTTTTAGTTTCTACGAATGTGGCTTCTATAGAAGTGCAGGAAGAGCTTTCCAAAGAGAATCGTGTCAAAAGTCTGGTTGAGTAGACAAGAAAGTCTATCAACCCTGCATCAAAGAGGAGTTTGCCTCTTGCTCAATGTCCAAGAGTATCCATTCATTTTTGTCTTCTAAAATCTAAATTACTCCTTCCCATCAAACACCCATTTGTTTCTCATAGCTAGCCATAAACATTGCAAGAGGGATCAATGTGTTTCCTTTTGCATTTCTAATCTTGCAAGAAGCCCAGGCCTCGTTCTGAAAAGAACCTGCCTGAACCCAGTGATGCACATTTTCTCTGTTTTGGGACTTTTCAAACCTGAATTGAACAAATTATGAGTATTCTCACCAGCCTTTGCCGAGGATTCCCAACAGTACATCCCATAAATTGCTTAACTTGGGGAATATTACACCGTTTGTGCTCTCTAACAAATTGGATATAAGCTTTGAATGAGATTTAGGCTGCTGGACTTTCATCAAAATTGATGCTTAAGCATGAGTAGGGAAAAAAAGGAAAACTGGGATTTTCAGTGAAATAATGGGTATAAGTTCATTAGAACTATCAATACTATGCACTCACATCATAAATCCTGTTTTGTGAGGTTCCTGGAAACATTTAAAAGCACTTGAAGTGCACCATAATATGATATACATCAACATTAAAGAAATGCAAACTAATGCAGAAAGTGATGGCAATTATTTATTTTCTTGAAATGCTTTTAAATTCTTGGTGAAGACATTAGAATGTATGTATTTTGAATTTTGAGTGTGGTTCTTCACTTCAAATCACTTCGGGAAATTGATGTTTTTGTGTCCTCGTGTTCGTTATGCAGGAAAACTATATTAATTATAGACCAAGTTCAGTTGGTAGAGATGACAGCGGAATCAAACGCATGAATTTGATTGCCCAAGCTGCTGAGTCTATTGGTGATGGAGATATAATCAATGTGCAGATTCGAAGATATCGACAGTGGCAACTATATCAGACAGGCTCCCTTTCTTCCTGTATAATTCCGTACGTATTTTTGCCCAGACCTGAAAGGCACTTGGTGACTTTCTGGATGATTTCTTTTTATTTTATTTATTTTTTTGAAAACTATAGAGGATGCCATTCTCTCATCTAATGTCAAATCTTGTTCTCTGTTATAGTGCTGCACTTTTACATGGACAGAGGGAGATACTTGAGCAGGTAATGGATTTCTAAAATCCTCATTCACGTAAAACAAAAACAAAAAAAGGAACTTATTTCTTCATCTTAGTACCATCTTTGCTAAAAAGTTCATTGAATCACTTCTTTGCTTCCCAGTTTATGGTAAACAAACAGTCCGATATGGAGGCCTTATCAACCTGCTCCTTTACAATGTTATTTAAGAGCCATATATATGGATTGCTGTTTAATGTTCTGCATTCTGCTTTGTGTTGCATTGAAGTGAGTGTACCAAAGTCCTAGTAGGTTTTATATAAATCTCACCAACAGCAGAAGTGGGCTCCATATGTGGCAGGGAGAAAAAAATTTCAATAGATTTGGCGGGTGGCTTGGGAAGAACTCAACAGCAGGCAAAAACTTAAGGCTTTTGGAGGATCTGCATGTTCATTTTCTTGCTTCTCGGGAAACAAGTTCAGGAAGGTATTCAGAGCACAATATAATACATTTTCTTTTCCTTTTCTTGAATTATCCTCCATATTTGCACTTTGGTTTACCTTGAAAAAAATCCATTGAATGCACCCAACAATTAGGTTATGGGAAATTACAAAGATCCATTTTGTGGTTTCGTGGACATTCAAAGAACCATCTGAGGGAAAAAAAAGTTATGTTGAAAGGATCTGTATGGTTTTCTTTTACCATTACATAATGGATAATAAGATAAACTATTTAATGCTTTGTATACTATCTACCATTAGATTAAAGCTTGCTGTCCCTGTTTCATGGAGGAGCATGCATGTTTTTGTTTGCATGTTGATATGTGTTGGAGCAGCGGATGCAAATGTCACCATGTTAGCAGTAAGAGCAGATTTTGTTTAGGGAAGCAGAATAATCTGACATGGTTATTAACATTATTTTCCCTCATTCAAGTATTGTTTTTCTTTCTCCTTTTTATTGAATGAACTAATGCAATTTCCTTATGGACATATTTGTTATGTCCTCATATATCATGTAGGGAGACTATTCGACTTGACCATCTTACACTTCTCTTAAATCGACTGACTCATCCACTCCGAGTGCTGCCCAGGGTGAGATGTTACTCTTGAAATGTTTTTAATATAGTGCAGTGTGCCTTCCAGTGGTATAGAGGTCAATACTTGCATTTCTGCAACTCAGTTCATTATCAAACTGTTGATGGCAGCTGAGTTTTTTTATGCTCTTGATTACCATGTGTTCTGAGTACCTTGATGAGATGAACCTTTAATTAGCCATTCTTATATTTATGAGATCTTTGTTGTACTGCTGGTATTTTCTTGTCAGACAACTGTCAAATCATTTTTTCATGTATTGTTTCATGTAGTTTTTGTTAGGTCTCATTTAGTTTGTCTAATCAGTTTCTTCTGTGCCTTATAATGAGCAGGGTGAAGCTGTTGAGCAAGTACTGGAGTTCATGAATGTTTATTCAATGAGCCAGGAAGATTTTGATACCATTGTGGAGTTATCCAAATTCCAGGTGCAACTCCTGTTTTTGTCATATCTTGTTGTCTGACATGGGTACATCTTTCTTCCTCTATATTTTGTTTCCATTTTAATCTGATTTGCATTTTGATAAATAAGGGGCAACTTGGGAACCCACTTGAAGGCATTGCACCAGCTGTCAAGGCAGCTCTGACAAAAGCATATAATGAAAGAAGCAAAGTGAGGATGGTTCGGGCAGCAGATTTAGTTTCTCTCCCTGGAATGAAAAAGGCCCCTAAGAAGCGTATTGCTGCAATTCTTGAACCATCAGATGATGGAATAGGTGAAGAGAATGGTGAAGTAAACATGGCAGAAAACGAGGAAAACAACTCAGACACAGAAGAATCAGGTAGGAGGGTCATTTGTCTCCCTATACTTCTCTTTGCTAGTAAGGGTCGGGTTGGTTGAATGAGACCTACTGCACTGTACCTATTGATGCATTTAGCACAAGGGGAGTGGTTTTATGCTGAGTTTTGACTGCTGATGGTGAAGTAAGGCTTATTAGCATACTAACTTTAACCGAGAAGAATGTACGTATAAAGCTTTTGGGCGGTGTTCTTCCATGAGCAAAGTTGAATGCTTAATGCTTCTGAAGGTTTTTTTTTTCTAGAATCACTCTTTCCAGAAGCTACTGCCAATGGGGACAAATTGCAAGATGAACTTCAGAGTCTAAACGCTAAAGGTTAGTTGTGTTCTTGGGGTTGAATTGTGCAAGTAGTTCAATGGATGCTTGGATTATGTCACTTTTCTTGAAACATATTTTTGCCCGTCTTGCCTAGGCATTGAAGTTCAAGTTGAGTTGAAAGTTGCCAGTATTTTGAGTTCGAGAAAGCGAGTGGCAAGTAGGGGAAGAGGTGGTTCGAGCTCCAAGAGGAGAAGATGAGGTCTGCTTACTAGTTTAACACTTTTTGCAATTAAATTCGGCCGTTTAAAACCTTCCTAGTAACTGGGGTGTCGAGATTTTGTGTTCTAGGTTTTCCCAGTAACAGCTGTGGATGAGGGCTATTCTGGTATCCTAGTTTTGATGTAAATATGAAGCGTAGATTAGGCCTTCCAGAATGAGCTAGCTGTTTTCTGGCAACATGTGTAAGGGGAACTATGTGCAAGTTGCATTTCGGATTTCTGACAAAATCGTCCATCAGATTAAAAAACTGCCTCCACTCGTCACACCCAATGCGTGCTCATGTTTCTTTTTCTCGTGAATTCTCCGTTGTCCGTTGCTTGCAGCATGAAGCTTTCAATCACATGGCAAAAGTCTTCACGCCTCTCCGTTCCATTAAGAAACTCCAATTTCTCCAAATATTTTGGTGTTCATAATTTTTAATCTTTTAAATACATGATTTTTCGTTATATATAATTCCCTTTTTAAAAGGCTGACCGTGGATAAATATACTTGACTTATGTGCCATGACATCTGCAATATTTGGGGGAAAAAATGACAAATGAAATCGTAAGTGGCAAATATTAGGGACTGGAGGAATAATTTTTTTTGTCTCATATTTAGTTTAAATTGAAATAATTTGAAAATTTGGATTGAAATAATTTAAAAATTCGGTTCATTAATTTGGTATTTTGGTTGGTTTGAGAACATGAAACCGAATACAAAGTATTTCAGGTTCAGAGAGGGCTGCAGGTTATTTTGGCAATGTAAAAAATTGAAATTTTTGGGGTTCAATTTAATCAGTAGGGGTGATGTTAATGACATATGTATTAGAAAATTAGTAATTTTGGAGCACCAAAAAAGGGTTTAGGAAAGTGAATTTTTCAAATTTAATTATTAATTATTAAATAATTATTGGGTTTTGAAAATAAGATTTTCTGTTGAAATCTTTTTAACTTTGTTGAGCAGTTTCTTCTTCTCATTTTTTTCTGGTTTTTTCAGCTGGGTAAACTTATTTCAGTTTGATATAAGTTCGGTTCTAGAGGTCAAATTGATTTATTTGGTTTTTTACAATCTGAAAACAGAAAATTGAATAAACCGACTTAATTGGTTCGTTTTCAACCAAGTAAACCGATATTTATGTCAGACTATTTTACATTCAGATAAACCGGACGCCAGAAAAGGTCATATATTTTCATTTAAAGCGAATAATTTAGCAAATGCCCTTTTTCGGGTTTTGGCACAACCGTTTGAGCTTCTACGGTTTGATCCATCCTTTATGTCAACTCCCATTTAAATACTCCTACCTGAAATTTATGATCACATTTATTGTAGGTTGCCACAAAATATCAACATATTTTTACAAAATTATATAATTATTTATTTTCAACTGAAAAAAATTGTATAGATAATATCATGGACTAAGGTGATGTGAAATTTTTTTTAGATCAATTTGATATTAAAATAATTTGTTTTGAAGCATAAATTAAGATCGCATTAAACTATGTTAAAATACCAAAAACTTGTCAGTGAGTCTGTTATGCAATTAATAATTTTTTTTGTGCTCCAGCCAAGTAATCTGAAATGAACATAGTAACTGTACACTAATTGTGCATATATTTTGTAAAATTAGGTAAGGTAAGGTAACTACAGCTATCATATATTTCTATATCGTTTTGATTATATGACAGATTACAAACATGAGAATGTGATTTGGGCTATTCAAATTTAACTATCAAAACGGATCTTATATTTTTAACAGCCTAGATTATATTTTCATGTCTGTTATTTGTTCTATTATAAATTTTCATTTCTAGAAGACTACTTTGCTATTGATTTAGGCTATTTATTTAGTTGTTCCTTTGCTCAAACAAAAAATAAAAAATGGTAGGCAGTTGTACCATTTATAGTCGGCAAACGTGTTGTTTCGTAGTCTAGCAATTTGTGACGTATTGAAGTTAATGAACGAGCATCGAGCCTAGTACTCGTTTGTTGCCGTTCCGTTTTCCATTTACTGTTTTGTGTTTTTTAAAATTTTTGTTTCTATTTTATTTCTATGTTTCCAAAATTGGGAAACAATAATACATTTTTTGCAAAATTTGAAAATCAAAACTTAGAGCGAGAAATATATTTTGAAAATTTAAAATTTGCTTTTAAAAACAGCGTTGCTTACTAAAATAGAATAAAAAAGCAAAAATAATTTACCAAATATATTTTATTTTCTTATTTTCAAAATATAAAAATAAAAAAACACTACAAGAAAAAAGCAATTTAGCGACGGTCATTAGCGACGGCCAGCCTTCGCTAAACATGAATTAGCGACGGCAAGCCGTCACTAAAAGGTCCGTTGCTTATTCACTCGCCGCTAATTTTTAGCGACGCATAGCGTCACTAATTAGCGACAGCTAAATGTCGCTAACTAGACCGTTACAAATTTTCCGGCATTGGTTCCTGCCGGCGCTTTAGTGACGCATAGCCGTTGCTAGTTAGTAACGCATAGCCGTCGCTAGTTTAGTGACGCGTAGCCTTCGCTAGTTAATGTTTCTAGTGACGCATAGCCATCGCTAGTTTAGTGACGCATAGCCGTCGCTAGTTAGTGATGCATACCCGTCGCTAGTTTAGTGACACGTAGCCTTTGCTAGTTAGTGTTTCTAGTGACACATAGCCGTCGCTAGTTAGTGTTTCTAGTGACGAATAGTCATCGCTAGTTTAGTGACGCGTAGCCGTCGCTAGTTAGTGACGCATAGCCGTTGCTAGTTTGTGTAGTTAGTGACGCATAGCCGTTGCTAGTTTGTGTAAATGACCTCTAAAACTGGCTTCCCTTTAGCAGCTGCATATTCAATCATATGTATCCCTACGAATTTAGCGACCACCATTGTCAACAATTTCATCACCAAACCTCAACTATACATGTCCATTCGATACAACCCAAACAAAAAAGTAGTTCCCAGTAATCCAAAGTTATGTTATACACTTCCAAACATCATAAACATAACAATTGATATTTAGAATGCATAAAGTGTCACAATGTAATTTTTCGTACGTACAATCTTAATAATTATATTCAAACATGTCCATGAGATATAATACTACTCTAATGACAACCAGTTTCATGAGGATCAGTACCTAATCATTAGACTGTGGTGCAGCTGGCGGAGTTTTCCCAATTGCCTGCCATATTGAAGCCATTTGATCCTGGTGTCTGTGCTCTATCTGTGCTAACTGATCCTGATACGTACTCTCCATCTGTGCAGTACGCCTATCCATGTCCTCTTGTACCTGTGACTGCAACTGGCTGATTCTCTGCGAGACTCTCTCTTCCACCCGGCGGTCAACCTCATTCTGGAATTGGGATGTTTGAGTGAATGAGATTGGTGCACTAGACCCATCCCCGTAGTATGAACGACGACGACGAACAGGTACCAAATGACTCTCTGAACCCATTCCTGGTATGCGCCCCTTATTTGCGCCCCTTATTTTTCCCACCAGCAATCTCTGCAAACAGCAATGCCTCATCGAACTCAGCTTCACCGTCTGAACGCTGTGTTATTTCCTCTACCTCTGCAAGATATTGAGCCTGTATAATGCTCCACGTTAATCAAGTAATCAACAGTAGTCTATGGTTAAGAATTTTTAAGCACTAGGTAATAGGTTGTTCATACTTACCTCAAAATTTTCCATCTTCTTATTCACCTTCTTTCCATCTTTCTTTGTGTAGCACTTGTTCCATGGTTTGAAGAAGCCGGGATCCCTTTTCTCCGGATCTGCTTCCTTCTGCAAGGTAGAAAGCAGGCATAAATCGTTAGTTACATACTTATTGTGAAAAATTTCAATTAACTCTAAATTTTTTTCCTTACCATCTTCAGCCTATGTCCTGAAACTGAGACTCTACCTCCAGCATAATTTTCCATCTCTTCCCCAGATGCACATCTAATCTGGCTCATCCTAGATGACATATCCTTGAAATCAGGAGAATCCCACCAAGCTTCAAGTGCCTCTAATGTCTCTGTCATCATCCAGTTTGCTTTTTCTTTTCGCTTTGTCGGATCTTTTTCTCGTCTTATTTTTTCATATGCTTGCATCAAGCGCCTCTTTCCCAATTTGCAAAAAATTGTAAATATGAGATTATGATCAACTGGATCCCACGAACATTTTGTCTGAAAATGTTCAACAAAGTCAATTAAAGTTTGATTTTATAGAATAATTTCAATAATTTTTAATCAATTCTGAACCTGGAAGACGCTAAACCATTGGTCAACAGCACCGGCCTTGGCAGCTTCTTCCCATGACCTATATGGTCCATGAAAATGCCCTTTGATGCAATGAGCAATCTGGTCCTGCGCAGCGTATGGAACGAAGCTACACAATAAAAAACATGTATCAATATTGTCAATAAGCAGTGCACAAAGAAACAAATAAGTTAACAAAAGGAGGTTTAATAATTGCCATTACCATGTTTCAGAATAAGGTGATATATGAATACGTCGGGATACCATGCCCGCAGATCTGTCAGGGCTCAAAGATTCCATGCCACCATCCAAGGAGTCTGGCTTATCAGAGGACTCATGGGAGTGACCTCGAGGCAATCTGCTCTCAGTTGGCGTACCAGCACGCCGACTTGAGTGCGATGATCTTGAGCCTCCACGCTCCAATGAGATTCCCGTCTCTGGTACAATCGTATTGGCGGGAGGTGATGGTCTAAGTATATGTCGAGTAATATCGACATCCATATGCCTTGATGGTGGCTTCCCTCCACTACTACTCGTTCTTCTAAGGCCAATAGCATTTGCAAAGTCTTTCACCAGGTTCTTCTTTGGCAGTCCCCGCCTCCTATACTGGTTTGGTGGGGTACCCTCACCATCTTCTCTTTCATCCATTTGCACAATACTGAAACAAACATTACCAGAAGAACAACATTGTCGATATATTAAGAATTGTTCTGCTACATACTGGTTCTTCACATCGTGTTTTTATAACAAACTTATTAAGAGTACATAAATTAAAAACATTACAACATGCAATCTAGTTTGAACTACAATGTTATTCTTCATCAGTTTCATGTTCGTCATCTTCGGTTTCTGACTCATAGAGTTCAACATCACTTTCCTCATCATTCTCCGTGCTTCTTGTGTCTTCATCCTCCATCTCATCTTCTTCCATCATATCATTATTGTGACCCGTCTCCTCATCAATAGTTTCACCAACATTTATATCACCTAGATTGGCAATTGGGTCATCATGAATCACTTGTGCAACCTGCTCCCCAACTGCATCTTGATAAGCATCAGCATCTTCTGTTATTTCATAATTCACAATACGTCTTCGCTTTATCTTAATCACTGCCCACCAACCAACCTTCTCTTTTGACTTACTTGGGTAAGGGGTGTAATACACTTGATCCGCTTGTGATGCAAGGATAAATGGATCATACTTCGGGTACCTCCGGTTGCACAGTACTTCAACAAGTTTATACTGTTTATGAATGAGAGTCCCACGTTCCGGTGTCGTGTCAAACCAGTCACACCTAAATAAGACAATGTTCTTATTAGGCATGCCAGGGTACTCCAGTTGAATGATTTCTTGAACTACTCCATAGAAATCAATCTCAACATTATTGGTTGATCCAGTGCATTTTATGCACATGCCACTGTTATATGTTGATTTGCCCTCACCCCATGCAACAGTCAAGAACTTGTATCCATTTACGAAAAATACAGGCCAACACTCCACTCGACGTGAAGGGCCACATGCTACATCCCATAGCATTTGACTTACTTCGCCATTACCACTGTCACTAACCTATAGGCAGTTCAATAGTGTTGTGAGAGTCATGATGCTACTTTATAGTAATATCAGAGTAACAAGACTTACATAATTTTGTAGCCATGTTGGGAAATCCTTATCAATTCTCTCATCAACTTCTGCGTCACATATGTTTGGTGCCATCTGATGCAAGAAGTGGACAAACATTCTATTCTCAACTCGCAAGGTGACGTGGTAAATGTTAGTGTTTTGGTAAATGAATGAGGATAACTGATCAAGTTATATGCATTTATTACGTACGTGATATATGGTTTTATCTCATCACAGTTGAGAAGGATATACAATGTCGCAGCTTGCAGCTCCATATCATTCAAGTACCGATACTTTGACAGTCCATGTGGACGTCCAGGATATGTGAATATTTTCCACAATGTTGCATCTTGTGGAATTGGGCCACCATCATCATTCCTTGGGACCCTAGTACCCATTCGGGGAATTTCAGACTCAAAATAGTAAGAGCAAAAAGTTGATGTCTCCTCGATCAAGTAGGCATTGCATATCGACCCTTCAACACGGGCCTTATTGGAGACTCTATGCTTAAGATTCCCTAAACACCTGCTTATAACAGAGCATGTTATTACGTATAGAAACTGAACCAATTGGCTTATATTAAATTAAAGCGTACCGCTCAAATGGATACATCCAACGATATTGAACAGGTCCACCAATTAAAGCTTCATATGCCAAGTGGACAGGTAAATGTTCCATAGAGTCGAAGAAGGCCGGTGGGAAAATCCTCTCCAACTTGCATAGTATAATTGGGATACTACTTTGAAGTGCCTGAATATCATCAACATGTAATTCAGGCAAGCAAAGATCCCGGAAGAATTGGCTCAATTCAGTTAATGGTTTCCATATGTTCTCCGGGAGTGCCTGAAACACTAGGGGAAGTAAGCGTTGCATAAATACATGACAATCATGACTTTTCATGCCAAACATTCTTGTGGAGCTATTGTCGATACACCTGCTGAAGTTTGACGCGTACCCATCTGGAAGTTTGAGGGACTTTACCCACATTAACACATCAGACCTTTGCGATGCGGTCAGTGTGAAAGCAGCCTTAGGTTTGAATACACCCCCACCTTCTAAGTCTATCACATTCAACTCGGGACGCTTACATAGTATCTGCATATCTCTACGTGCCTTGACATTGTCTTTCGTTTTATTCTTCATATCCATGACAGTATTGAATATATTGTCAAAGACATTCTTTTCAATATGCATTACATCAAGGTTGTGTCGGAGGAGGTTGGTTCTCCAATAAGGTAATGTCCAAAAGATGCTACGCTTTGTCCAATTGTGTGTTTCCCCGTACCCTGGCATCTTGCATATGTTACCATTTTCAATGACTAATGGCAACTGATACACACGAGACCAAATTTCTTCCCCTGTTACGCGCTCAGGAGGGTCGGACTTCTCCAGTTTTCCCTTTCTAAAAGAAACTTTATTTCTTCTATAAGGGTGTTCAATATCCAAGAACTGACGATGGCAGTCAAAAAATGATGTTTTACGGCCGTGCTGCAGTGTAAATGCCTTTGACTTTTCCATGCATATGGGACAAGAAAGTCTCCCATGCGTCATCCACCCGGATAACATGCCATAAGCTGGGAAGTCACTAACGGTCCACATGAGTGCCGCTTGAAGGCGAAAGTTTTGCTTAACTGACACGTCCCATGTTTCAACTCCGTCATCCCATAAAAGATTTAACTCTTCTATTAACGGCTGTAGATAAACATCTATTTTCTGCCTTGGACTACGTGGCCCTGGTATCATGGAGGTTAGGAACATATATGGACGCTTCATGCACATCCATGGTGGAAGGTTATATGGAGTGACTATCACAGGCCAGCAAGAGTACTGCCTACCAGAGGATCCAAAAGGATTGAACCCATCAGAAGACAGTCCAAGTCGAACATTTCGAGGGTCCGCTGCAAACCAAGGGTATGTCCTATCAAAATGCCTCTATGCTTCAGCATCAGAAGGATGTTTGAGTACATTTGTGGAAGGGGCATGTACCTTATGCCATCCCATGTGCTTTGCTGTAGTAGGTGATGCATACAGTCGTTAAAGTCTAGGTATTAGTGGGAGGTGATGCATGGTCTTCAATGCTCGATCTTTCCCAACGTTTTCATTTCGTGGCTTATAACGTGGAGCATGACAGAATTTGCAACAACTGGCATCTTGGTCACCTTTCCAATACAGCATGCAATCATTTACACAAACATCAATTTTTATATGAGAAAGTCCCAAACGGGATACCAACTTCTTTGTCTCGTACCATGTACTCGGCATCTTGCTATCACTTGGTTGAGTATCCTTCATCAACTTCGCAATGCCATCATAACATCCCACGGACATATTGTATTCCGATTTCAGATTTAACAAACGAACTGCAGCTGAGAGTTCGGAATGTTTTTCACAACCATCCCACAATGGTCTTGATGCTGAAGCAAGGACGTCATAGAAACGTCGGGCATCAGCATTCGGCTCCTCCTCCACCTCATCATCGATGGAAGGGTGATTAGGACCTACAGCATCAAACACCATTCTTTGAAATTGGTTAACCGAAGAACAATTATCATCGTACTGCTCATGAAACCGGTATGGCTGAGGCAGACCCACTAAATTAACGGGTTCACCATGAGATGTCCAATTCCAGTACATTGGCATGAACCCCCACTTATACAGATGAACCCTGACTTCATCAGAAGATCTAAATTGTAGGTTCTTACATTTCCGGCATGGGCACCTAATTTCGTCCCCATTCATGAACGGGATCTGAGCATATGCAAGGCTTATAAACTGTTCCACTCCCCTACTCTACTCCTCCGAAAAACCCCCTTTCTCTCGGATGTAACGTTTACTATACATCTAATTACGTTCGTTTTCTATTCCCTTGCAGACCAACTTCACTGCGAAATGAGATAGTATAGTCGTTGATCCCTTATTATTTCTGATCATGTCAAACTATATGGATCAAAACATAACAGCAAATATAAAATAATCATCTAACTGGACAAAACTAATAATTATAACTCAACAAATAAGAACACAGAGATGGTTCATTCAACTATATAGATAACATTAACGTTGTATGTGAGGAACTGTAATCATAAATTACTATTCTCAGGGCATTAACAAATTAGTTGAATAGCATCAATGCTGTACATTATTCTTCATCCTTTTTAACAACATATTGCACCACAGTAATGAAATGTTATTATAAGAGTTACATACTTCTATTAACGGGCATACTGGTCTTTCATATTTTTCCATCTGCTTATGGTAAACGAATAAAACAAGAAAATTAAAATTTACTTCCTTACATAATATAGCAATTTTTTGACTTAAACTGAGGTGATTATGGACTTGACCTCAAGTAATAAGTTCCTCGCTTTTAATTCGTTCTTGAAACCCATCAATTACATACATGTTGATTTTGTGGTTATTGTTTGCTTGGTTTTCCAAGAAGCCGATAGTAGAATCAATAACTAGGGGGATAGGTGCAGTCATTTATTTCCGTCTACCATAAAAATTTTATTCCATCTACTTCGCCTTACATACACATAAGTATTACCGTCATTTTTTATAACCAAACGTTGGCCTTATATAATTTCAGACGTCTCTCTGTGTTGATGTCATTTTTTTTTTCCAAAAATGCAACGTTACCTTGCCCTTATTACTACTAATTAGTGTATCTCATTAATGTGGATAACTCAATTTTAACAGATTACAGGGTTTGCCTTTTTTAAAAAATGCCATGAAAATACCTAAACATCCTCAATTTACACTATAACGTACCTGCGACATGTTAAGGAATTCTACACCAACACAGAACAGTAAATCTAAATTTATTTCACACGTCCAGCATGCCTTATAACGTAGCAGTATATTAATACTAAACCATGATACCAACACAAACTATAATAACTGTATGTCAATGTTTTGGGTACCTAGTAGATGATGTTACTTCGTCAAACCAGTAACACAGAAAAGTCTGGTTTTTTGCATTCAATAGTCTTTTAACACACACTTTCAACAATATTTTTTCAGTCTCTACCCACAGAACAGGGGTAATGATACATTTGGTGTTAGATATACATGTGATTGAAACTAGCTAACTATACGTTTAATGACTATAATACAAAATTAATGAGACTTACAGTTAACTATGATATACAAGCAGTCCCAAGTGTCTGTCTGTCTCACCCTAAACCAGCTGGTAGCAGCGGTAAAGTAATTCCCTTCAATGCGCTGTAACAAAAGTGCTTAAGTTTGCACCTATTCTCAAATTTTGCTCCAGATAAGAGGAAAAGGAATAATAAGCACGGAAGGCACATTACCTGGCTTCTCGATGCTCTATTAACGGACTATCTGCAATTTTGATTTTGTGTATCTGTCTTCCTCTTTAAGTTGCTGAACATACACGGAATAAACTTTTCAGTTAATTTCAGTAGATTTCAGAACTGAAAAATGCTTCATTCAATCAACCTAAAAGCCCTACAATAGAAGTTCCTTACGGTAAATAACTTTATATGATCCCGGCGTTGGTTCATGAGCTGAATTTGGAGTCTCTTAAGACACGAGCATACTGCTCATATCATTCAAGGCCATCTCTCGCATTCTCACAGACTTCGACTCCTATGCACGCACTAATACTATGCCAAAATGGTTTATTTCCTTCCCTTGCTTATAATTGCAATTTTATAGCGGGTTTCTTCCACTTGAACTTCCATGACATATTTGTCTCTTACATTAGGCAGGATATCTTGGGGCAGTACTCTATGGTGATTCTAGAAATTTTCCACATTGTGGATGAAATAACGAAGGTCTCCAAGGCTTTTGTTGTGCATCCCAAGAATGTTAATGCCGAGAATGCAACAGGTATGGCGATTTTCATAGCACTTGATATAGTTCCACAAATGTATGATACAGTGCTGTGTATTTTACCTATGTGTGTGCTGGAAGGCCTTGACATAATTTTGGGTAAAAATTTGATCCAAGGTCTGTTCATTGGAGTGAGGAATTGCCAATATTATCTTAGCGAGAAAGGAAGTAAGGGAAAAGTTGTGGATGTGAACATAACCCTTGACATATTCTATTCTGCATTGCTCAGTAAGTGGTTTATTGTTCAATTGAGCAGTTAGCAACTCAATCAGATTTCCATTCCAGTACTCTGGCGATCTTATTTGGATTTTTTTTGTATCTTTTCAATTGAATTTTGAAACCTTAGGTGACATGCATGATAATTTAACTGTTGGCCTTTTATTTAGGGGGGAAAAAGGAAAATGAACGCCAATTTCTTACCCATCCATGTTTGAAATATGAATTTTTTGAAAAGGTAAGGGGTGATTTTTTTTCCAGTTTTTCTTTATCAAACTACAATGGTTGGACTCATCAAACTAAATGGAAGTCATGGCAGCACTAAATATTCATGTAGTTCTCAGTGTACCAATCCATTTTTTAGTATTATGCTTGTCTTGATGCCCTTGTTTTTGGTACATGGGAGGAAGGTTGAGGGGCGAGTAAGGGATTGAACGCTGGGACTTCTTGATAGCAGCCACAAGCCTTAACCACTGGGTCAAGGCTTTGATTTTTTAATGCCTGATGTTCCTATTGCGTTTTGTGTTGAAATTCCTCAATCCAATTATTTACAGATTATGGAACCAATCTTATTTCTATTTGATCTCAAATAGTAAATTAACCAACTGATATGTCCCCAAACTAAGTTATACACGTTAAACATTTATAAGTTAACTGTATCTCATTTTCAGTGAACAATCTCCATTTTAGCTCATGCTCCTTCAATCTAGTTCCTAAAGAGGCTAATGTTAGTGTCATTTGCATAGCAAATTGGGTTGGAAAGCAGAAGAAAGTTCAAGGTTGGACCTTCAGAGATAATATGCTCACCAAACTCTTGCTGATGTATCATTTAATCCTTCTTGAGGTTGAAATAATATCACTCTTCTGGCCAAAAGAAAAATCTATATTTTTTTCCCCACCACTTTTTCACTCTAGCTGAAATTCATCCTTAACTACCCAATGAGGAAAAAAGATCATGATGTGGTAATAGCTTGTTTTTGTGGTTGTGTGATTCTATCCCCTATGCCTTTCTCCAATCATTTCTTTGAAATGGTGTTCAGATTCATTACCTCTATTATCTCTGAGAATTTTTTCTTAATGGCTGTTAACTGATTGTTGTGGTTGGGAATTATCTTATTCGTTTTGGAGCTCTAGTGGTTGGTTTAATCGGTATGAATTTAAAGTTGTGGAGTCAAATGGAATATATGTTGGTTATGCAGCACATAGGTTTTGTCTCACCATTTTATATTCAGGCTTTGCACATGTTAGTCTAGAGATGATGTGCGCACATTTCTCTTATGCAAGATGTTGATGATAGTAATTACCAGTCTACTGGTGATAAGAACTTTGTAAAGGGAAAAACCAGAAAGAATGCCAATTTGGTGGATGATAAGGGCAAGAGGTACAAACTCCTCATTCAGTTGTGGTTCTTTATTTGCCTGTTTGGAGTTCCATTTTCTTGCCTTTTAAACAAGCTTATGCTTTATTTGCCCATTTTTTCTTCCTTCCATTATTTTTAAATCTTATTGAAAGTTTTCTCTTTTTTTCCCAGATTGAGTAAATCCCGTGGATTGTTGAACTTGTTAAAACATTCTATAATGAAGAAGTATGCCTCCAAAGCAGCTGTTGAAAAACCTGTATGTTTTATTTTCTTCCTGAAAATGATGCTATCTTAATAGCTCTTTATGTACTTGGTTTATTTCTTTTATCTGATTTATGATTTTATGGAGGTTGGGATAGTGCTTAATTTCCAACTCTCAAAGATGAAAACTGCTTAGCGATTTTAAGTTGTTCTGATGACCACTAAGAATCAAGATAGAGTTGTATTTGTAATTTTCAGTGCAACATTGTTATACATGCTGCCACTATGAGGCGTGCTAGAAATGTTTTGCTTTGTATTTTCTTGTGATCAGCACAATTAATGCTGTGTTGCTTCAAATGTCTGCCATTCCAAAGTGGATGTTTGGGTATTTTTGTTATCTAGTCTACATCTTATAAGCTATTGTTCTCATTCATTTCAGGATAACATGGAGATTGAAGATCTTCCTGACTCTTTCTACAATAATGGACTTAACCAGTTAGTTAAGGTTGAGAAGAAGGCGAATATGATTGAGAAATCACTTGACAAGCTCAAGGAAACCAGCACAGTATGTACTTCTTGAACTGATAGATATCATGGTACCTTTAACCATAATCAGTTTGAGTTACAACAGAAGGGAGTGTATGCATCGGCTACTGTGGTTCAATCATGATTATTATTGGTGGATTTGTTTTGGTATTATACCAATACGTTTAAGGTTAAAATAAATTGAAGTGTACATGATTTGTTGTCTCTGGACAGAAATTTATTGCAAATTTTGTTTTACAGCCATTGTTATGTTCAACCTCTAACAGAAGTATATAGCATTAATATTTTTTTCTGTTCTTCAGTTTTTATATACTACATCAAGCCGCCAAGGCTGCTAGCTTTTGGAAACTCTTTTCCCATAAATAAATATCGCATGCTTTCTAAGTTTAACCACAGCATACCAAACAACTAAGTATACATGCAAAGGGTAGGGGAGTGGATTAGAATAGACAACCTTATATGTGCTAACAATCTAAGCCTGCAACAGATCACAGTCTAAGTTGTGATGCTGCTGTAGTTACATAACTGTTATGGGATTCACCTAAAATTTCTACAAATTGCGGTGAATTCTCTTCATACCACAAACAACCAAGACTTAACAGTTATGCCTCTTGGTTGTTATGAAGAGGTCCAAGGTTGCTGCTCCCCATTGGCCTCCTCCGTATGTCCAAAAATAAAAGTTTTTATTTTCAACTAATACCCATTTTACCATATTTTCTCTAATTTCTCTAAAATGTGCTCCCTGTATTTAAATGTCTTTACTCTTGGGACTGGGGAGAACTGTTGATCTTAGTAAGTGTGATGAAAACACTCTTGATAGGTGAGAATTGATAGCTTCAACTATTACTGCAATTCCTTGGAGTCGTATATACTGCATAGTTTTCCTAGAGGATGATCAAGTAAGAAATAAACGTGACACCCCCTCTATGTCTCTAAAAGGCATGTATTGATTTTATGCTCCCCTTTATCTCATTCCAGAGCAGGATGTTCTGCTAGGGACTCAACTTTTAGCGATTGATGTTGCTGCTGCCATGGGATTGTTTAGAAGAACTAAGTATAGGAGATGAGTTTAATGGGAAAATGAAGAGGAGTTTTGTTTCAGCGATCATGAACAAAACTTCATGATATTTGAGGGTCAAATGTTGAACTGGGTAGCCAAGCTGATATTTATAAAATTGAACCAATTTGAAAGAATAAGAGAAGCATAAATCCTAACTTTTGCAAGGATATGACATGGAGAAGTCAATGAATGCGTTAAAAACAAACTTTCCAGCCTAAGTGTTCAGTAGACCAAAACATGCTTCAAAATTTACCTAAAGGGTATCTAAACTAAGGTCTCAGGGCTGAGACTAGTTACTTATGTCTAAGGGATGTTCCCTACAAAGTTTGATCCAATTTGGAAGTGTGGAACTCGAAATCACCCTTTAAGCTCCAGTTTTTTTTTAAAGCTGTGACCAGCAAAACTGGTAAAATACCAAATTTTTATTTTGAATACATAAACTGAGATTTTTTGGGCGTAAATATGTTTCATTATGATAATGGAACGGGAATGGAAAGTTTGATTGGATTCGGGATTGTTGAGGGCAGTGAACTCAGAAGAAACTAAATATTTTGGCTTATGTAATACTTCCAGAACTATTTGTGCTTCAAAGTTAAGGAAGGTGGCACCTAAACTGAGGTGTATGAATGGAGACATGTTTCTTATGGCCTAAGGAAGCTTTCTGCAGAATTTTTATTAAAAATGGAGCAGGAGAACCAAAAATGACCATATGGAAACCAAGTTTGAACCTAGATGGCAGATTTATGATTATCGCTTGGACATGAAGATTTTAGTGCTTTACTAACTAGTTATGGGGTTGGAAATTACTGCAATATGTTTATAATCATGATGTTGTGATATATGCAATTAAAGGAAGTAGAATGAGCAAGAATATGAGCTGCAAAGCAAGGGGAAGCCAACATACAAGCTTGGTTTGAAAAGTTTAACTTCAGGCTTCACTTTGAGAAGGAGGTTGGATCCGCTTGCTAAAGTTTTGCAAACTTATTTATGGTCTCAAAATGGTCTTGTTTATGGTCGAGATTCCAATTTTTTTTTCCAATGGAGCTGATTTCATTCGCAGCAGTTGAAAACCTGTACAATGATAGGTTGTTGGGCAACTTTTACTCAAGTTTGACTTTGAGTTTGGAATTGAGTTTTGGTATGAAATTTGGCAGCAAAGTTATTCTACATATTTAGGACTTATCTACAAGTTTTTGTACCATTTGAAGCCATGGAACACAAGATGGCCTCATAAGATCAAGGTTGCTACTAAGACAACTTACAGAACTGGGTGCTCTTCAAACCAGCTGGGAATGACTTCTAAACTGAGGTCTAAAGTGATGAACAGGTTTCTTAACAGTGCTGTATGTTTGTGGTCCGGCATCTAGTCTCATAGATGATAAATTTGGCAAACAGCACATCTTCTGGTGAACATGCGGCAAATGAAATTAAAGTAACAGTAATTTGAAGATTGCTGCCAAAGTTGGAACCAAATAAAATCAACCATTAAGCTGACGTGTTAGATAATCATGTTGAATTTTAAGTATTCTGATCGAATACAAACATTTCTGCACTGCTGCCCTATTGATATGCTTCACCCATTAAATAAGAACACTGATTTGAGGCATGGGAGGAACACTAACAGACGTTCTGTCAAAACCAAGGCTTCCTAAAAGATATTCTCCATTTACCCTGCTCCATTGTTATCATGACATATAAAATTTTGAGCCCCCTTTATTCATTTTTTGTTCCTGATATTTGAGAGCTAAGGAGAATATCATGTTACAATTAACAAGGCATGTTGATGCACTGTTTCTATTTGTATATGTTACTGTTACTTGGTTTCAGATTAAGAGGTGTAGGGAAATGGGTCGCAAATTACGCTTTTTCAGGGAACAAATGACTAAGATATTGGTTTATCACCCTCTGCAAGGTTTGAAGGTTCAGACATACAGTTGGACTATCTGGAGGTAATTTTTATTCTAATTGTATATCGGCTTCCAGGTATTCCCCTCATATGTGTGATACAACTCTTAAGCTTGTTGCCAGATGAAACTAGGAGAGCTCCAATTTGAATTGATTGAGATAAATGCAAAAAATGAGAACTTATGGCGTGGCTACAGTGTGCTGCTAGAATATGAGCTGGTTCTGCAGAAGGTGTGCAGAAGCAAGTTTCATTGTTTGTGTGTGTGTGTACAACAGGACAAATTTTGTTTTCCATATAATAAATTTATCAATATGGAGATGGTCCCAAAAACTCCAACACCAAACACAACATGAATCAGAAACTAAGAACAATTGTTTTACAGGAGGTGGGGGACAAAGATGAAAAAAGAAAAAAAAACAAAGACCAATGAAAACCTTGCAAACAATGAAGGAAAAAAATAAGATGACATGGAACGAGCATTCTAACTGCAAGAGAAGGCCAATGACCCTACCTCATCTTTTGATATCTCCAGCAATAGTACATTCCTTAGCTCCACTGTCTCCTACGCAACATGAACATAAAAGTAAACCACCTTGTATGTGACTAATCCATTCAGGCAATAACTATCACATCACAAATCTCTCACATGAATCATAGCAACAACAAGCAAAACTCCAAGAAGACTGACAAATGCATGAAAAGACCATCATTTACCTTTTTAAAATAGATGTTGCTTAAAGAAACAGGAACAATTGGCATTAAAAGTTGAAAACAGAGAGAAAGAGAGGGCAGGATACCTCAAGTGGCCATCCATCTACAACGAACACATCCAAGAAGGATCATCTGTTGTTGAAAATCCTTCGTGCTTCAGGAATGTTCAGACCAACCTCAGAGAACAAAGAAGTCAACTGCAGTTTCATGTTTTAAATAAAATTCTTAGTGGCTGAATGAGAAACAACAATTGTACACCAGCAAATTACAAAGCAACAATGGAAATACTCATTTCAAGGCCATATTTTGAAGAAATGTTTTCCCCCAATGGTTATGGATGTAGCAAAACAAAATCACAACCTACAGACTGAAGAAGACTACAGCAGACAGGACATAAACTTTCCCAACCATTATAGTCAATGATGTTGGACACTTATTAAGATGCTGGTAGAAGTATGAAATCGTAATGATGCCAATTGCGTGCACACCTTAACTTATATGTCGCAGCGGTGGAATCTGATGCAAGAAGTCGCAGCGGTGGAATCGCAAAGCAGCAATGGAGTCGTGTCCAGTCGTCGCTCCTTCTAGGGCTATTAAAACGTCAACGACAACTTTCCCATGTCCGAAACTAACATGAAAGGAAGAGAAAATCAAAATGCAACGCAAATGAAACCCTAAATAGAAGTAATGATTCGAGACCAAAATCGATTTCAAGTGAAAGTGAGAGATATTTACCTTAAATAACCACGATTTGAACGATGATTCCAAGCTTCAACATAATCGCACTCATGGGAGAGACCGATCGTAGATTGGGAAGGGACGACAGTGATAGCCAAAGGCTATCGCCTCTATCTGGCCGAACTCCCTGCCACAGTCATGGCCAGAAGAAGCTGGCGCTACCCGAGAAAAGGTGTGTCAGGTGTGATCAGGCACCTCGGGAGATAGCCGAAGAGCTCCGAGCCCGGCACGTCAGGACACTACTCGCCCCCCCAGGGTTGTGAACAGATCGCCTTCGGAAAAGCGGCACCAAACATAGCGAGCCGAACACGATATCCCCGAAGGCGGAACTCCCTGAAGCTGGGAACCCCCGAACTCAGGGCTTGTTTCCCGAAGAGGCTCTGTCCGTACCAAAGGACGACCTCACCCAGGGACCTCGGGAGTACGGCAGGAGATTTATGGAAGCATTTAAGGAAGCCTCTGACACATCCAATCACAGACGCCACAATCCGCCTCAAAAGGCGCTCTGCCACGCTGACGCCATCAAAATCACATCATGGCCCGTCTCAGCACATGGCTCAAGGTAACCTACTATCTGTCTCCTATGCCCAGAAAGTCAGGAACGTCCGACCGAACACGTGTCGTGATCTGAACGGGCTAGGCACTCTTATAAATACCAGGAGTTAGTACCAGACAAGAGGTTGGTTAGCTGGCGAAATACGGCTCCCATTACCAGGCAAAACTCCTCAGCCCTTTGTGCTATTTTTTCTGCCTTTCTCTCGGCCACCACTGACTTGGGCGTCGGAGGCTCCCCCCCCGGAAAAACACTCCGGGGGCCTCCTAACCTTTTGTTTCTGAGCTTTCAGGCACTCTCCTTTGGGCTGTCCAATCCACCAGGCGTTCTTCCTCCCAGAAGTCCCTCCACCAGTCACTATGACTATAAACGATGAGGCCCCTGGCCATCATTTGGCGCCGTCTGTGGGAACCCGCTCTGAGATCGCCGTCGTTGAGACTCGGCGTTCTAAGGACAAGGGACTCCCGAGGTCCCCGTCCGCGCCTGAGATACAACCGGCTGCTGAGCAAACACTCCCAGGGACTTCTGCGCCCGAGGAAGACCGCCCTCTGGTAGTCACCATGAGTTTCTTGAGGGACTTTCAGCGTTCGGTCGTGTCTGAAATGACACAGCAGATCGGCCGAAGGTGGCCACAGCAAGCACAGGCCCAGAGACCCCCCTCAGTGACACGCCCTCGGGAGAGGAGCCCCAAGTCCACACATCGCAGTTCGGGGAATGGAGACCCTCGCGAAGAATCATCCACAGAAATTATGGCCCTCGGGAAACGTTCTGTGGGACAAACCAGGTCCAAGCGACCGAGAGTCTCACAGCGAAGCAGTTCGTCGCCTGAGGCGAGGTCCTTGTCCCCTCAGCGCCGAACTCGCCCCCCGAAGAGGCGCCGACGATCTTCATTCCCTGAAGAAGGCCCTAGCGCCACAGTGCTCATGGAGAAGATACTAGCACGGCTGGACAGAGTGGAAAAACAAGTGGCCAGAAAATCCGTTTGGGCCAGACCCTCGGGAACATCCTGCGAAGGTGACTCCCCTTTCACTCAGGCCGTCGTTAAGGCAGCCATGCCAGGCGAGTTCAGAGTACCTCGGTTGGAAATTTATGATGGTCGTACTGATCCGCAGGCCCACCTGACGAAGTACAGACGGAGCATGATAATACACGGTGCTGATGACGCTACCATGTGCAAGTGCTTCGAAGTCACCCTCACAGGGCCAGCCACGGCGTGGTACAATTCCTTGCCCCCAGGGACCATTACTGAGTTCCGGGAGTTGTCCACAGCCTTCACCCAGCAGTTCATTGGGAGCAGACCTACTGCGAAGATGCCTGTACAGATGTTCGACATAGAGCAGAGGAACGGAGAAACCATCCGAGACTATGTCGAAAGATTCAACAGAGAAGCTCTGAGCGTCCCAGACTTCCGGCCCGAAATCCGCATTCTCGCCATGACACGGGGCCTTCGGCGAGACTCACAGCTGTTCTATGAGTTCTCAAAGGACCCCCCGGAGACCCTCGGAGAATTTTACCATAGGGCGGAGCAACACATGACAGTCGAGGAACTGAGGATGGCTGGGCCAGAATCTGATCATCACCACGTCAAAGGGTCCAGTCAACAAGCTCGGCATCCTACCGAACAGGCAGGACGACCTCGGAGAATGCGGGGAAGGGAACCCCAAAGTTTCACACCATTGAGCACTACACGGACCAACATTCTCATGGCGCTGGAAAGGCAGGGGAAGCAAATTCGGCGGCCAAGGGCCATGGCCGCCGATAACAAAAAGAATGACAAGAAGTTCTGCCAGTTTCATCGCGACCACGGCCATGACACCGAAGATTGCTTCCAGCTAAAGAAGTACATAGAGTCGCTGATAAAACAGGGCCAACTTCGAAAATACCTGAGGATGTCACCCCCGAAAGGCAGAAAAATGGAGGAAGAAAGGGCTGAAGATGAGGACTTTGACTCCGACAGGCGGAAAAACCGAAGTCCAAAAACGCGCCCTCCACCTCTAGCAGGGGTTATCCAAACCATCATCACGGGGCTACCATCCTCGGAAAGAAAGCGGAAAGCCAGAGAAATTGCAGTCATGGAGTATCAAAGTCCATCAAAGAAACTGGCTCGCAAAGATAGCTCCACCGTCGTCTTCCCCCACGATGATCCGCTGCTGATCACGGCAAGGATAGGGAACTGAGGCGTCGAAAAAGTGTTGCTTGATGATGGCTTAAAAGCTGACGTCTTATTCTCACACCTGCTGTCGAGTTTGGGCATCTCCAGCAGCGAACTAAAGCCTGTCACCTCGCCCACTTTTGGGGTTGGACCATCCAAACTCCCGTTGATAATGAAAGGGACTTCGGTAAGAGGAGCAGCTGAATTGTACGCATCCACAATGGCGAGAATCATCGTCATGGACGTCCCATCCTCGTACAACGTCATCCTTGGAAGACAGACAATGGGGAACCTGCATATTCGCCCTGATGTGAAGTACTTGACTGTCACATTCGCGACCAAGGATGGAGATGCAGAGGTCTTCCTAGACCAAGCCGAGGTAAGAAAGGTGTTTGTAAAAAAACGAAAAGCTCCGGCGAGCAACCTCGCGCAAACGATGGAGGCAAAGGCGCTAGAAAAAGGCAAAGAAGAAGATCTCGCCAAAGCAGAAACGGAAGCAGTAGAGCTTGTCCCAGGTCAATCTACCCGAATAGGGAAGAGCTTGGCCGAAGGTGACAAGGAAAATCTTGTATCCTTTTTGCTAGAAAATAAAGGTCTGTTTGCCTACTCGCCAAAAGATAGATTATGCCGGGGATAAACTCTGGCATAATTCTGCACAGCCTCAAGGTTAGTCCGGAAGCAAAGCCTGTCTGGTAAAAGAAGTGAGGCATCTCATCCCATAAAGGTAACTTTGTCAAAACCGAAGTTCAGCGATCTGTTAGAAGCTGATGTCATCCGGGAGGTGAAGTACCCTGAATGTTTGAGCAATGTGGTAGTTGCCACGAGAGAAGGAAGCGGCAAAACTCCAGATGTGCATCGACTTCAGAAACTTGAACGATGCTGGCCCGAAAGACTCATATCCTCTGCCGCCAATAGATCAAATGGTAAATGCAACTGTTGAAAATGAGCTCCTAAGTTTCCTAGATGCCTTCAGTAGCTACCATCAGATAAGGATGAACCCCGAAGGTGAAGAGAAGACTGCCTTCATTACTGAGGGAGGAGCGTATTACTACGTCAGGATGCCCTTCAGGCTAAAAAATGCAAGGATCCACCCACCAGAGGCTGATGAACACGGTCTTCAAAGACCAAATGGGGTGAATCATGGAGGTGTATGTTGATGAAATGATAGTCAAAAGCAAACGGCCGGAGCTACCACGTTGCAGATTTAGAGAAAACCTTCCAAAAACTCAGAGCCTTCGGGATCCGCCTAAATCCTGAGAACTGCATCTTCGGGGTGACCTCGGGAAAGTTCCTTGGGTACATGGTACCCGAAAGAGGCATCGAGGCTAAACCCGAGAAGATTAAGGCTCTGCTTGGATTCCGAACTCCTACCACAGTCAAAGACGTGCAGAGACTCACCGGAAGAATAACCTCTCTGAGCAGGTTTATTTCCAGGTACGAAGATAGGTGTCGACCCTTCTTCAAAGTCCTCACAAAGGCAGCAAAAATGGAAGGCGACCTCGGAAGGAATGATCTTCCTTGGGATGAAGATTGCCAAAAGGCCTGGGAAGAACTCAAAGTCTACCTGGCCAGCCTGCCGACTCTGCGACAACCTCGGGAGGGAAGAGCCCCTCGTACTCTACCTCGCCGTCACAGAAAAAGCTGTGA
Organism: Aquilaria sinensis; assembly: GCA_005392925.1. Taxonomy (NCBI): domain Eukaryota; kingdom Viridiplantae; phylum Streptophyta; class Magnoliopsida; order Malvales; family Thymelaeaceae; genus Aquilaria; species Aquilaria sinensis. Next base: position 2,828 of record SMDT01001967.1, on the reverse strand, counting down.
GCTCGGTCCTCGTGAAAGAAGAAGGGCCAAAGCAATGGCCGGTCTACTATGTCAGCAAGTCCCTGCATGGCGCCGAAGTCAGGTACCCTTTGCTTCAAAAAGCTATATACGCCTTGGTGCTTGCAGGGAGAAGGCTGCGACCATACTTTCAGGCTCACCCCATCATCGTCCGAAGTAGTCTGCCACTACGGGATGTCATGAAGAGGAGTTGATCATTCGGGAAGGCTCTCCAAGTGGTGCATAGAGCTTGGGCGAACACGAAATCACGTATGAGCCTCGGAAGGCCATAAAAGCCCAAGCACTGGCAGATTTTATCGCCGAAATACCCACCACTGAGGAGAGCCATTCAGATCCAAAAGAGGGTGAGCCAGAATGGACCTTGCACGTTAGATGGAGCCTCAGGGATCCGAACACCAGGGAGCTGGAGTAATTATCAGAGGCCCGAAGGCCTGGAGGTAATGAAGGCCTATCAAGTTCAGCTTCAACGCATCACCAACAATATGGCCTGAGTATGAGGCCCTCATAGCGGGATTACGCCTTGGCCAGAAAAATTGGCGTGAGAAACTTGAAAGCCTCACAGCGATTCCCAGCTGGTAGTTCCGGCAAGACGGCAGGAGATTATGGGCGCGAAAGGACCCAACCTTGGCAAAATACCATGAGCTGGTAAGCAAAGCTCATTCCAAGAGTTTGACGCCGTACGGAATCGAAAATGTACCTCGGCGGAATAACACTGAGGCAGATTGCTTGGCGAAGTCAAAAAAACATATACCGAGGTGCTAGACCATCCGAGCATCTCAGTGCTGAGCATGACGACCTCGGGAAGCAGGGTGGAAAGATCCCAATCAAAAGATACCTCGCAGAGAATTTGCTCCCCGAAGACCCCGGCGATGCTGCAGGACTGCGAAGACGCTCCGGAAGATTCTTCCTGATTGGCGAAGAGTTATACCGACAGGGATATGCGAATCCGCTGCAAAAGATGTGTGGCTGAAGAGGATACTGAAATGGATCCTTGAAGGAAGGTTCCACGAAGGCATGTGTGGTTCACACATTGGAACTGATGCCCTTGCAGCAGTGATACTTCCGCCAAAGGATACTTCCTGGCCTACCCTGGAGAAAGGACGCAAGGACAGTTCGTCCGAAAGTGCGGTAGTTGCCAGAGACATGCAAAAATCCAGAGGGCACCCTCGGAAATGGTAACCTCGGCAGACTATCCTTGGCCCTTTCGCAGTCTGGGGCATAGACCTTATTGGGCCACTCCCCACAGCACCCGGAGGCGTGAAATTCTGCGTGGTAGCAGTGGACTATTTCTCAAAATGGGTAGAGGCAGAACCACTGGCAACTATCTCGGCAAAAGAAGTGCAAGAAGTTCGTATGGAAGAACATCGTATGCAGGTTGGCATACCGAGGGTACTAGTAGCTGATAATGGATCCCAGTTCATAGACAAAGGATTCCAAGAATTCACCAGCGACCTCGGAATAAAGATGCACTTCGCCCCAGTAGCTCACCCCCAAAGCAACGGGCAGGTGGAAGTATCGAATAGGACCATAAAAGATGGCCTGAAAATAGAGACTGGGGGAAGCCAAGGGGAAATTGGCCTGGGAGAACTCCAAAGTATATTATGGAGCTACCGAACGACGCCCCGAAGAGCCACAGGGGAAACTCCTTTCCCACTCAGTCTTCCGGAAACAGAGGCCATTATCCCAAGTAGAGATAGTTCGACCTTCAGTACGGGTGCAAGTATTTGATGAAGGTGGTAACGACCTCGGCCTAAGAACCAATCTCGATCTGGTGGCCGAACACAGAGAAATAGTCGAGCTGAGAAGAAAAGCTTTCCAGCAAAGAGTGGCCGCGGCTATAAACTTACGGGCCAGGCCAAAAGAAATCAAGAAGGGAGACCTCGTTCTCCGAAAGGCCGACTTCGCACCCCGAAGGCCATCCCATGGCGTACTTCGCGCAAACTGGGAAGGACCCTATCTGGTTCTCGCCGAAACAACGAAAAGGCGTGTACAAGCTTGGCGACGCCGAAGGCGTAGAATTGAAGAGCATACTTGGCACTCGGGACGCCTTGAAAAAATTCTACGCTTAAGGTTGAGCGGAGGAGGTATGTTGAACAAAAAATGTTCTAAGGAATAGTATAGTAGTATCTTGAGAAAATTTCTTAAGTGCAGAAATGAACAAATTCCGTGAAAGATGCTCGCCATGATAAAGCGTAGATATGGCTTTCCAAAGTCCCTTGAGCCGCCACGCTCGGGAAAGATGGAAAACAAAAATCTCGCAGAAGTACTCGCCGTAGCCAGCGCTGAGATAATTTCCCGAGCTCCCTTGAGCGAACGTGCTCGGGAAAATGGGAAGTGAAAAATCTCGCGGAAGGTTTTCCGAAGTCCCTTGAGCAAACATGCTCGGGACAACTGGAAAAACAAAAATTTTTGACTGAAGGTTTGCCGAAGTCCCTTGAGCAATCATGTTCGGGAAAAATTGGAAATGCAAAAGCCTGCAAAAAGACTTAGTCAAATTTTCTCAGACTTTCCAGAATGTCTCTCGAGTAAAACGTACTCGGGACAAAGGAAGGTAAAAAAGTTTCTTTGATCGCAGGTTTTCCGAAGTCTCTTGAGCGAACGTGTTCGGGACAATGGAAATAAAGAAACTTGAAGAAACACTTAGCCAAAAAATCTTCCATTAAGAGCAAAGCTGCCTTACAATAAAGAAGTGCCCGAAGAAGGAGTACAAAAATAGAAGGGAAGGAAAAGGGGCCCTAAAGAAGCCTAAGGGTTCGCGGCGTCCTGAGAGCCACTCGTTTGTCCACCCTTTTCCGCCACCTTCCGCGCTG
>SMDT01001966.1:0-60029 GCA_005392925.1 Aquilaria sinensis | reverse complement strand
GTGTGGGAGCAGTGTTTTTGTGCCAACCAGCCTCCTGCCAAATATTAATTCCTGGTATTTATAGGAGTGCCTAGCCCGTTCAGATCGCGACAAGTGTTCGGTCGGATGTTCCTGAATTTCTGGGCGTAGGAGACAGATAGCTGGTAGCAGGTTGCCTTGAGCCATGTGCTGAGACGGGCCATGATGTGATTCTGATGGCGTCAGCGTGGCAGTGCGCCTTTTGAGGCGGATTGTGGCGTCTGTGAATGGATGTGTCAGAGGCTTCCTTAAATGCTTCCATAAATACCCCTGCCATACTCCCGAGGTCCCTGGGTGAGGCCGTCCTTTGGTACGGACAGAGCCTCTTCGGGAAACAAGCCCTCAGTTCGGGGGTTCCCAGTTTCAGGGAGTTTCGCCTTCGGGGATATCATGTTCGGCTCGCTATGTCTGGTGCCACTTTTCCGAAGGCGATCTGTTCACAACCTTGGGGGGCCGAGTAGTGTCCTCGGGTTTTCCTGGCGTGCCGGGCTCGGAGCTCTTCGGCTATCTCCCGAGGTGTATGATCACACCTTTTCTCGGGTAGTGCCAGCTTCTTCTGGCCATTCTTGTGGCAGGGAGTTCGGCCAGATCGAGGCGATAGCGTTTGGCTATCACTATGTTCGTCAACTAGGTCGAGCTTGGTTCTCAACCCGAGGTTGTTCCCTTCTTCATTGAATTCTTGTACCCTGATAGATGGCTGAACCACTTCGATAGGAATAATGGCCTCCGTGTCGAAGCCAAGTGAGAAAGGTGTTTCACCTATGGCCCATCGGGGTGTTGTCCAATAGCTCCATAGCACACTATGGAGTTCCTCTAGGCATCTTCCTTTTGCTTCCTTCAATCTCTTCTTCAAACCATCCTTTATGGTTTTATTGGACACCTTTACCTGTCCGTTACTCTGAGGATGAGCTACAGGGATTAAGTGCATTTTTATCTGAGGTCGGTGGTGAATTCTTGGAACCCCTTGTCAATAAACTGGGAACCTACATACGATGTTCTTCGAGATGAATTTCTGTATGTCCTTTGCCAAAATGGTTGCCAGAGGCTATACCTCAATCCATTTAGTGAAGTAATCTACTGTAACTACGCAGAACTTCACTCATCCGGGTGTAGTTGGGAGAGGCCCAATGAGGTCAATACCCCATACTGCGAAGGGGTAGGGATAGTTAGCTGAAGTTATCATTTCCAAGGGTAGCCTCTGGATGTTGGCGTGTCTTTGGCAATTGTCACATTTCTGGACAAACTGTCTTGCGTCCTTCTTTAGGGTGGGCCAGAAGTATCCTTGGCGGAGTAGTACTCCTTCCAGAGCGTCAATTCTTCTGTGGAACCACAGGCCCCCTCATGGACTTCTTTGAAGACTGTCTCTATGTCCTCTTCGCTGACACACCTTTGCAATAGGCTCGCGTACCCTTGTTGATATAACTCCTCCCCAATTAGGAAATATTATCCAAAACGTCTTCACACTTTTGCTGCCTTAAGAGGGTCTCCGGGAAGTTCCGAAGTCGTGAGGTACTTTTTTATGGGATCCTTCCATCCTCTTTCCGAAGTTGCTATGCTCATTATTGCTATGCTCAGTTGGCTTAGCACTTTGGTGGACTTTTTCATCTTGACCAAAATATCTGCTTCAATATTGTTTCGGTGAGTCACGTTCTCGATGTGTACCGCGTTGAACTCTTGGATGAGCTTTGTTGCCAGGTCATGATACTTTGCCAAGGTTAGATCCTTCACGCCGTAGTCCCCTGCCATCTGTCGGACCACAAGTTGAGAATCGTTGTGGGCCTTTAAGTTTCTCACACCAACTCTTCTGGTGAGGCGCAAACCTGCTATGAGGGCTTCATATTTTGCCATATTTTTGGTGACATTAAACCCGAATTTGATAGCTTTCATAGCTTCCATACCTTCAGGGCAACAGAAAATTACTCCAGCTCCTTGATGTTTGAAACCGGAGGCCCCGTCAACAAACAGGTTCCACTCAGGTTCATTCATTTTGAGGTTAGGCGTACTATTGGCAGTAGGAACTTCGACAATGAAATCTGCCAACACCTATGCTTTTATTGCCTTCCTTGGCTCATAGTTGATATCATATTCACCCAGCTCGATGCACCACTTTGATAGCCTTCCTGAGTGGTCCACCTTCTTCATGATATCACGAAGAGGCAGGCTACTTCAGACGATAATGGGGTGCCTTTGGAAATAAGGTCATAGCCTTCTACTTACAAGTACCAGGGCATAAATAGCCTTTTGTAGCAAAGGGTACCTGACTTCGACACCATGCAGAGACTTGCTAACATAATATATTGGCCTTTGCTTTGCCCCATCTTCCTTTACAAGAACCGAACTTACTGTCTTTTCGGTGACCACTAGGTAGAGTGTGAGGGGTTCTCCTTCTCGTGGCTGCCGAAGTGTCGAGAGATGAGTTAGGTAGACTTTAAGCTCTTCCCAGGCCTTTTGGCAGTCTTCGTTCCAAGGGCGCACCTCGGTTCCGAAGTCGCCACCATTTTTTTCTGCTTTAGTAAGGACCTTAAAGAACGGTCGGCAGCGATCCCCATATCTCTAGATGAATCTACTGAGGGACATGATTCTCTCCCCGTGAGTCTTTGCACGTCTTTGGTCGTCTTGGGTGTTCGGAATCCTAACAAGGCATTGACCTTTTCCGGATTAGCATCAATACCTCTCTCTGACACCATAAATCCGAGAAACTTACCAGCATTCACCCCAAACACACATTTTTTGGGGTTAAGACGAATTCCGAATGTCCTCAGCTGATAGAATGTCTGTGATATGACTGTCAGGCAGTTTGCTTTTAACTATCATATCATCGACGTAGACTTCCATGTTTCTCCCAATTTGGGAATCGAAGACCCTATTCATCAACCTTTGGTACGTAGCCCCTGCATTCTTAAGCCCGAATGGCATTCTAATGTAGCAATATGTACCAATTTCGGTGATGAAGGCGGTTTTTTCCTCATCTTCGGAGTCAATCCTGATTTAATAGTACCCGCTAAATGCGTTGAGGAAGCTGAGGAGACCGTATTCAGTGGTTGCATCCACCAACTGGTCTATTGGAGGCAGAGGATACGAATATTTAGGACAAGCATCGTTTACGTTTCGGAAGTCGATGCACATTCGGAGTTTGTCACTCCCTTCTTTTATGGCGATGACCACATCACTAAGCCATTCAGGATATTTGACTTCCCTAATTACGTCTACCTCCAACAACCTTTGGATCTTGAACTTAACAAAGTTGTTCTTGTGTGCCGAAAGGCTCCTCTTTTTTTGGCGAACAAGCTTCACGTCAGGGCGTATTTTAAGACTATGCTGGATTATGCGAGGGTCTACCCCGGGCATATCCTTCGGTGAGTATGCAAATAGATCTTTGTTCTTTAAAAGGAAAGATAGAAGCTTTTGCTTGTCACCTTCTGCCAGATGTTTCCCTATGCGGGTATTTCAGCCCGGCACAAGCTCTACATTCTCAGTTTCAATTTTTTCTGAGTTGTTTTTCTCCCCTTCTGTATGCTCTTCGGTCGGTGTGCCCTTTTCTCCTGAGGTCTATGTGTGTACTTTTACTGGGCTCTGCCTAGCATTCACGAAGACCTTCCAGACTTCAGCTTGATCAATGAATATTTCCGCGTCCCCATCCTTCGTCCCGAAGGTGACCGTTAGATACTTCACATCTGGTCGGATGTGAAAGTTCCCTTGAGTTTGCCTTCCAAGGATGGCATTATACGAAGAGGGGACATCGATGATGATGAACCTGGTCATGGCAGAGGCGAAGAACTCTCCATTGTTTTGGACCGAAGTTCCCCTTAGCATTAGAGGTAGGTCGATCCACCCAAGGACAGGGAGTTCGAAAGGACCTACTCCAAAGGTTAGAGATGTAACAGGTTTGACGTTAGTCTTTGCGATGCGCAAGCTTGGAAATAGATGGGAGAATAAGACATTTGCGTTCGACCCATCATCTAGGAGCACCCTCTTTACATCCCAGCTCCCAATCCTTGCCATGATAAGAAGCGGGTCATCATGTGGAAACACTATGACAGACCCATCTTTCAGAGCAAGCTTGTTCAATGGGTTGCCGAATTCCATCATTGAGATCTCCCCGGCTTTTCTTTTGCTTTCTGCTGAGGGCAACCCCGTGGTGATCGTCTGGATTGCTCCTACTGGGGGTGGGGGATTTTTCTTGGGACTTCGGTTCTGATGTTGGTCGGAGTCGTGGTCATCATCATCCTTTCTTTCCTCCTCCCCCCTTCCCCTGGGAGAAGGTATCCACAGGTACTGACACAGCTGACCCTGCTTGATTAGGGACTCGATGTATTTCTTGTTGGAAGCAGTCCTCAGTGTCATGGCCGTGGTCCCGATGGAATTGGCAGAATTTCTTCATATTCTTTTTATTGTCCGAGGTCATGACCTTCAGACGTTGAATTTGAGCTCCCTCTGAGCTCCCTGCCTCTCCATGGCCATTAGGATGTTCATCCTCATGGTATTCAAGGGAGTAAAAGTCAATGGATTTTTCCCTCTCTATTTCCGAGGTCGACCCCTGACTCTGTTGGGTATCGATGGTTTGGCTTGGCCCTTCAGTGCGAATGTGGTCAGGCTTTGGGCCTCCCATCCTCAGTTCTTCAGCAGTCATGTGCTGCTCGGCCCTTTGGTAGAACTCGTCGAGGGTATCTGGAGGGTCCTTCGAGAACTCATAAAACAGTTGTGAGTCTCGCCGAAGTCCCCGTATGATGGCAAAGATGCGTATTTCGGGTCAAAAGTCTGGCACGCTCAGGGCCTCTCGGTTGAACCTTTTGACATAGTCGCGAATGGTCTCTCCATTTCTTTGCGCTAAGTCGAACATCTGAACTGGCATCTTCGCTGTTGGCCTGTTGCAAATTAACTGTTGTATAAACACGCTGGACAACTCTTGGAATCCCATGATGGTTTTGGGGGCCAATGAGTTGTACCACGCTGTCACCGGTCCAGAGAGGGTGACCTTAAAACACTTGCACAACATGGGGTCATCGGCACCGTGTAGCACCATGCTGCGCTTGTATTTGGTCAGGTGGGCCTGAGGGTTACTATGCCCATCATACGTCTCTAAGCAAGGTACCTGGAAGTCGTTGGGCATGGGTGCCTCAACTATTGCTCAGACAAATGAGGATTCTTCACCTGTTAAGGTCTCTGACAACCTCGACCAAACAGGCTTCCGGGAAACCTACCTTTCCACCTTATCTAACCTTTCAAGGATTTTCTCCATGAGGGCGGCGGTACTAGCCTCTTCCTATTGCCTTAAAAGTCTCCGGCAGCGGGGAGCGACGTCTCCTCTTTGGGGAGTAACTTTGCCGGCGAGGAGATGGTGACCTCTTGTACGGCGACAAGCTCTTTCAACGAGAGGCTCTGGGCCCTTTTGATGTTGTTTCTTCAACACGACGCCCTCTAAGGGGGACACCCTCAGTTGAGGATTCGTCGTGGAAGTCTCCACTGCTTAAACTCCAGTGGGCAGGCTTGGGGCTCCCATCTCGGCGAGCGGCCGACAAGGGGGCTCTTCGGATCGAAGGTGGTTGAGACCACCTCTAGTCAAGTTGCTGCGTCATTTTCGCCATTATAGAACGCTGGAAATCCTTTAGAAAGCCCATGGTAACGGTCAGAGGATGTTCATCCTCCGGCAAAGAGGTCCTGGCAGCTGGCTGCTCGGTCGCCGGTTGAGTTTCTGGCGCGGATGGGGACTTCGGGAGCCCCTTATCCTTAGAACATCGAGTCTCAATGATAGCTACCTGAGAGTGGTTTCTCACAAATGGCACCAAATGGTGCCTGGCGGCATCTTCATTATATGACATGGTGTAGCTACAAACGGGACTTCCAGCATGAAGGTGTTCATAAAAAGCCCCCTGATGAAGAAGGGGCCTCGGAGAGGAACTTCCGGTAAGGATATGGCTGCAAGACTTAGTAAAACGGAGGTTAGAGACTCCCAAGAGTGTGATTCCGGGGAAGGAGCCTCCGACGCTCAAGGCAGTTTTTTAGGATGAAAGTAAGAAGGAATGAAGAGCAGATAATGTTAGGCTCACCTCCTAAGTGCTTGGCTTAGGCCAAGAAACAAAGAAAATGGTAAGAAAGAGCTAAGACTACTGATACAGTGATGTATGTGCAAGACTGGTAATTTTGAGGGCATAGTTGCACACATAAATTGAGACTAGGGTGGAAAATGACAGAAATTAAAGTTGAGGGCTCAAATGCACATTTTAAGTAGTGGTGCAAATGAAATAAAAAATGGGAACTGGAAGTTTTGGCCATGCAAGTTTTATGTGGACTAGTGTAATACTATGTCAAAATTTGTGGTAGACAACAATGATGAACATGCCACATCATGTCTGCCACTAATGGAAAATATCATCACTTAGTTGGTTTAACTGGTACTTAAGCTAGTTACAATGGCTAGTTAGCACATGGGATTATTGACTTTATGGCACTTTCATCTTATGCTTGGCATTTAAAGCCATGAATGGACTTAAGTGACAATAAAACCTATGTTTTAATGGTGCATGTGTGACCGTGAATGAACTGAGGGCTCCATTGTTTCATGCAAAGAAATGAAGGAAAAAGTTAGCATATTGGCCAACTATAACACATGTGTCTTTCGGCCGAAACTAGTCAAGGCCATTTGGGTGTTTTCATTTTCGGGTTACCTTGCTCTTCTCTTGGCCGAGAGCTTGCTCATGAACTTCACCCACCATTTGTCTTGAATTCAAGAAATCTTGAAGGCATTTGAAGGATTCAAGCTTGGAGACTTGGTTTCGGCACAAGGCAACTTGGAATCAAGCTTTGTTCTTGAGAAATCGGTGAAGGGCCGAGCCAAATCAAGCTAGGGTTCCAAGGTATTTCTTGTTATTTCCTTGATTCCATGGTATTTCTTCCATGAACAAGGAGTTTAAGTGCTCAATTGTTGTTAAGCTAGGTGAATTGAGCAAATATTGTGTTGGTTTGAAAGTTTGTTGTTGGCCGAAAGTGATTATGACTTAGCTTGGTGTTCTTCTTTGTTTACATGGAAATTAATCCATGATTCAAGTTTATTAATGCCTATTTGGTCTTATGCTAGGCAAATTTGAGTGAAGAACATCAAAAGTGTGCAAGTTGGTGTTTGGCCGAAAGGTTCAATTTGAGGTAACTTCATGTTCTTCATTTGATTACATGGTAATGGTGCCATGAATAAGGTTTATTGATGATTAGATGATTATATGTTGGGTTAGATTGAATGAAGAACATTAATGTATGGAATTGGGCATTATGGCCGAGAGCTTGAATTAGTGTAATTTGGTGTTCTTCATTGAATACATGGTAGTTGATCCATGAGTAAGTGTTGTTGATGCCTATTTGTTGTTATGGTAGGCATTTTGAGTGAAGAACACTTGGGCATTGAAAGTTGGTGCCTTGGCCAAAAGCTAAGTTTGGTTGTGACCGAGAGCATTTGAGGTAGGGTTCACTAACACTTGATTATGCTTGGTGAATTACCATGGTTCAAGTGTTTAGAGTGGCTAAGTGATGGTTAAAATTTGCCAAATGACCTTAGTTGCTTGATGGGCTATTGAGAATACATTCGGTTTACTTGTTGATTAGCTAATTAACTAATGTACATGTACTAGAAATGCTAGTAAGTGTGGCCTATTTGCTTAGCATTTTGGAGCTCTAAGTGGAAGTGGAATGTTTGATGGTGTTTTGTGTGCAAAGTGCACATGGGTACATGTATGGTATATTTGGCCGAGAGCAATATGTGGAGTGTGTGTGTGTTATTGTGTGCTTGGGTGCTTTCCTTGTGCTTGCTAACCCAATTTATGATATTGTGGATTATATGCCATGGTTAGTTATCATGTATATGTATATGCTTGGTTTTCCTTGTCTTTGTGTTTGTTTTGCAGGTTGAGCTAAGCTAATGGGAGGTTAAGCTTTGAGTGAATACTCAGCTTAACTAAATAGACTCTTAATTGAGTTGTATTATAAAAGTGAATCCTACTGAGTTTTACTCACTGCCCATCCTATTTGTTTTTCAGGCAAAGACATTCGGCCTGAGTAGTGCTAAATTGCTTTGTGCTTGAGTTTAGTACTAGTTTGCTTATTTTCCAAAGTATGTGCCAATGTATGCTTGGCTTATTGGTTTGGTTCTATTACAAGTCTTATTTTGTGTTGGCCGAAACTTATGGACTAAGTTTGCAGGCTGTAGTGTGGGGGTCCTGTCTAGGAAAGCATTATGGATACTTAGACTTTGGCTCTGATCATAGTGTTTGCATTCATGACAATGAATCTCAGGAAATTGGGTTGGTGTTGCAGTGTGTACTTCTGTATGGGATCCTCAAGGTTCTGTTTGACCACTAATGGTCTCGGTCTATGTTTAACTTGGCATGGACAACTTATGGACTCATGGCATGTAGCCATGTTAGGTGCTAGGTAGACTACCCTTTTTGGAGTGCACATATATGTAGTCTTGGATGCCTAGATCGGTGATGGTTTTGTTGGACTTGAATGCCAAGTTATGTATGGACTTATGGTTGGTTTTGTGCTTGTATATAGATGTTGAATGTTATGGGCCAATGTTTGGCACCTTTAAGTATGATTATGGACTTATGCTTGAGTATGTTTATGTGAACCTCCATGTGTACCTATGTTGGCCGAGAAGAACACATGCATATTAACTTGTAATTTCAAAGTCAAAACCAATAATGTGGCTTCTTGGTTGTCATATAGATAGCACACTTGAATGCACACCTTATGCACTTAAAATCTCATTAAGTGTTGCCTTGCTTGTTATGCAAGTAATCAGTTAAAACCTTGCTTGTTGTGCAAGTTAGTGGTATTGGGCCTTGCCTCTACTGCAAGTAATTGTTGAACTTGTTTTAAAGCCATCTGGGCCACCTCCCAGGCCTCTCAACTTAAGAAAATAAGACCTAGTATTGCCATTGCTTGCTTGGCCGAATTAGAAAGAGTTAGATTTTGAGTTGGGCTTGTGAGTTACACTAGAAACTTATAGGCCAGGGCTTGAGTGAGGTGTGACTGGCTTTTTTTGGTATCAGAGCCTGCTTCTTTATTATGATCAGAGCTTAGCCTAGACAGTGTCCCCTTTAGGGCTAACTTATATAAGACTTCTATTATCTAGATATATGTTAATATCTGCAATTGAAAGTGCAGGATGAGAACCAGAGGCAGGGACAAGGATTCCCTGAGGCAAGAAGGAGGTACTGCAGCCCATAATGCAGAGGGCTTGCAGGAAAATGTGCCTGAAACTCAGGCTGAATAAATGGAACATAATGTGGCCGAAGAGCCCACTGCCAGGTACCAAGCACCTAGACCCAGTAGAGACAGACAAGAGAGAATGGAGGTAATGATGGAGTCACTGCATGCCACTGTGGCTCAGTTAGTGCTGGGAATGCAATCCTTGGCTAGAGGCCAAGCCTAGAATTGAGAAGAGTCAGAACCAGTAGAGGCTGAAGGGAGAAGAAGGAGAAGGAGGCCTGGCAAAGAGCCAATGGGTTATGACCAATCCAGTAGGGCTAGAGGGAATCAAGGGGAAGAGGAAGCATATGAGGAAAGAAGGCACCCAAGGGCCAGGAGAATGTGATCAGAAGTAAGGTAGGAGCCCAGAATAGAGGAGGAGGAGCATGACAACCCGGACATAAAGGAGAGAGATGCATACATATACTCCAGAGGGACTGAGCCCTCTACTGAGAAGACCATAATGAGAAGCAGGTCATCCAGGGATAAATCCAGTAGCAGAGATGAGAGTTGGAGAAGGCACAGCAGAGGAGGACTAAAGGAGGGCCAGCTAAAGAGGTTCCTGGCACTGAAACCTCCAGTCTTCAGAGAAGGGTGTGACGCAGAGGAGGCAGAATTTTGGGTATATCAAATAGAGAAGATATTGGAAAGAATGGAAGTTACTTTTGCTCAGAAGGTACTGCTAGCCACTTTCAGGCTAGAAGGAAATGCTGAACTCTGGTGGAGGGCAGTACAGAGGAGTTATCAGGAGAGGAATCAGAAGAGACCTCCAGATAGGAGGAGGGCTATAAGATAGGCTGACTTCCTCAGGGTCTTTCATCAGCAGTACGTTAATGAGGCATAAAAAGACCAAAAACAAGTGGAGTTTGACCAACTCGAGCAGGGGGATCTCAGTGTACTGGAGTATGAGCAGAGATTTAACAGCTTCATTAGGTATGCCCCACAATATGAAGGGCAGGAAGAGCTGAGAACCAAGAAGTTCATCAGGGGGCTGAGACCTGAATTGAGACAGATACTCAAGGCAATAGGAGCTAGAGAGTACTATACAGTTATGCAAAGTGCCTTAGCTTTGGAGCAAGAATTCCAGGAACAGTTTAGAAGTGGGCCTGGAGGTGGAAGTGGAACAAAGAAAGGTCAGCAAACAAAAAGGTCGAGAGAAGAGAAGGATGCAGGAGGAAACAGGAGAGGGAACAAGAAAGAAAGAGGATCACAACCACAGCAGTATGGTCCTCGGTGCAACACCTGTGGGAAGTTTCATGGCAATAAGCCATGCTTCAAGACTTCCACTGGTTGTCATAGATGTGGAGCCCCAGATCACTGGGTGTGAGATTGTCCAAAGTGGGGTGAGGGCAATAAGAAAATGCTAGGAACTTTCAATCCCAGAGGACCTAGGGGGCAGATGCCTGTGCCCCAGTTGAGGACTCAGGTGCCAACCAAAGGAGGGAGGCCAGCACCTAGGGTACCTCAGGAACAAAGAAGGCCTGGTACACTTCCAAGAAGGGTGTTTCAGCTGGAATCTTCCAGGAAAGAACATGAGACACCAGAGGCCGAGGGCAATGGAAGGGAGACTAGTCAGCAAATGACTAGTAGAAGGGCCTTGAAAGGTACAATTTACCTTAATGGCCAATTAGTATCTGTTCTATTTGATACTGGAGCTTCATTGTCTGTAATAGCTACTAGCTTGGTTAAGGCCATGAATCTAGAAGTAAAGTATATGGACAACATGTACTTAGTAAGAACAGCTGGCAATGAAATTTTGTTTACCTACTATATGGTAGAAAACTATGAGATACAGATAGGCAAACTGAAACTGAGAACTAACCTCATAGTGTTAAAGACACATGGCTATGATGTGATCTTGGGCATGAACTGGTTAGGAGAGAATAGAGTCATTATTGATTGTTAGGCCAGACAATTATTATTGCCTGGTGGAACGGTATATGATTTGGATAAGCCCTTAGAGTTGGTTATGGACTGGCACTTAAAAGTGCTGGAGATGATAACTCCAGGAAGTGAGCAAGAATGCTTGGAACTAAATGACTAGGAAATGTCAGATGAACTTAGGAAGATACCTATAGTTCAAGATTTTCCAGGGGTCTTTCGTACAGACCTACCTGGTTTGCCACCCTTAAAAGAGGTGGAGTTTGAAATAAAGCTGGTACCAGGAGCAGCACCAGTATCTACTACTCCATATAGAGTGGCAGGGCCTGAAATGGTAGAACTCAGGAAGCAGTTGGATGAACTGCTAGGAAAAGAGTTCATTAGACCCAGTGTGTCTCCTTGTGGAGCACCTATGTTATTTGTGAAAAAGAAGGATGGAACACTTAAACTCTGTATTGATTACAGAAAGTTAAATGCATTAACCATAAAGAACAAATATCCCCTCCCAAGGATAGAAGATTTGTTTGATCAATTAAAAAGAGCAAAAGTGTTCTCCAAGATTGATTTGAGGTCTGGATATTTCCAGCTAAGGGTAAAGGAGGAGGACATACCTAAGACTGCTTTCAGGACTAGGTATGGAAATTTTGAGTATACAGTGATGCCATTTGGGCTCACTAATGCACCTACATTCTTTATGGACTTAATGCAGAGGGTGTTCAGGGCACACCTAGACCACTTTGTGGTAGTGTTTATTGATGACATCTTGGTATACTCCAAGGATGAAGAAACTCATAAAGAACACCTTAAAGTAGTGCTTGGTTTGCTCCAAGAACATCAGCTTTATGGAAAGCTGAGTAAATGTAAATTTTGGACAAAAGAAATTGGATTTTTGGGTCATATAATAAATGATTGAGGATTGGCAGTAGATCCTGAAAAGGTAAGATCAATCCATGATTGGAAGCAGCCCCAGTGTGTAAGGGAAGTTAGAAGCTTCCTGGGGTTGGCCGGCTATTACAGAAGATTGGTGCCAAATTTTTCTGTTCAAGCAGCTCCTATGACCCAATTAACTAGGAAGAACCAGAAATTTTTCTGGGAACCCAAATGTGAAGAAAGCTTTCAAGAGCTAAAAATGAGGCTGACTACAGCTCCTGTATTAGTCCTGCCTGACCCTGAAAAGGAGTATGAAGTATTTACAGATGCCTCTCATGTAGGACTAGGCTGTGTTTTAATGCAAGAAAAGCAGGGCATTACTTTTGGATCCAGACAGTTAGGGCC
The DNA here is from genome assembly GCA_005392925.1 of Aquilaria sinensis. Taxonomy (NCBI): domain Eukaryota; kingdom Viridiplantae; phylum Streptophyta; class Magnoliopsida; order Malvales; family Thymelaeaceae; genus Aquilaria; species Aquilaria sinensis. The sequence goes on along the minus strand of SMDT01001966.1, from coordinate 47,615 downwards.
ACATGAAAAGAAATATCCAGTGCATGACCTGGAACTAGCAGCAGTAGTTTTTGCCCTTAAGCAATGGAGACACTATCTCCTCAGTAATAGATTCCAAGTATTTACAGACCACAAAAGTCTCAAGTACCTTTTTACTCAGAAAGACCTGAATATGAGACAAAGAAGGTGGCTAGAGTATTTGAAAGATTTTGACAGTGTAATTGAATACACAGCTGGAAAAGCCAATGTAGTGGCAGATGCTTTGAGTAGGAACTACACGGGAATACTCAAACGTGGTGAGGTTGAACATAGGGCAGAAAGCCTAAATGTTACCCATCTGGTAAGCCAATGGCTAGCTAAAGAAAGTAAGCAGCTAAAGGTACTCACCATTACACCAGGGTGGAAAGAGCTTATTAAAGAAGCTCAAGCTGGTGATAAAGAGCTAGAAATGATATCTGGCAAGAATAAGGGAGAACTATATCAAGGTTTCTCCTTTAAACAAGGAGTGCTACATTTTCAGAATAGGTTGTATGTGCCTGAAAGGGACAACCTAAGAGTTCAAATACTGGAGGAAGCTCACTCTAGTAAGCTGGGTATGCACCCAGGGGCCACAAAAATGTATCATACTCTTAGAGCATACTTTTGGTGGCCATATATGAGGAAGGACATTAGTACACTTGTGGCTAGTTGTGAAACATGCCAACAAGTGAAGGTGGAACACCAGAAACCAGGGGGAAAAGCTACGAAGCTTACCCATACCTTAGAAGAAATGGGGATCCATCTCTATGGATTTTGTAGTGGGCATGCCACTGACAAGAAGGAGGCATAATGCCATTTGGGTCATTGTGGATAGATTGACCAAGGCAGCCCCTTTCCTTCCCATGAATCTTACTCATTCCTTGGACAAATTGGCACAACTCTACATAAGAGAAGTAGTAAGATTGCATGGAATACCTGATGACATAGTATCAGACAGGGATCCTAGGTTTGTCTCTAGGTTTTGGAAATCCCTGCATCAGGCACTGGGCACCAAACTTAAGTTTAGTTCTGCCTACCATCCTCAGACTGATGGACAAATAGAAAGAACTATACAGACACTGGAAGATATGTTAAGATGTTGTGTAATTGACTTCCAGGGTGAATGGGATGTGAATCTCCCATTGATAGAGTTTTCCTATAATAATGGCTATCATTCAGTGATAGGAATCGCTCCTTATGAGGTCTTATATGGCAGGAGGTGTATTACTCCTCATTGCTGGCATCAGCCAGAGGACAAGCTGGAATTGGGGCCAGACATTATTAAGGAAACTACTGAGAAAATTAAATTGATCCAAGCCAGGATCAAGGCTGCAAATGATAGGCAGCAAGCCTATGCAAACCTGAAAAGGAGGAGAGACCTGGAATTCCAGGAAGGAGACTGGGTGTGGCTTAAAGTTTCTCCAATGAAAGGAGTGATCAGATTTGGGAAAAAGGGGAAGCTAGCACCTAGATATGTTGGGCCATACCAAATACTGGGCAAAGTGGGTAATGTGGCATATCAACTAGACTTGCCACCAAAACTTGGAAACATACACAATGTGTTCCATGTAAGTTTGCTCAAAAAGTATGTTCCAAGCTATAAGCAGGTAGAAACACCTACAACTGTGATTATGGCACCTAACCTTACTTATGAAGAAGTGCCAATTCAATTCCTGGCTAGAGATACCAGGAAGTTAAGAAGTAGGTGGATTTCTATGTTTAAGGTGCAGTGGAGTAACCATACTCTGAGGAGGCAACCTGGTAAGTGGAACAGGAAATTGCCACTAAATATCCTCAACTGTACCCTAGGCTGGTGAAGAATTTGGAGGACCAAATTCTTTAAGGAGGGAGGAATTGTTAGGCTCACCTCCTAAGTGCTTGGCTTAGGCCAAGAAACAAAGAAAATGGTGAGAAAGAGCTAAGACTACTGATACAGTGATGTATGTGCAAGACTGGTAATTTTGAGGGCATAGTTGCACACAGAAATTGAGACTAGGGTGGAAAATGACAGAAATTAAAGTTGAGGGCTCAAATGCAAATTTTAAGTAGTGGTGCAAATGAAATCAAAACATGGGAAGTGGAAGTTTCGGCCATGCAAGTTTTATGTGGACTAGTGTAATACTATGTCACATCATGTCTGCCAGTAATGGAAAATATCATCATGAACATGTCACATCATGTCTGCCACTAATGGAAAGTATCATTACTTAGTTGGTTTAACTAGTACTTAAGCTAGTTACAATGGCCGGTTAGCACATGGGATTATTTGACTTGGTACTGGCACTTTCGTCTTATGCTTGGCATTTAAAGCCATGAGTGGACTTAAGTGACAAGAAAACTTATGTTTTAATGGTGCATGTGTGACCGTGTGAACTTGAGGGCTCCATTGAGCCATGCAAAATAAGTGAAGGCCGAAATTGAGCATTTTGGTTAGATTAACACAATTGTCTTGCACCCGAAATGCTCAAGTCCATTTGGGTGTTTTCCATTTCGGGCTTCCTTGCTTTCTCTTGGCCGAGAGCTTGCTCATGAACTCTTCCACCATTTGTCTTGAATTCAAGCAAGTCTTAGAAGCAATTTGAGGGAAACAAGCTAGGAGACTTGGTTTCGGCACAACATCACTTGGAATCAAGCTTTGTTCATGAGAAATTGGTGAAGAACCGAACCAAAACAAGCTAGGTTTGAGGTATTTCTTGTTATTTTCCTTGAATCCATGGTATTTCTTCCATGAACAAGGATATTGAGTGCTCAAATGATGTTAAGCTAGGTGAATTGAGCAAATGATATGTTGATGTGGAAACCTAGTCTTGGCCGAAAGGATTATTTGATAGAGTTGGTGTTCTTCTTTGTTTAGATGGAAATTAATCCATGATTGATGCTTGTTAATGCCTATTTAATCTTGTGATAGGCTATTGTGAGTGAAGAACACCAACGTGTGGAAGTTAATGTTTGGCCGAATCCTTGAATGAGGTAAACTCATGATGTTCTTTTGATTACATGGTAAATGTGCCATGAATAAGGTTTAATGATGCCTAGATGGATGTATGTTGAGTTAATTTAATGAGGAACATCAATGTGTGGAAATGGGCATTGGGCCGAGAGCATGAATTATAGTCATTTAGTGTTCTTCATGGAATATATGGTAATGAAACCATGAATAAGTGTTGTTGATGCCTAATTGTTGTTATGGTAGGCTATTTGAGTGAAGAACACTTGGACATTTAAAGTTGGTGCCTTGGCCGAAAGCATTTGAGGTAGGGTTCACTAACACTTGATTATGCTTGGTGAATTACCATGGTTCAAGTGTTTAGAGTGGCTAAGTGATGGTTAAAATTTGCCAAATGACCTTAGTTGCTTGATGGGCTATTGAGAATACATTCGGTTTACTTGTTGATTAGCTAATTAACTAATGTACATGTACTAGAAATGCTAGCAAGTGTGGCCTAATTGCTTAGCATTTTGGAGCTCTAAGTGGAAGTGGAATGTTTGATGGTGTTTTGTGTGCAAAGTGCACATGGGTACATGTATGGTTTATTTGGCCGAGAGCAATATGTGGAGTGTGTGTGTGTTCTTGTGTGCTTGGGTGCTTTCCTTGTGCTTGCTAACCCAATTTATGATATTGTGGATTATGTGCCATGGATAGTTATCATGTATATGTATATGCTTGGTTTTCCTTGTCTTTGTGTTTGTTTTGCAGGTTGAGCTAAGCTAATGGGAGGTTAAGCTTTGAGTGAATACTCAGCTTAACTAAATAGACTCATATTTGAGTTGTATATTAAAGTGAATCCTACTGAGTTTATACTCACTGCCCATCCTATTTGTTTCAGGAAAGGACATACGGCCTGAGTAGTGCTAACTTGCTTTGTGCTTGTGCTTTGTACTAGCTTGCTTATTTTCCAAGGTATGTGCCAATGTATGCTTGGCTTATTGAATTTGGTTCATTACAAGTCTTATATCTTAATGGCCGAGACTTATGGATTAAGTTTGCAGGCTGTAGTGTGTGGGGGACCTGTCTAGGAAGGCATTATGGATACTTGGACTTTGGCTCTGATCATAGTGTTTGCATTCATGACAATGAATCAGGCAATTGGGTTGGTGTTGCAGTGTGTACTTCTATATGGGATCCTGAAGGTCCTTTTTGACCATTAATGGTCTCGGTTTGTATATAAACTTGGCATGGACAACTTATGGGTGCATGGCATATAGCCATGTTAGGTGCTAGGTAGACTACCTTTTGAGTGTACATATATGTAGTCTTGATGCCTAGGCTGGTGTTGGCTTTGTTGGACTTGTATGCCAAGTTATGTATGGACTTATGGATGGTTTTGTGCTTGTGTATATATGATGAATGCTATGGGCCAAGGTTTGGCACCTTTAAGTATGATTATGGACTTATGCTTGAGCATGTTTATGTGAACCTCCATGTATACCTATGTTGGCCGAGAAGAACATGCATATTAACTTGTGATTTCAAAGTCAAAACCAATAATGTGGCTTCTTGGTTGTCATATAGATAGCACACTTGAATGCACACCTTATGCACTTAAAATCTCATTAAGTGTTGCCTTGCTCGTTATGCAAGTAATCAGTTAAAACCTTACTTGTTGTGCAAGTTAGTGGTATTGGGCCTTGCCTCTGCTGCAAGTAATTGTTGGACTTGTTTTAAAGCCACCTGGGCCACCTCCCAGCCCTCTCAACTTAAGAAAATAAGACCTAATATTGCTATTGCTTGCTTGGCCGAATTAGAAAGAGTTAGATTTTGAGTTGGGCTTGTAGGTACACTAGAAACTTATAGGCCAGGGCCTGAGTGAGGTGTGACAGATAATGGCTAGAGTTTCCTCTTTCTTACTCGTTGTTGTCTGTGCCAAAGTTCTCCATAGGTGTTTGTAAGAGGTCCCTAAGGGGAGGCCACCTGCTACAGCTTGTCTTAGATCATGACACGTGGTTGGCTAGATTTGATCCGTACATTCGGGGATAGACGCCCCCAGCTAGCTGTAGCGTTCTGACCGAAGGTCAGGGCCGTGGGGGGGTCTATGTGTCAGTGGTGTGTGTGAGGTCCTTTGTGTTAGAGGCTCCTAACCATTTTTGTCTTATCCAGCTGAGAACTCCTTCAGTGATGGACTCTCTTCAGGGAGTAAAACCCCTCTTTCAGGGGAGCCTCCTTCGATCCGACTTTACTCTCCGAGGGCCGTAGAGGGAGGCTCCTCTGTAGCGTGGAGGATGTTCAGAGGACGCCATATTCTTCCAAGATTGGAGAGATGATCCCCGAGGTCTCCAGACAACTTGACCGAGGACGGCATATCATGCCAATCTGAGGGTGGCGGTGTCATTAGCCGAGGCTGGTGAGGATCTCATCTATCCCAAGGTGGGTCAGATGTACTTCCGAGGATGGTACCTTGTCAGTCGTCCTTAGAGGCTATCCGAGCGTGATAACGATTTGGCTATCAGGTACAAAGGAAGGTGACGTGGAAATACTCATCGGTCAAGCTGAAGTAAGGAAAGTTGTCGTGAAAGCAAGACCGAGCCCAATGAAAGTTCACACACAGAGTTCAGGAGAGAAGAGCATGGCCGGCGAAGATGTGATAGAAAGAGAAAAAAGTGATCTTGAAAAAATAGAAACAAAGGATGTAGAACTTGTCCCTGGTCGAAGTACCCGAGTGGGGAAAAAACTGGTCAAAGGTGACAAGGAAAAGCTTGTATCTCTTCTATTAATGAACAAAGATCTGTTTGCTTACTCTCTGAAGGATATTCCCGGGGTAGACCCAGGTATAATTTAGCACTGCCTTGAAGTATACCTGGAGGTGAATCCTGTTCGACAAAAAAAGCGTAGCCTCTCGGTGTGTAAGAACAATTTCATTAAAACCAAAGTTCAACAGTTACGGAGGCGGGCATAATAAGGGAGGTGAAGTACCCTGAATGGCTTAGCAATGATGTTATTCCCATAAAGGAATGGAGTGATAAACTCCAAATGTGCATTGACCTTTGAAACATAAGTGATGCCTATCCAAAGTACTCGTATCCTTTACCACCAATAGATCAATTCGTGGACTCCACTATTGAATATGGTCTACTTAGCTTCCTTGACGCTTTTAGTGGATATCACCAAATTCATATGAACATCAAGGAGCCAGTGTAATTCTGTGGGGACCTGAAGGTATGGAAGCTTTAAAGTCCATCACATTCAGTTTTAGTGCCACCAATAACATTACTGAATACGAAGCCTTTATGGCAGGCTTACGATTGGCAAAAAGAGTTGGTGTGAGAAATTTGAAGGCCGATGGTGATTCTCAGCTGGTGGTCCGGCAGATGATAGGGGACTACGGGGCAAAAGATTCAAATTTGGCAAAGTACCATAGTCTTGTAAAGATGCTTATCCAAGAGTTCGGCAGGGTACAAATAGAAAATGTACCTCGGTGAGACAATGTGGAAGTAGATGCTTTGGCTACATCAAAATAGTCTTCTGAAGTACTAGATGCCCCTAGTATATCAATAATGGCCATCGCAACCTCAGAAAAAGGTTAGAAGGATCCTATCAAAAGGTATCTTGTGACCTCAGAAATACCCAAAGACCCTATTCAAGCTGCAAAGGTGCGTAAGCACTTCGGTAGATACTTCCTGATCTGGGAAGAACTATGACAACAAGGATATGGAAACCCACTACAAAGGTGCATCAGTGAAAAGGATACTGATACAGTCCTTAAGGAAGTCCACAATGGGGCTTGTGGGTCTCACATTGGGACTGATGCCCTTGCTGGGTGGCTACCTCGACAAGGATATTTCTGGCCTACTTTGAGGAAGGACATAAGGTAGTTCATCAAAAAATGCGATAGGTGCAAAAGACAAGCACCCATCCAAAGAATAGCCTCGGAAGCAATAACTTCGACAAACCACCCTTGCCCCTTCACTGTTTGGGGTATTAACCTCATTAGTCCTCTATCGACAGCTCCATGAGGAGTGAAGTTCTGTGTGGTTGCCGTGGATTACTTCACTAAATGGATTGAAGTATAGCCCTTATAAGCAATTTCAGCAAAAGTTGTCTAGAAGTTCATATGGAAAAACATAATATGCAGATTCGGGGTACCGAGGGTGATAGTAGTGGACAATGGTTCCCAGTTCATTGATAAAGGATTTCAAGAATTCACAACCAAACTTGGCATAATGTTGCACTTTGCCCTAGTTGCCCACCCTCAGAGCAATGGACAAGTTGAAGTGTCTAATTGGACAATAAAAGATGGTTTGAAAATGAGGTTGAAAGAGGTGAAGGTAAAATGGCCGAGGGAACTCCCGAGTGTGCTATGGAGTTACTGAACCACCCCTAGAAGAGCTATTGGAGAAACAATGGAGCAATCGTACAGGCTAAGGAACCTCGATTTCACTAGCGATCCAAACACATAGTTCGACACTATCATCTCATCAGAAAGATCATTGAGAGGGGTGATGTAAGGGTATGTAGGACTTCGACAGACAGCAACATTGCTGATCCACTGACAAAGCCCCTTACACAGCAGAAGTATGATAGCCATTCTAGGTCCATCAGTATTAGATACATGGATGATTGGCTTTTAGTGCAAGTGGGAGATTGTTAGTGTTGCGCCCAAAACGCCAATCATAAGATGATTGTATTTTTTGCACATTGAGTCATGATATTTTATTAAGGCATTAATCCAGCAATTATGTCCGTTGTTTTGTTTCTGTGTAACATAATAAACATAATTGTAACCCTAGAACAATGATATTCTTAAATGTCCTTGGTCTAGTATTATTGTGGAGCGGGTCGCAATAATACATAACGTCTAGCATATGTGGAGACTAATATGAGATATGTAGTCTACATATGGGTACAAGTTGGAGAACTTGTGTACTGGACCGACCCACCATGAGAACACTACATGGATTGTTATATGAGTGTCATAAGTGATTCTCATAGTATCATGGTATATATAGTCCTTCGACCTAAGATCATCAAGGTTCCCTACATGTGAGTCACATACTTTGATACTTTCCATTGTTGCTCATAACTGAGTGAACTTGAAGGAGCTCATTGGGTATGCCACATATCATGCAGAGGGATTTGCATGATCAAGATGGGATTTGTCCCTCCTATGTAACGGGAGTGATATCTTCGGGCCCCTTGATAGAGTATGACTTAGAAAAATGGATGGCCATGCTCGGATGAGTTGATATACGATATCAATGTCATCAGTTTAAGTTGGTCTACTCGGTAATCAAGAAACCAGAAATTGGGCTATACGAGAGAGACACATTCCATGCTCGTGCTTAGTCTTGATATCTTGGACAAAGGGACAATGGCATATATCGATGATGATCAAAAAGGTTTAGTTGAATTATCGACAATCTTGTTACTTGGGTGGCAATGATGTGTTGCTAGACACCACTCATTGCTTATGATCATAAATGTGCTTTATGATCATTGCCAACGTGGTAAAAGCTTATTGCATCGCACACATAGAGCTCTTTGGATCAGTAGAGTGCATTGGCTAATAATTTGGGTTTTGGGTTCACAATAATTTCGTATTAATAATGGGCCCAATAGTTGAGCCATTATTAAGCCCGAAATTAAATCCTAATTGGATTAGGGCTTTAAAACCCATTAGGCCTAGAAGTTGAGTCTCACTATAAATACAACTTCTAGTGAGAAATTCGCAGTTCTCCTTGCCCTAGCCTCCTAAAAAGGACAGCCACACTCTTCTCTTGCAATTCCTTGGAGGACGCAAGCTAGCACTGCGAGCGCAAGAGAAACGCATCTGCTGGGACGTGGAGGAAGCGTGGTGATGCCGAGAGGCTCATGTGGATACAATAGAGAGCTTGAACACATCAACTGTTCAAGTTTTGTGATTTGACTCTACAGTTGAGTGAGAGATCTCAACCGAAAATTAGGTGTAAAAATTTTTGAAAACCCAGTTTACCTTATTTCACTTGGATCCTGTAAGGTTTTGGTTACATTCCGCTGTGTTGTTTGGTTCCCTAAACCCATCATATTCATTCTACAGAGGGGGATATTAAACTTTAGGTCCATAGTCAAAATTCTGGCAACTTTTGGACCATTTTGCCCATACAATTTTTCCAAACCATGCAAACACTTCATTCACAAGGGGAAAACCCTCCAAAGATATCCCATATATGTCCATTACACATAGGAATTACATTCTATTGAATTTAGCAACTTTATGTGGCTAAAACATAATTTACAAGTAAACAGCCTATCATTCACACATAGGCAGCTTTGCACCACATCACTTACATAGCCAAAACATTACTCAAATGTTCACATACTTTTCTCATTTTACATACACTACATGTACATACATACATGCACTACAATATGGTCTTAACACAGCTAAATACATACCCTAGGTTACAAGAGGTCCTGAGAAAACAGGATGCTGGACAGTTGCTGCACAACACAATAAGTACCACCATTAAAAATACCAAATGTGCTCCTAAAATCACTAAACTTTCCAGATCATAACTAGAGATATGGAAGTTCATGTAACTGAAATTTCAGATCAAAACTCAAACTAAAAAGGTTAGTTGAAGGTGATCTTTCTGCTGGACCTAAAATGACAGAATTGAGGGGAGTAAGTTTCATTGAGAAACTTAGTAAGGGTAACACTTGGTTTCTTAAGGTAATGTGATCCTCATTAAAACCTGCATCCAAAGACACTAAAACAAAAAAAAACACAATGCATATATACAAGATATAGCAACCAAATGCAGTAGCCATTCACAACCAACAAACACATGAAATGCAGCAACAATAAACCATAGGTTAGTCCATAAAGCACACAATAAACATAACCAAATCACTATGGCAGCCCTCCTCAAGCTAATGCTTGGTCTTAGGAGGAATTAACAGTAGTTAGTACTAACTTTGGGCTCTAGAAACCCTCACTTTACTACCATCATTGTGCACTTCACCCTAGGTCACAAAACCTTCAATAAGTGCACTCCCCTCACTAAGCTTGGTTCATCAAGCTCATGGCTATCTTCCAAGCTTATCCCTAGCTCCATGGTTGCTTGAAAATATAGAAACCAAAACATGAAAGCAAGAGAAGCCTTACCAAAGTGGGTAGGCTGAAAATCAAGCTTGATCCTTGAAGTATCCAAGAAATAGCTCTAGTGTGCTTCCAATTGCTTCCTTTTGCCTTCAATTTCAATCAATTGCAAGTTTGAAGGTGTGGTGGCTATGGAGGAAGTATGGCTATGTTATTGGGCTTGGGGAGGACGAAAATGAGAGAGGGATAAGTGATTCGGCCACTTAAATGACCTTAAATGAGCTTAGGGGCACAAAATACACATAACAAGCTTAACCTTGCTTGATGTTATTTTCTTTCTCACTAATTAAGGTTTCTTTGTCTTAAACTCATTGGTACACATGTGCCCAACATTTTTGACTTATTATCAAGTCTTTGATGCCTCCCCTATGGTGGGATAACCCCACAATTCCACCCTTAGACTTAAGTCAAAAGCTTGAACACCTTAAGGTTTATACTATGACATTTAGGTCCTTATTGCCTTTAGTGTTTCCTTTGTCCAAACTTGTCTTCCATGAGTAATTTGGTCCTCCAATAGCACTTTCATACCATTTATATCCTTCCCATAACTCTCCAAGTCTATTTCTTTAGAGTTTTGCAATTAAGTACCCGAGTTTCCAAAACCTTACAAAAAAGTCCATAGGTCGCTTGACAAACAAGCAATACTTTAGGCTTTTCTTGGGGGCCAAGTTACCAAGTTGGAACACTTTCAAGGAGGTAATGATCATGCCTTTTACCCCCCACACTTCAATCACTATGGTGAGAATTGCATAATATAATGGTTTTTAGCCATTATGACACACTTGTAATTCTCCCATTTTGTGAGGTGGTACTAGATCCCTTATTCCGAGGGGCTTCCGAGTGACTAGAGCAACCTCAGCTAGAAGCTCTCATATCCTAGAAAGGTCTCTTTCATCAAATGGGTCTTGTGAACATGAAAAAAATGGTTAAGGAGCCTCTGACACAGAAACCTCGTACACACCCCTAACACACATGCCTCCCATCGCCTCGGAAACACACCCCAGGGACCTCCTAGACCCCTATTCTTTTGAGCATTTTAGGCAATCTCATGACAGAAGTCTCTTCTACTAGTCTCTTCATACCAGAAGTCCCTCTCAGGCTTACCATGTCATACAACGAAGATGCCAACGAGCATCACTAGCCTTACACTAGTGATTTTCTTTCAAATTTCCTCTTGTGCTTGAACCCACTAGTGTAAGCTACCTTAACAAGTTAAACTTGTCCGTTAACACTTACACTTAGGAGTCTCACTCCAAGTTCAACACCCAACATCTCTATATGAAGCCTTCTAATGCCAGTTAGCTTAATGAGCATACAACTCATTCACTAACACTCATATTGACAATTCTTCACTGTAGGTTTGGTACCTGACATCTCTTATCAGTCACTAGGCTAAGTGTGTCACTAGTGTATTATGGTCATGCCACATACACTCCTAAAACTACAACACATACTCCATACCATGCTTTACTATATTCTAGGGCTCTTATAAATAAATGGTCTATTATGAGTTATAAGTCTCAGCCTGCCCTGAAGTATGTGTCTTCAATGCTCCTCTCAGACATGCCTATATGCATCAGGCATGCTAGTACACATGTACCACTCAAGCATTACAATCCTAATGCCCTTACTACTCTAAAGTCCTTTACACTTGCATTCTTACTAGAGAAAATTTCCCAAACACAAGCACTATAACTTCCAAGTAGCTAGTAGCCCTTGGGCTTTTGTCTGTACCTCCTTAGCTTAAGCCTTTTAGCACTCGATGATGAGTCTACCATATGCTACCTAAGCCAAAGGTCTTGATGCTTTAGCTACTTCACTTAGAGTATCCTAGTTGCTCAAAACTTACACACTAAGCCCTGTCGCTTCCCTGCACTGGGAGCCTAACATACGACACACACAGGATCAACTCCTCATGTGTGTCTTTAGTACACTTGTTTATCAGCCATCTAACTCCTATACCATGAACTACAACATGCCAACTACACAACGAAATGGTGCAGCTATGGCTCTTGCCATATCAACCATCTTACTTAATGAGAGAATTGACCTCATCATTTTGATTAATTGTCAGAAGGTGGTTTGCAATGTAAAACCTCTTAGGTGGGTCACCCGTGCTTATTCTATTTAGTCCACCCATTAGCCCTTAGCTGATCTCACAAGTCACTAACCCTTCCTTTACAAGGCACTAGAGTTAAGTGAGTTGCTTTAACTTTGGGCTTTAAGCTAGCTTAAGCAAAATCCTCAATGACTGCGGTTCTAACCCCTAACTTTCTCTTACTCTAATGAACAAGACAACTATCAGAATCATCATATAGACATTTGAGCACAGCTATACCTATACTAAACTTGGCACTCTTTACTACTAAGCATGATACTTATCTAGGTAGGAGATTACCTATACAGTGGCTATTCGAAGCCCTCTCTTGATGGACATAGTGAACTCCTCCTCATGGGACTTACTCAGGTTTACCCTTACGACTCTACGCAAAGCCTCTTCTTACATGAAATCATTAGGTCACTATTGACCCATGACTCAACTTTCCACTATTTACTGGCACTAGAGTAACAAATGTTAACCACACTTGCTGGCCCTATTTAGAACTTTATTCCTCTACTTGCTTGTTGACCTCTCTAGCCAAGCTTTCTTCTTTGGTTGGCATTTTTGGTGGCCCTCAGCCCTACTTAACCTTGGGATGATGATCCCAGGTCATTGGGTTATCCCTCGGTCCATGAAAACCATTCTATTGCTATGGTTCTCTCACTACCCCTAGCAGTTAAGCCGAACTCCTAGCAACATTTCTCCTCCTACTTGCTCTACACTAGGGTATGTAACTAATGAATGAATAGGTTCATGAATTCATTCTACATTATAGATAAGTTCCTTGCTCCTTGCTTTCTTCCATGATTGATGCCTGGTGGCATTCTTGTCGTATGACATGCTGGCCTGAAGGAGAGACTTCCGGTATGAAGGTGCCTGAAACACTCAGAAGAAAAAGGGTTAGCAGCTCCCCAGAATGTGTTTCCGAGGGAGGAGCCTTCGACACCTAAGTCAGTATTTGTGAGAGTGGTAGTAGTAGGGAGTAGAGAGTGAGGAAAAATAAGGAGAGTTCTGTCTTCTTACAAAGGTCCCTCCTGAGTATTAGTAGGAGGGTGGAAGGATGAGGCCATTTGACACAACTTGTTCAGATCGTGACACGTGTGTAGTCCAATTTGATCCATACCCTCGGAGATAGGTATCTCCAGCTAGCCGTAAGCCATTCCGACCAGAGGGTAGGGGCGAGGTCACTCTGTCAGAGGCTCATTAACCATTTTTTTCGTATCTACACAAGACGCCTTCGGAGAATGACACCCATTCGGGGTATAAGGCTCATTCGGAATAGGACGCCCCCTTCGGCTTAATATAGTTACCGAGGTCTATTCGAAGAGGCCCTTTAGCAAAGTGGAGCACTTTCAGAAGACGCCTTCCTTTGCCGAGGATGGGGATATACTTTCCCGAATTTGGTGAGTTTGCTATTTTGAAGGTGGTAATATATAGATTTTCTGAGGTAGGTTTTATTACCTACCAAGGGTGGTTGTCATTCACCATGGTTAGTGCTAGGTCTTCCCCGAGGGTGGTTTTTGGCCAGGTGATCTGGAGATCTTGGGGATCATGGCCCCTCGGTTATAAGGTGGTGTTCTTCCCGAGGATGGTAAGGTCCCCCTTCTGCCCAAGGTTGGTCACTCATGTTTCCCGAGGGTGGTGCTTCTCAGGTCACTTTGGGAATTCTAAAAGGGTTAATAGCCCTTTGGCTATCACATGCCCCCCTCAGAAAGCCGAAGTTGTATATTCTATAATTGAGCATTTTCAAGCATTTCATGGAACTCTTTGTGGTAGGTGACGGTCATCTTAACAAGTAAACTGAATTTTTTACCGAGGTTACCTTCTTCGGATGAGGGCCCTTCTTTGGTTTAGGACGCCTCTCCTAGCGAAGGTAGTGCCCTCGGCATTAGGTGGTTCTCATTCTTTGCCCCAGCTAATGGTGTTCCTAATGTTGTTCCTTCGGCCTGAAGTGTACATTCACCTTCTAGGTTTTTTATTGCTTGCCAATGAATCGTCACATCTTCTAAATAAATAGATGCGTCTCCTCGGGAAAGACTCATGCCAGCCAGTCAATCGTTATATCCTCTAACTAGATAGAGGCATCTCCTCGAGAAAGACTTGCATAGGTTTGTCAGCTGTTAGGAGGCGTGCTCTTATTTCTCGCATTAGATGACACATGTCACTGGGCGATGGGTGAACAATCACATCCGTTACGTCCGTTACATCCTTTTTCCTGTGAAGGGTCATTATGACGACGCTTTGCCTGCCTCCTTCGGTCTATATAAACCCTTCCTCCTCCAGAGTCTTCCACACTTCTTTTCATTCATTGGCTTTGCTTTATGATTTTTGCTCCCTTTTTCACCTTCTACTTGGCGGTGGTACTAGCAGCAGGGTGATTTTCGGCAATAATTGCGACGGTCTTCCGAAGTTCATACATCGGTTCGAGCTAGGTAGGTTTATTTCTGAATTTTCATTTTTTTTCTCAAAATTTTATCCTTCATTCCTTGAGGTTAGAGCCTTCACGTTGAACATGTCTTCTCAGCAAGTCAAAGTTCAGTCCATCCCTAAGACTTGGCTTCCGCTTAACTTCCATCCGAGCTGTGCCACTTTAGAGAAATTCCAAAAGTGATCAGCCAAATTATTTCTTCCTTCTTATGCTGTCACTAGACTTCCTAGCCCTTGTATGCCCAATTATGCCTATCATTTGAATGAGGTTACCATCTTCAGGGCTCAGCTGAAGGCCAGACTTCAATATCACCCTCCGAAGATAGTTTGTGACTTTTTCCAATTCCATGGCATAGCCATGAACCAACTTCCCTAGAACTCCTATTCTTATTTCAACGCCTTCCTCTGCATGTGTTGGGTCTTCAGGATAGAGCCCCACTTCATCTTCTTCATGCAATACTACAAACTCCACCCCGTTCTGAAGGGCGGGTTCTACTTCTTGCTTCCTCAGGGATCTGGGAGCAAGAAATATACATTCACCTTCAAAATGAAGGACAGTTGGTGAGGGTGGCAGAAGTTCTTCTTTTTGAAGGTGGATGAGTTATGGAACCATGTGCCAACCAAATGGGCCTCAGGTACTCTTGACATTGATGTAGTAGATCCCCGAAAGCTACTAACTTTGGAGTTAGAAGCCCAATTCAAATAATTTGACAGCCATATTCGGGCTGTAGCGAATTGGGATCTCGAGGTCTCTTCACGTTCCCTATACCCCTTCCCCATTAGGTGGAACTTTATGACCATAGAGGTCCTTCAAGAGCTGGAGGTAGTCAAGGAACATATTACCGACAAGGATATGCCGAAGCCCCTTTTTGATGGCAAGAAGGCGTGGTTGGTCAAGCTCCTTCGAGGCGAACTCACCTATCCTGCTCTTGAAGAGAGTAAGTCGCTAGCCAGATTGATGTTCTTCTTTTTGTAGGGATGGGTGGCAAGTCTGCTGCCTTCTACACAAATCTTTTCCTCAGCCAAGCTAAGAATGGGGAGCAACAAAGCAAAAAGATGGCGCCAAAGAGGAAGAAGGGGCCGGGGGGACCATCTTTGGTGTCGAAGTCGAAGAAGGCCAAAAAGGACTCCCTGCCTCCTCCGCCCAAGGATGATGCGGGGGTATTGGACCAAACTCTCGTTCAAGCCAACCCACCTTTGGGGCCAACCATCTTTTCGACTCCGCTTAGTACGGACACGGCTGTGGAGACTTTGGGGACTTCGGTCAGTGGACTTTTGGAAAAAGAGCTTGAAGAACACCGATAAAGGAAAGGCAAAGGTGTTCCCGCTGAAGTTCTCAAAGTCAGTGACGCTGAGGGAGAAGACGTCAAAGTTCCTCCAGGTTTGTCCCTTAGCCATTCTTCTATGAGTTCGGGAATTTTTGGTATTTTAGACCTTATAGATGAATGGCTAAGGGATATCGTTCTAATGGAACTTCAGCATGACTTTGTAGGTGAAGAAGTATAGGCCCCCTAGGCGGAGGACCACGCCTAAAGGAAGGCCATTCGGATTCAAAAATCTTGAAGGACAAGGTTCTTTGGGAGCCCTTCTGGACTTTCGCAGAGGACATGAACCTATTCTCTGAGGATAACCAAAAGATACCTCTAGAGAGGGCAAAGGGCATTATGACAAACACCACTTTCCAGTCCCTAACTGAGGAGTGCCCTAACAAAGAAGCCCTCGTCGTGAAGATGAATGAGCAGGCTGCCTAGGTAAACTTCAATCCCTTAGGACTTAGAAAATTTCTGAGTATCCTTTTCTAAGTTCCTTTTTTACCCTTTTTTAGAATTTTCCCCTTTCAGCTCTTGGCGTACGGTGGGTACCTTCGGGACTGGGCAGCTAACCAAACCTCGGTCCAAAGTCAGTCAGAGGAGAGTTTGGCTAAGGCCAAGGAACTCCTTGCCAGCTTAGTTGTTAAGTATGACGAGCTTAATAAGATAGCAAAGAAGGATCTGGGTAACCTTCGGGAGGAGGTGCTTAAGAGCTAGGGGGAGCTGATTCAAGACTTCTCATCGAAGATGTCAGACCTCGGTGCGAAGTTGATATCTTTGACCTCGATGAACGAGGCTTTCCAAAAAGAGAGAGATGATGCTGTTGTTGATCTTACAAAGGCGATCTTACAAAGGCATTTGCTCTTAACTCCAAACTCCAAGCCAAGGTCGATCGGCTGAAGAAGAAGAAGAAGAAAAAGAAGAAGAAGTTGCAAATGGAGGTTGAGGTCCTCAAGAGAGAGCTGGAGGACTTGGATGTACAGAAGGCCAAGTTCGATCAGGCAACTAAGTCCTCTTACCAGGATGGTTTTTGCCTGGCTCGTCACCAAGTTCTGTCCAAATTTCCTGCCTCAACCTTTCCTTTTTGGAGATCCTGGACAACCCCAAAGTACCATCTTCGCAGTGGTCATGGATGGAGTTCCTCAATCTCCCAGCCAATCCACCTTCGGTGCCAAAAGTTGCTGCAAAAGAAGACAACGCCGAAGGTGAAGAAGCTGAAGATGCTGAGGAGCCAGCAGGTGACCAGGACCCCGAATAGGCTTCCTTTTTCCTCCTTCCCTTGTAATCAACTCCTTGTATTTTGTGATGAAGTGTTAATCAAATTTCTCTCTTCTTCAAAATTTGGCTAAGTCCACAATCAATCTTTGGATATCATCTTCATTCTTTAACACTCAACTATCTTGGGCCGAGGGGTTTTGTGACCATCTTCAATCAATGACCTTGAAGCGGTAGTTAGGTATTTGAAAGATCAAACATGTTCGGTTGAATATTTTCGGCAAAACTTAACATATGTAAGAAATAGTTAAGTGCCTTCTTTGCCAACCATGTTTGGTTGATTTTGATTTCCTTTGGCACAAGCTGCCTATTTTCATGAATGCCCCTTCAAAAGTGACGATGTTTGGTTGCCCCTTCAGAAGCGAATATGTTCAATTGAATATGTTCAATTTTCTCCCTTGGAACCGAACATGTTCAGTCACTATGCTTCGGCAAAAATGTATAACTTTACGCATAGGCACCTTCGAAAAAACCTCATTCAGTTGCACACCTTTGGAATCAACCACCTTGTAATTTTTTTTAGGTAAGAGAATTCACTTATGTCATTTAGGAAACAACCACTTTCAGCTTTCCACCTTCAGGCTTGACCATGTTCGGTCAACGTGCCTCGGAGGGAATCATCTTTGGTCACAGGAGTTTACAACCATCAGTCATACTTCCCTTGGTGTTTTTTGCACAATTTTTTGACCAGAAAATGTTCTAAGTCTAAAATTTTTTCAGAGAGTCTGAATGCCATGTATTTTTCAACTCTCCACCTTCGGTATCACTGAGCTTGTTGGTCGAACTTCTTCGAGGACCAAATAACATCCATCCCAATTTGGCCTGAAGTACTCAATGGGATGATCTTCGGGCTTCAAATTCAGCTCTTCGGAGGATGAGGTCCCCTTTCTTATTTCCTTTATGGTTGACATGCAAGTTTGTAGCAACGGCTATTCTCTGTTGAAAAGCTTTTCTTTTAAGCTCAGCTATCTCCTTATGCTCGCCAATTAAATCTAACTTGGCCCATAAACCGAGCTTGTTCCCTTATTTGTCGAACACCTGTATTTTAACAGATGTATGTGCGATCTTGATGGGGATAATGGCCTCTGCTCCGAAGGCTAGTGAGAAAGGTTTCTTGCCTGTGGCCTTTCTGGGATTTGTTTGATAGCTCCACAACACACTCGGAAGCTCTCCTGGCCATTTTTGGTTTGCTTCTTTCAACTTCTTTTTTAGACCATCTTTTATTGTTCTATTGGACACTTCAACCTATCTACTACTCTGAGGATGGGCGACCGGGGTGAAGTGCAATTTAATTTTGAGGTTGGTAGTGAATTCCTGGAACCCCTTATCAACAAATTGGCAACCATTATCAGCTACTATCACCCTCGAAATCCCAAATCTGCAGATGATGTTCTTCCAAAAAAATCTCTGTATGTCCCTCATTGATATTGCTGGTAAAGGCTTTGCCTTGATCCACTTGGTGTAGTTGTCTACTGCGACTACACAAAATTTCACTCCTCCAGGAGCTGTTGGGAGAGGCCCAATGAGGTCTATACCCCATATGGCGATGGGGCAGGGGTAGTTTGCCAAAGTTATGACTTCCGAGGGTAGTCTCTGGACAGGAGCATGTCTCTGGTAGTTGTCATATTTTTGGATGAACTGCCTCGCGTCCTACCTCAAGGTAAGCCAGAAGTATCCCTGGCGGAGTAATGCCCCAGCATGGCCATTAGTTTCTATGTGAAAATGACAGGCTCCCTCATGGACTTCTTTGAGGACTATCTCAACATCTTCTTCACTGACACACCTCTGTAACGGAGTTGTGTTCCCTTGTTGGTACAGCTCTTCCCTAATCAGGAAGTATCTTCCTGAGCGCTTTTGCACTTTCGTGGCTTTAAGAGGATCTTCGGGAAGTATTTCTTGATAGGGTCTTTCCACCCTCTTTCCGAGGTTGCTATTGTTATGGCCCTTCTAGTGGTAAGCAAAATTGAGGAAGGTAAGGTGATCTAAATTAAGTTTAGAACCTTAATTCAAGTTTACATAGCAAGAATAGAGAAGTTTAGCAAAGTTCACTAAGTTCTAAGAAAAATAAAGCACTGAATGAAGTTTAGAGGCAAAATGGTAATTTTGCATCTTGAATAGCCGGGATGAGTCCTGAGTATTTTAAAATAAATTTTTATAACTTAACGTTCAACCTTAACTCAAACTTAAAGAATAGACAAGAATTTAATCGAGAATGACTAAGTTACAAAGATGGGGGACTTAATTGCATTAAACTTGAAACCTTGGTGACCTTGATGCTAAGTAAGGGTTTAAGAAGGGAAAGAGAAGGGGGAGGCTGCCATAACCACGTTTTCATCCTTCCCTCACTCATTTCTCTCTCAAATTAAGCTTAGAATCAAGTGATCTTGGTATCAAGAGGTGCAATTTAAAGTATATAAGCTTGGATGAGTGCATTTCAAGCTTGAAACCATGTTTTTGAAGCTTGAAAGGGCATTTGTTTTCCACTTCCACTATTTTTGAATGAGGTAAAAAATGTGTTCTTCATTGAATTCATGTTTATTAGTTAGTTTGAAGCTTGGGTTTTGGTTAGAGAATGAAGTTTTAGTGATTAGTGCTTTGTTTTTTTATTGGAATTGGTGTAGAACTTTGGTGAGCTTGATTGATTGAAAGAGAGCTTGATTCTTGCATGTTACTTGGAGTTGAGGTAAGGGGAGTATGATTTCAAGTTCATTTAATGCTAATAGCTTGAGTTTGCTGGAAGAATTCGAGTGGTCTTAGCTATGGCATTAGTTAAAGGTTTTGGTTAAATTATGTTGGACTAGAGGAATTGGGAGGATTGGATTGATGTTACAAGACATCATAGCTTAGCTTGTGATAGTTGGTTATGTTCTATGAACATGTTCTATGTGTGTATGAAATTTGGAGGCATTCCATGCATGTTTGGTATGTGTAGGAATCGTCCAAAGTTCATAGCTGCAAAATGCGCCAAATTCTGCATTTCTGCAGATTGGTGACGCATCGCCAATTACAGGTCGACGCCAGTGACGCGTCGCCAATCTAGAAATTTGTCACTAAACGTTACCAACTGTGGCGACGCGTCGCCACAAACAGAAATGCCAAATTTTTCATATTTTGCTAGCTTGATCCAAGTGAGACCTAAGGGGGTTCTTAGCGTACCTAGGGGTCTAAGGATTCCGGGGGTACTCCAAGACTTCCAAAAGTCCCACAAAAATATAAGAGTTTCCCTGAGTTTTGTAGAGTTTTAAGGCTGGTTGTGCAACAAGCAAGGAAACTATGTTGCAAATGAGCATAACTATCTACCACTAGCTCAAGTGAGAGGTTTAGAACCCCTGTTGGCCTAGCTGTATGTAGCCACGAGGTCGCAAGGTGAAACCTTGTTCATCTAGTCTTTAACAAAAGGTTTTATGGCCTAGTCTACAAAGTTCCACCATAATTCCCCTCCATAATGACTATGGGAAGGCTACTTGATTTCATCCAGTAAGCTTCGGCTTGCTAGAAGCGGGTTAGTGATCAGAACTCACTAGGCACGGAGTGATGCACCGTGAGGAGGACCAGTTGAGGAGAGGTCTTTATGGCCTAGTTATATATGCATATATCAAACCCTCATGCTATGTGAGCTCGCAGCAAGTTTACATATGTTCATCATATGTCCAGTCCTAGTAATTTTCTTGCAGGTACACTGAAGAGCCCTTACTGAGAATTGTTGAATTCTCACTCCCTAGTTATGTTATCCAGAGACTGAAGTTGCTGGACCGGGTAATCATGAAGGATTATCGTGGTAGTGTTCTTTTGTGTGTATAGGTACAGCATTTGAGAATCCTTGTGATTCTAGTCTACATGGTGTATTTACTTGGCTTGTTGGTCAAGTAACAGTACTAACTAGTATCTTCCTTTGGCTGCAGAGCCTAGTAGCACTTGGCAAAGGACTTTTGAGACTTGCCACTAGGACGTGTATCCAAGGTGGGAGTTAAGTCAAAGAGATCTCAGTAGAGGCTTGTATTTATACAATACGATTAGTTGCCTCCATAGTTTATGTTATAAGGAGTCCTCGACTCTAGGATTGCTCTTGGGTGAGGGCATTAGTCTACTTTATGTATGAACGTTCTCACAAGTTGTTATGTTCGGTCGGACGTGGTCCGTACCTTTGGGAGTGGGGGGCCTCTAGCTGGCCATAGGCCACCAGGTCAGGAGCCTAGGGGCGGCGTGTCAGAGCATGTTCGAGGGTGGCATGTCGAGGTCGTATGAGTACGGTGTGTCAGAGGCTGCTTAATTGTTTCTGCCATACCCCTGAGATCCCTTCGGTAGAACAGAGGTCTTTGGAATAGGAGGGCTTTCTTTCAAGATTATTTCAGTGATCCGGGAATCCCTTCACCAAGGGTGGTCTTGTTTGGGGACGTTCTTCCCTGCCGAAGGTGGTGAGTCTTTCCCTTCCAAAGCCGGTTTGATCACCTTACCGAGGATGGCGATACACCATACACCTAAAGTTGGTACTGTCACTTTCAAGGGTGATGATGGATCACCGAGGTCGGATATTCTAGGGGCCAGACCCCTATTTCTCCAAAGTCTGTGCTCGCATTCCTTGTGGTTGATGCTCGACTTTCCAAGGGTGGTGCTTGATTTTCCAAGGGTGGTGCTTGACTTTCCGAGGGTGGTGCTTTGCCCGAGCTTATGGGTTTAAAGGGTGGTAGCACTTCTGCTATCACCTACCAAGGGTGGTTGTCATTCACCGAGGTTGGTGCTAGGTTTTCCCCGAGGGTGGTTTTTGGCCAGGTGATCTGGAGATCTCAGGGATCATGGCCCCTTGGTTATAAGGTGGTGTTCTTCCTAAGGATGGTAAGGGCCCCCTCCTTCCTAAGGTTGGTCACTCATGTTTCCTAAGGGTGGTGCTTCTTAGGTCACTTTGGGAATTCTAGAAGGGTTAATAGCCCTTTGGCTATCAATGACCTCCTCCTGTAAACAATTGTTAGAAATAAAATTAAAACTTACCTACTTACCTTACTGGTGTTTGACTAAAAGGCTTCATTACTAGGCTACTCTAGGGGACTCATCCATATAATTTAGCTAATTACTATTATAACCTTGGCCAACCAAGTTAACACAAGAAAAGGATTCAAGCTGTGGAACCCTTTTTGGTCAATGTAATCTAAGGAGTTTAGGCCTTCACTTATTGTTCAACAATAAGCAAGTGGGTTTTAAGAAACCACTACCTCATAACCAAAGAAACAACTATGCTAGTAAACTCATGTTAGAATTTCCAATAGAAATACTATTACCTCACACTAGCCACTTCTTAACACCTATAGGGCTTGCAAGAACAAGAACATTCTTTGGTTCTTGCCATCACAACTGCCCTTGAGTTCACCAAGTTTACTTGTCAAGCACAACACTGTTGCACAAAATTTACTGGTTAGCACTAACCATGTTCTAGCACAAGGTTCCATTACTATCTCAGTTACCTATGCCTCTAGACACCCATGGTTGTGATACTAATTGATGTAGCCCTAGGCCACCTGTGGCTGCCTACACTGCCCATGATCACTAGGAATCTAGGGAATTCCTAGGTTTTGGTTTGTAATTGTTGGTTTCTATGCTTTTGATAAAAGTAATGCACATGGCCTAAACTTGCTAACCTAGGTACTAGCATTAAATAATGCATGATTTGCGTTGGCATGGAAATTTAAGCATGAAATAAAACATTCAAAATAGTGGCAGATCTAGACTTAAAAACAATTAAAAAACTAGCCAAAGCCATAAACACATTTTCTACAAGGACTAACCCTTTGTACATTATTCAATTATGTACATGGATCACAAACCAAACCATAAATCAAACCAATGTTGCTAGAGGCATCTAGTACAACTAAGTACTCAAGAATAACCTACTGAGATGACCAAACTTGCCTAACCACTTGAGCTCTTTTAAGTGCCCTTAGCCTCGATCTCCCATTGTGCTGTTAAATCAACCACTACTTAAGGTCAATCCAACATAGTTAGTACTCAACAACCAAAAAACCTGAAGACATGAACTCTCATGTATAACTCATTCCTTCTCAACTTGCTCAACAGCCATCTTGAATAGCTAACCAGAGCACCTAAACTTGCACATGCGAACTAAGGGGTGAGAATTATAGATTCCTAGTAGCGGGTCTTTAGGGGTACCTACAACAAAAACTCTAGAGGACACTGGGCAATAAATGTCATAAATCTACCACAAGCTCGTTATGATCTAAGGCCTAATATCTGCACATATACTCAAGTCCCTTGGGACCCTTCCTCATCCTAGTCCTCTCCTAGTGAGTTCTGGCCTTGAACTCACTCTACCAAGCCTTGACTTGCCAAATATGCCAAGTCATCACCTAAGCACCTAATAGGCTCCCTTTGAATACAATGTGAAGGAGTAATCCAAGTCTACTTGGAAAAGCCAAGTTAGGTGCACTAAAGTCCAACACTAGTGCCTCAGGCTTAGGACTAGGCTAGGCCGCTAGGTGTTACTAACCTTTCACCCTTTCTATAGTGAACCTTGACTAGCACATGGCCAATCTTGTTTGGGTGTACTAGGTTCCTACTTTAGCTCCTCGGGCCTAAGACCCAAATAGGTAGCTAGGCATACTAGACCTCTACCCCTAGGTGTACCAGGCTCCCACTTTAGTCCCTCAAGTCCAAGACCTGAATAGATGACCAAGTGTTACTAAGCCTTCACCTTCCTTGGTGAACCTTGTATAATACTAGGCTTAGAACTTGCTACACTCTAATGAGTTGGCCACCACTAGGAATCATGCTTACACTAAGTGCTCCTTATGTTACCTAGCACATATTAAGGTCCCAAATGCACTAAGGTAGTGTAACTACCTTGCTCCTCGAAGACCCCTCAATGTGCCCATGCAACTTAGCTTGAGTCCTAAGTCACCTACCTACCTAAAGATTTTAATGTTGCTTTCAATTCCTTAGGGTGGCTTGCCCTTACCTGGGTATTAAGCAACTTCCCAAGCCATGCCAAGCCTTCACATTACCTAATCTAGGCATCCCATGGACCCTAGAGCTCACATTGTGCCTAAATGCACTTATGTGGCCCTATTAGCTTCATAGTGTCTTATTTGGACTTTAGATGTTTTCATTAACTCTTCATAGTTATTATAGCCCTTGAACCAATCTAGGGTCATTGAAACACTAACACCAATCATATTACCAAGCTACAAGAAGTTGTGCCACAAGTTACCCACACTAATTCTGCCTTAGTGCATATGCACTTCCCTTAGTTGCCTAAGCCACGATTCTAGTTCACCAGTGCTAGTTCACCATGCTTCTTGCTTAAAGTACTTGGTTACTCACTCTTAATGCATTTAAAATACTTTAGGGATGACAAGCCTAAACTAGGGCACCAAAATACCCTTAGAGACATAAATAGTTTGATTGTGCACACACCATCTTCTCCATGATTCATTTGATCCATTTGTCACTTTTTGTTCATTCCATTTCCATTTCAAATCTTAACCCAACCTTAAGAACATATCTACAATGTTTAGGAACCAATTAGCAATCAAAATCAACATCTTTGGATAAGTTCCGAAGCAACTACGGTGCTGTAGTGCGAGGAGGGCACCACGATGGCATAGTTATGTGATTCTAGGAAAAAATGTGTTTATTGCAATGGCACTGTGGTACCACTGGGGCTGTAATGACTAGACCACATTCTGAGCAACCATTTCCTTCATGCCTTAGTGCCAATGTCACACCTCGCTCAGGCCCTGGCCTATAAGTTTCTAAATTAACTCACCAGCCCAACTCTAAAATTTAGTTTCTAGCATTCGGCCAAGCAAACCATGGCAACATTAAGTCTTATTTTCTTAAGTTGAGAGGCCTAGGAGGTGGCCCAGGTGTCTTTAAAACAAGTCCAACAATACTTGCAGCGAAGGCAAGGCCCAATACCACTAACTTGCACAACAAGCAAGGTTTTAATTGAATACTTGCATACCAAGCATGGCAACACTTAATGAAGTTTTTAAGTGCATAATTGGTGTGCAATCAAGTGTGCTAACTATATGACAACCAAGAAGCCACATTATTGGTTTAGATTTTGAAACCATAAGTTAATATGTAGATGATGCTCTCGGTCAACAACATACATATAATGATGCTCAACATTTCCATAAGACTAGGCCCATAACTATTCACATAAAAGTGCCATACATTGGCCCAAAATATTCAGCATACATGTACAAGCATAAAGCCATCCATAAGCCCATACATAACTTGGCATACAATCCCAACAAAAGCATCACAAGTCTAGGCAACAAGGACTACACATATGTACACAAAAAGGGTAGTCTACCTAGAGTCCAACATGGCTACATGCCATGAAACCAAAAGCTAAACATGCCAAGTTATTACATACCAAGACCATTAATGGTCAAACAGAACCTTGAGAATTCCATACAAAAGCACACACTTCAACGCCAACCCAATTGCCTGATTCATTGTCATGAAAGTGAATACTATGATCAGAGCCAAAGTCCAAGTGTCCATAGCTTTTCCTAGACAAGTCTCCAACTACAGCCTGCATACTTATCACATAAGTCTCGGCCAACCAAGAATATAAGACTTGTAATGTACTAGAACTAATAAGCCAAGCACACATTGGCACATACCTTGGAAAACAAGCAAACAAGCACTAAACACAAGTACAGAGCAAACTTGTGCTACTCAGGCCGAATGTCTTTGCCTGAAAATAAAAGGATGGGCAGTGAGTAAAACTCAGTAGGATTCACTTATATATATTCAACTCTAATAAGAGTCTATTTAGTTAAGCTGATTATACACTCAAGCTTAACCTCCCAATAGCTAGCTTTACCTGCAAAACAAACACAAAGACAAGGAAAACCAAGCATATACATATACAAGATAAATAACCATGGCATAAAATCCACAATTCCATAAGTGGGGTTAGCAAGCACATGGAAAGCACCAAAGCACACAAGAACACACACACACTCCACATTTTGCTCTCGGCCCAAATAACCATACATGTACCCATGTGCACATTGCACACAAAACACCATCAAACCATCCACTTCCACTTAGAGCTCCAAAATGCTAGGCAAATAGGCCACATTTACTAGCATTTCTAGTACATGTACATTAGTTAATTAGCTAATCAACAATTCAACTGAGTGGAAACTCAATAGCCCATCAAGCAACTAAGGTCATTTGGCAAATTTCAACCATCACTTAGTCACTCTAAACACTTGAACCATGGTAATTCACCAAGCAATATCAAGTGTTAGTGAACCCTACCTCAATATGCTCTCGGTCACAACCAAACTTCAAATGCCCAAGTGTTCCTCAATCACAATGCCTACCATAACAACACATAGGCATCAACAACACATAATCATGGATTAAATACCATGTACTCCAAGAAGAACACCAAGATACACTAGTTCAAACTCTCGGCCAAAATGCCCAATTCCTTATATTTATGTTCTTCATCAAACTAACTCATTACATGATCATCTAATCATCAATAAACATTGTTCATGGCACCATTACCATGCAATTAAATGAAGAACACCTAATTACACTAATCCATGCTCTCGGCCATAATGCCCATTTTCACACTTTAATGTTCTTCATCAATTTAATCCATCATATAATCACCAAATCATCAATAACCCTTATTCATGGCACCATTACCATGTAATCAAATGAAGAACATAACATTACCTCAAAATGAGCTTCTCGGCCAAACACTAACTTGCACACATTGATGTTCCTTGCTCAAAATTGCCTAGCATAAGATCAAATAGGCACCAATTAACCCTAAACATCGATAATTTCCATGGAACTCAAGAAGAACACCAAGATTACTCATCCAATACTTTCGGCCAACAACCAACTTTCAAACCAACATCAAATTTGTTCAATTAACTCAATCTAACAACAATTGAGCTTCTAAATCCCTTGTTCATGGAAGAAATACCATGGAAATCAAGAGATACAAAGAATACCTTGGAACCCTAGCTTGATTTGGCTCGGCCCTTCACCAAAACTCAAGAACAAAGCTTGATTCCAAGTAGTCTAAAGCCGAAACAAGTCTTCCAAGCTTGAATCCTTCAAATGCCCTCAAGATTTCTTGAATTCAAGACCAAAGTGTGGATGAACTCTCATGGAAGAGCTCTCGGCCAAGCAAGAGCAAGGTAACCCGAAATGAACAAATGGCCTTGACTTAGTTTTGGCCGAAAGACACATGTGATTTAGTTAGCAAATATACTAACTTTTGTCTCGCATTTCTTTGCATGAAACAATGTAGTCCTTAGCTTCATATGATCACAAGGCCGCCACTAAAACTTGGGTCCAATTTGACATTTAGGTCACTTCATGGCTTATAATGCCATGCACACAACAAACACAAGTACCAAAGTGCTTTAATTCCCCATGTGTAACCGGCCATGTAACTAGAATAAAGACTAGTTAATTTAACTAGTTAATTAGTGAATAGTTCTTTAGTGGTAGACAGGACTTGACTAGCAATCATTATTGTCTACTAGTTTTGGTCTAGTCTTGCACTAGTCAACCAATAAACTTGCATGGCCGAAAATGCCAACTTTAAGTTTGTAGTTTTAATTGTACCATTAATCTGAGTGTACAATTTGATCCCCCTTCTCTATTTTCTGTCAGTTTTCCATAGTCCAGCTTCTAGGTGCAGTTAAGGCCTGAAGGTTTCTAGTTTTGCACATAGATCACTGTACTAGTTTCCATAGTTCTCCTCACTCTCCTTTATTCTTTTCTTTGTTTTCCTTTGTTTTTGTTGGCCTAAGCCAAGCACTTAGGAGGTACCTAATAGCCAAAACTGTCAAGACCCTACCTCAGTGCTTGGCCCTTGCCAAAAATGTAAGAAAAATACATGAAATCAATGAAGGACTTAAGTAAAAATGATGAAGGTTGTAACTGGGCATTGGTAATATCATGGGTGGGCTTACCCGAGACTATCGGGTTCAAAGTGTACACCTAAATGGCTTAAGTGGCTAATGGCGAGAAACAAAGAAAAAGGGCCAAATTGAACAGTCTTTTGGGTGTGAATAAAGATGGTAAGACTTATGGAAGGATTTATTAAGCCATGCAATAACATGTGAGGGTGTGAATGGCGTTAAGCCCATTTTAGTGTATATATGGCACATGGCCAGCTAATGCATGTTTCCACTTAGCCAAAATCACTCATTTTGCATCAAACTTTCATTTTGCAAGTTTAAACTGTGTTCTTCGTGCTCTTGGCATTTAAGTCTCGGGTTCATGCCAAATCCTTGGTGATTAAAGCTTGAATTGAAGAAGCAAGCTTGAAAGTGGTGTTCTCGGCCTTAGACGACCTTGTGAGTGAATTTTTAAGCCAAGTCTTGGAGATTCAAGCCATAGCCGAGAGGTCAAGGCAAGAAATTGGTAAGGTTTCATGTAATCTACTTGATTTTGGTATTGTTCTATGTTCAAGTAGGGTAATGGCTTCTAAGTGATAGTATTATTGAGCTATATGATCTTACATTGCTAGATGGGGCATATATGGAACCTTTAGGTTTATGTCATATGCTAGCTAGCTAGTCATTAATGGCAAGTACTAAGGTTCAAAGTAGGTAGGCCAACTTATCTTTGAACTTGGAGCTCCAGTGGAATGGTGTTTGTTTGGTGAAGTTTGAAGTGTAAACTATGTGTGTACTTGCTAGTTTGGCTTTGACTGAGAAGGACATTGGGTTTGTGGTGTGTGAGTTGTGTGCTTGGTTGCTTGGATGTACTTGCTAACCCTTCATAGTTGTAGTTATTATGTGCATATGCATTTGCACTTGTGGTTTTGGTGTTTTCTTGTTTTTCTTGCAAGTAAAGCAATGCTAGAAGGAGGTTAAGCCTTCGGGCTTAACTAAATAAGCTCCTTGGAGCTATAGTGAACCTCACTAAGTTGTGTAAACTCAAGCCCCTTATTGTATATGTTTCAAGTAAAGGCTTTGAGCTTGATTGATTAGTGTTGTTGCTTGTGCACTAGGTTGTACATAAGCATCACAGCCCCAAACCTTCATAAAAGACAAATTGGGATGCCTCCCACTCCATAACTCATATGGTGCCTTTTGAACCGATTTAGATGGAACACGGTTTAGTGTAAAAGCGGCTGTCTCTAGAGCATGTCCCTAAAAGGAGTTTGGAAGGTCAGCTTGACTCATCATAGAGCAAACCATGTTTAACAGAGTTCAATTTCTCCTTTCAGATACACCATTCCATTGAGGTGTACCTGGTGGAGTGAGTTGTGATACTATACCACACTCCTTCAGATAGTCAAGGAATTCTCGATCCAAGTACTCTCCACCTCGATCTGATCGAAGCACTTTAATACTCTTCCCGAGTTGATTCTCTACTTCATTCTTGAATTCTTTGAACTTTTCAAAGGATTCTGACTTGTGTCTCATAAGATACACATAGCCATATCTGCTGAAGTCATCAGTGAAAGTAATGAAGTATTGGAAACCTCCTCTAGCTTGTGTAGACATAGGGCCACATACATCACTATGTATGAGTCCTAGTAAGTCATTAGCCCTTTCACTTTGCCCTGTGAATGGGGCTTTGGTCATCTTGCCCAACAAACATGACTCACATGTCTCATATGATTCAAAATCAAATGAGTCCAAGAGTCCATCCTTATGGAGCTTGGATATGCGGGTCTCATTTATATGGCCCAAGCGACAGTGCCAGAGATAGGTCGGGTTTGAATCATTTAATCTGACCTTCTTGGTATTCACATTATAGATTGGATCTTCGAGGTCTAGAACATACAACCCATTGCTAAGTTGAGCACTACCATAAAAGATTTCATTCAAATAAATAGAACAACATTTGTCCTTTATTATAAATGAAAAACCTTTCTTGTCCAAACAAGAAACAGAAATCAAATTTCTACTAATAGTAGGCACAAAGTAGCAGTTGTCTAATTCTAAAACTAATCCACTAGGTAAAGTGAGAATATAAGTCCTTACGGCTAAGGCAGCAACCCTTGCTCCATTTCCAACACGTAGGTCCACTTCACCTCGGGCCAATCTTCTACTTCTACTTAGATCCTGCACATTTGCACAAATGTGAGATCCACATCCAGTATCCAATACCCAAGATGATGAAGTAGAAAGTTATCCTCTATAACAAGAATACCTGAAGTGGAAGTCTTACTTCCCTTTTCCTTAGCATGTTCTTCAAGATAGAGCTTGCAGTTGCGCTTCCAGTGTCCAGGTTGCTTACAATGGAAGCACTCCCCTTCCTTTTCCACGCCACCCTTTGGTTTCAGTGCAGCTGAAGAAGAACTAGCATTGGACTTTCCATTAGCTTTATCCTTCTTCTTGTTGGCTTTTCCCTTTCCCTTGCCCTTTTGAACCATCAAAATGGGCTTAGCCTTCTTAAGGTTTTTCTCAGCAGTTCTCAACATGTTGAGCAATTCAGGGAGAGACTTGTCAAGGTCGTTCATGTTATAGTTCATGATGAACTGACTGTAGCTTTCAGGCAACGATTGCAAGACTACATCAATAGCCAACTATTTCTGAAGAGCAAATCCCAAATTCTCAAGATTCTCAATGTACCCAATCATCTTGAGCACATGAGGACCCACGGGACTTCCCTCAGACATCTTGCACTGAAACAATGCCTTAGAGGTCTCAAACCTCTCATGCCTAGCTTGCTCTTGGAAAAGCATTTTGAGATGTTCGATCATATCGAACGCCCCCATGTTCTCATGTTGCTTCTGAAGCTCAGATTCCATGGTAATAAGCATGAGGCATGCAACATCCAAAGCATCATCAGAATGCCTCTTGTGAGCATCCCTTTCAGCTCTTGGAGCAGTGGCAGCAGGCTCATTCGGAATGGGCTGCTCTAGGACATAAGCCTTTCTCTCTTGTTTGAGGACTATCCTCAAGTTTCGGTACCATTTGAGAAAGTTGGTCCCATTCAGTTTTTCCTTCTCAAGGATCGATCGCAACGAAAGTGTCGATGTGTTTTGTGCCATGGTTATCTACAACAGTAAATATGCAGTGTAAGAGTCATGTATTTTAATTCATTTAATAAGGACTTTTATTAAACGATACTCCCACTATTTTCCTCAAAATAATAACCCTCGATATTATTTCGGAACACCTCGGCGCTAAGGTATTCTAGTGGGCCAAGATCCATATTTGACCACAACCTGAGTCAGCTTTGGCTTTTCTCTCAAGTTACAGCTATTTAGGTAGGCAACTCTTTGCCAATTGCATCTTATGCAACTCTTGGATAGTTGGGTGAACAACACTTGTCCAAGCTCATCTCATGAGCTTAAGCCCAACTCTATGCCTCTAAGTCCCTAATCCTATTAGGATGACTTAGTTAAGTTAGACCTAAAGTTAGCAATTTGGATATCACCATTATCTCATCACGCCTTACCAAGATGAACATAAGTGCTTTGCTTTGGCAAACCCACCTAATGTTGATCAAAGTATTGACGAGTGCCAACATTTGGAAGGCATCACATTTATGACTTAATATTTTTTTGAGGGATTATTTCGTTTGATCTCACCAATTTGTTATCTCCGGCTGTCTTATACATGCATCACATACAAATATAAAACATGCATCTCATGCGTTCAAGAAATTAAACATGACATGGTTATAGCCCAAACTATGCAATATTCTCAAGCCAATGAGAATATCATAAAAGCCTAAGAAAAGAAAAAGAGTCTTCACAAGCTCCTTCTCTTCCTTTCTTGGCTGCCCTTTTGTTGTCATCTCCTTGGACATACCTTGTTGGATGATCCTTAGACATATCACCTTGGATGATCCCATAATGCACCATTACATCAATAATAGAAACCTCGAGTTACATTCGAGGGGAGTAAGGTGAGAAGAGAATGTACAATGAGAGTGATAAGAAAAGGCACGACTCGCAGGCCGTATTTACAAGTACAACCAATCAAGGGCTATAACCATGCACCATGCTTCAAACACCAATCAGCATATCATGTCAAATCTCATTCAACAAAGATGCATGCCAATTTTCGCGTGTTGATTAACCAGTTTTTATTTATGTGGCGCTTCGCATACGGCGGTCCCGCTGGCCGGTCAGCGGGCGGTGGTTCCGCTGACCGGTCAGCGGACGGGGTCAAGGGGAGCCGCCCTTGCGGGGGGGGGAATCGTGGGGGGCAGCGCCCCCCGGCGCAAAAAATTGTCTTACAATTGCTTAGCCCGAAATCTTCTATTTCGAGCAAGTAGGCACCCGAGACTCCTCCATTCGAGCCACCAAAAATACCTTACTTTCGGTGCCCGAACAGGCCGAATCCGAACCAAGCTAGGGTTTTTGCAACTATTGCAAGAATCCTAATCCATATAGGTATCTCATACCATTCAATTTTGGGTTAATCTCATTAACCAATTTGTGTCGTTTCTTCATATATCTCATATGTTCATTACGAATTCCAGTTTCATGCATCATGAATCAATCTAATTAATCATGGCCGAAAAGCAACCGAACACATAGCATCATGCGATTCAACACTCAATCCCGATTTAGGGTTTCACCAGTAGCTCTGATACCACTGATGGGTTTCGGGAGCCAAACAGCGCAGCGGAATTTAACCGAAACCCTCCAGGATCCAAGTGAAACGGGGTAAACCGGGTGTTCAAAAATTTTCATACCTAATTTTCGGTTGAGATGTCTCACTCAACTGTAGAGTCGAATCACAAAACCTGAATAGTTGACATGTTCAGGCTCTCTATGGTATCCACACGAGCCTCTCGGGATCACCATGCTTCCACCACGTCCCGGCAGATGCGTTTCTCTTGCGCTCGCAGTGCTAGCTTGCGTCCTCCAAGGAATTGCAAGAGAAGAGTGTGGCTGTCCTTTTTGGAGGCTAGGGCAAGGAGACCTGCAAATTTCTCACTTAAAAGATGTATTTATAGTGAGACTCAACTTCCAGGCCTAATGGGTTTCAAAGCCCTAATCCAATTAGGATTTAATTTCTGGCTTAATAATGGCTCAACTCTTTGGCCCATTATTAATACGAAATTAAAGTGAAACCATAACCCAAATAATTAGCCCATGCACTCTAATGATCCAAATAGCTCTACGTGTGCGACCGAATAGGCTCTTGCCATGTTGGCTTGGTGGTTAGGGCAAGGAGACCTGCGAATTTCTCACTAAAAGTTGAATTTATAGTGAGACTCAACTTCCATGCCTAATGGGTTTCAAAGCCCTAATCCAATTATGCTTTAATTTCGGGCTTAATAATGGCTCAACTCTTTGGCCCATTATTAATACGAAATTAAAGTGAAACCAACAACCCAAATATTAGCTCATGCACTGTAATGATCCAAATAGCTCTATGTGTGCGACCCAATAGGCTCTTGCCACGTTGGCAATGATCATAAATCACATTTATGATCATAAGCAATGAGCGGTGTCTAGCAACACATCATTGCTACCCAAATGATAAGATTGTCGGTGATTCGACTAAACCTTTATGATCATCACCGATATATGCCATTGTCCCTTTGTCCAAGATATCAAGACTAAGCACGAGACATGGAATGTGTCACTCTCGTATAGCCCAATCTTTGGTTTCTTGATTACTGAGTAGACCAACTTAAACTGATGACATTGATATCGTATATCAACTCATCCAAGCATGGCCATGCATTTTTCTAAGTCTTACTCTATCAAGGGGCCCGAAGATATCACTCCCGTTACATAGGAGGGACAAATCCCATCTTGATCATACAAATCCCTCCGCATGATATGTGACATACCCAATGACCTTCTTCAAGTTCACTCAGTTACGAGCAACAAAGGAAAGCATCAAAGTATGTGACTCACATGTAGGGAACCTTGATGATCTTAGGTCGAAGGACTACATATACCATGATCATTATGAGAATCACTTATGACAATCATCTAATGATCCACGTCGTGTTCTCATGGTGGGTCGGTCCAGTACACAAGTTCTTAAACTTGTACCCATATGTAGTCTACATATCTCATACAAGTCTGGAGAACTTCTAGTCATTATGTATTTTTGCAACCCGCTCCATGAATAATACTAGACTAGGATCGTTTAAGAATATGAGTGTTCTAGGGTTACAATCTCATGTTGATTACGTTACGAAGTAGTCCTTCGACAAACAGATCATCAAGGTTAATGCCTCAATGTGATATCATCATTCAATGATACAAAAATTTGTTCATCTCATGATTGAGCGAACTTCAACTGAGCCCATGAAGTATGGTAACCTCATCCGAATGAGGAGGCATCACTGGGCATACCAGGGCTAGGAAGCCTAGTGACAACTATAAGAAGGAAGAAAGAATTTCAGGCCCCTTGATAGAGTGAGACTTTCTCCGAAGCATGGCACATGCTCAGATGAGAGTTATAGAGGAAGCCAACTCTCGGGGATGGGCTAAACTTTGGCTTGTTGAGAAGACATGAAACGACGAGAAGGCTCTAAACTTGGGTGAGACATTCCATGTCTCGAGCTTAGTCTTGATATCTTAAGAAAAAATGGACAATTTCAAAAATAAACCCACCTATTTCGGACCAAGGTTTAGTCGAATCTTCAAAAGACCGCCGCAAGTGTTCTCAGAAATTGCTCAGCCACTAGACACCACCGCCAAAGAGAAGGATGAAAAAGGAGAGAAAAGCAGAGAGCAAAGGCAATGAAAATTGAGAAGTATGGAGAACTCTGGAGGAGTAAGGGTTTATATAGACCGAAGGAGTGCATGGGCGAAGCATCGCCATAATGACCCCTCACAAACGAAGAGACATAACTAACGTAACAAACGCAATTGTTCGCCAATCACCAGCCTGACATGTGTCACCTGACATGAGAAACAAGTACACGCCTTCTGACAACTAGCAGATCTATGCAAGCCTAGCCTGACTATGAATGCGTCTATCTGAGTGAGAAGATGACGCATTTGCTGACAGGCAACAAAAAACCCAAAAAGGGAATGTACACTTCGGTCCGAATGCAACAACTTCGAGAACACCAGCTAGCTTAGGCAAAGAATGAGTACCACCTAATGCCAAAGGCATTGGAAGCGTCGTGCTCCCGAGGGGCTCGTCTTGATACCAAAGAAAGCTTGAACACATCAACTCTTCGAGGTTTGTAACCTCAACTCAAAAATTCAGTTAAGTACTTGCTGAGGCGATTGTACACCTAACACAAGGAGTTCCATCGAAAATTAGCTATGCAAAAGCTCAATTACCTGAAGATACAACTTCTCACTTGGATCAAGGGGGGCATCGGTGATAGCCAAAGGCGCTATTAACCCTTCTAGAATTTCCAACAGTGACCTGAGAAGCACCACCCTCGGGAAACATGAGTGACCAACCTCGGGGAAGGGGGGGCCAGTACCATCCTCGGGAAGAACACCACCTTATAACCGAAGGGCCATGATTCCCGAGATCTCCAGATCACCTAGCAAAAAAACGACCCTCGTGGAAGACCATAGCACCAACCTCAGTGAATGACAACCACCCTCGGTAGGTAATGAGAATCGAGCTAAAAAAATCTATATACTACCACCTATATGGAACAGTGAACTCACCAATAGTTCAGGAAAGTATATCCCCATCCTCGGTAAGGAAGAATATCTTCCAATTCGGTGCCCCACTCTGCTAAAGGGCCTCTCCTAATAGCCCTCGGTGGTTATATTGAGCCGAAGGGGGCCTACTTATTCCGAAGGAGCCTTATACCCTGAAGGGGTCTCATTCTCCGACAAGGGTTTGTGCCGGAGATATGACAAAAACAGTTAAGGAGCCTCTGACAGAAAAACCTCACACACACCCCTGCCCTCTGGCCGGAATGGCTTACGGGCAACTAGAGATACTTATCTCCAAGGGTACGGGTCAAATGCTGTATGCGAACATGTGTCACAATCTAAATAAAACTGTGTCAAACGGCATCCTCCCTCCACTGTCCTATACATACTTAGGAATGAACCTTGGTAAGAAAAGCTGACAAAATTTTGAAGCTATTCCCCACGCTTGTAGCTCCTTGACAACTCTTACTTTCAAATACTGACATGGGCGTCGGAGGCTCCTCCCCCGGAAACACATTCCAAGGAGTCTTTAACCACTGTTCTTCAAAGTCTTGCAGACACCATCCTACCGGAAGTCTCTCATTCAGACACCTTTACATCGGAAGTCTCTCTCTCAGGCTAGCATGTCAAGTTGCAACGTCCAAGGATGCCGCCGGGCATCAGTATGTCCAAGGAGGTGACAACAAAAGAGCAACCAAGAAAGAAAGAGAAGGAGCTTGTGAAGACCCTTTTCTTTTCTTAGGCTTTTATGATATTCTCATTGGCTTGAGAATATTGCATAGTTTGGGCTATAACCATGTCACATTTAGTTTCTTATTAGCATGAGATGCATGTTTTGTATTTGTATGTGACGTATGTATAAGACAACCAGAGAAAACAAATTGGTGAGATCAAAAGAAAAAATCCCTCAAACAAATATTCAATCATTAAATGTGATGCCTTCCAAATGTTGGCACTCATCAAGACTTTGATCAACATTGGGTGGGTTTGCCAAAGCAAAGCACCTATGTTCATCTTGGTATCTCACGATGGGATAATAGTGATGTCCAAATTGCTAACTTGGGGTTTGACTTATAGGATTGGGGACTTAGAGGCATAGAGTTGGGCTTAAGTTCATGAAATGAGCTTGGACATGTGTTGTTCACCCAACTATCCAACAGTTGCATGAGATGCAATTGGCAAGGAGTTGCCTACCTAAATAACTTGAGAGAAAAGCCAAAGCTGACTCAGGTGTGGTGAAATAAGGGTCTTGGCCCACTAGAATACCTTAGCATCAAGGTGTTCTGAAATAATATCGAGGGTTATTATTTTGAGGAAAAACATGGGAGTATCATTTAACAAAACTCCTTATTGAATGAACTAAAATACATGACTCTTACACTGCATATTTACTGTTGTAGAAAACCATGGCACAAAACACACCGACATTTTCATTGCGATTGATCATTGAGAAGGAAAAACTGAATGGGACCAACATTCTCAAATGGTACCGAAACTTGAGGATAGTCCTTAAGCAAAAGAGAAAGGCTTACATCCTAGAGCAGCCCATTCCAAATGAGCATGCTTCCACTGCTCTAAGAGCTGAAAGGGATGCTTAAAAGAGGCATTCTGATGATGCTTTGGATGTTGCTTACCTCATGCTTATTACCATGGAATCTGAGATTCAGAAGCAACATGAAAACATAGAAGCATTTGATATGATCGAATATCTCAAAATGCTCTTCCAAGAGCAAGCTAGGCATGAGAGGTTTGAGACCTCTAAGGCATTATTTCAGTGCAAAATGTTTGAAGATAGTCCCGTGGGTCCTCATGTGCTCAAGGTGATTGAGTACGTTGATAATCTTGAAAGTTTGGGATTTACTCCTCAAAAAGAGTTGGCTATTGATGTAGTCTTGAAATCGTTGCCTGAAAGCTACAGTCAGTTCGTCATAAACTATAACATGAACGACCTTGACAAGTCCCTCCCTCAATTGCTCAACATGTTAAGAGCTGCTGAGCAAAACCTTAAGAAGGCTAAGTCCATTTTGATGGTTCAAACGGGAAAGGGAAAGGGAAATTCCAACAAGAAGAAGGGTAAAGCTAAAGGAAAGTCCAATGCTAATTCTTTTTTAGCTACACTAAAACCAAAGTGTGGTGTGGCAAAGGAAGGGGAGTGCTTCCATTATAAGCAGCTTGGACACTGGAAGCACAACTGCAAGCTCTATCTTGAAGAACTTGCTAAGGAGAAGGGAAGTAAGACTTCCACTTCAAGTATTCTTGTTATAAAGGCTAACTTTTATACTTCATCATCTTGGGTATTGGATACTGGATGTGGCTCTCACATTTGTGAAAATGTTTAGGATCTAAGTAGGAGTAAAAGATTAGGTAAATGGACCTACGTGTTGGAAATGGAGCAAGGGTTGCTGCCTTAGCCGTAGGGACTTATGTTTTCACTTTACCTGGTGGATTAGTTTTAGAATTAGACAACTGATACTTTGTGCCTACTATTAGTATAAATTTGATTTCTATTTCTTGCTTGGATAAGAAAGGTTTTTCATTCATAATAAAGGACAAATGTTGTTTTATTTATTTAAATGAAATCTTTTATGGTAGTGCTCAACTTAGCAATGGGTTATATGTTCTAGAACTTGAAAATCCAATCTATAATGTGAGTACCAAGAAGGTCAGATTGAATGATTCTAACCTGACCTATCTCTAGCACTGTCATTACCTTTACTATTGACTTTAGTAGATATAGCTATGTGTTTCTCATAAGACATAAGTCAGAATCCTTTGAAAAGTTCAAAGAATTCAAGAATGAAGTAGAGAATCAACTTGGGAAGAGTATCAAAGTACTTTGATTAGATTGAGGTGGAGAGTTCTTGGATCGAGAATTCCTTGACTATCTAAAGGATTGTGGTATAGTATCACAACTCACTCCACCTGGTACACCTCAATGGAATGGTGTATCTAAAAGGAGAAATCAAACTCTATTAAAAATGGTTCGATCTATGATGACTCAAGCTGACCTTCCAAACTCCTTTTGGGGAAATGCTTTAGAGACAACTACATTTACAATAAACCGAGTTCCATCTAAATTGGTTCAAAAGACACCATATGAGATATGAAATGGGAGGCATCCTAGTTTGTCTTTTAGGAAGATTTGGGGCTGTGACACTTATATGAACTGTCAAACCTCTAACAAACTAGGGCCTAAATCTCATAAATGCCTTTTTGTTTAGTATCCCAAAGAAACAAAGGGTTACTATTTCTACAATCCTTCTGAGCAAAAAGTGTTTGTTGCTCGAACTGGTGTCTTTCTAGAGAAAGAGTTTATCTCTAAAGGAACTAATAGGAGGAAAGTAGAACTTGAAGAAATTCAAGAACAACAAGGGGACATCGAACTTGAAGTGGAGCCTGAATAGACACCACAAGATGTTGTGGTTTAGGAGTCTGTTTCTGTAGCATAAAGCCCACGTAGGTCTGGTAGGATTCTACATGAGCTCAAGAGATATGGATTTCTCATGACTCACGCTGGTGATGTGATGCTCATGGATCAAGCTGAGCCCACAACCTACCAAAAGCTATGTCGAGGCCGGACTCTGTGAAGTGGCTAGTGACCATGAAATCCGAGATGGAATCCATGTATGAAAACCAAGTATGGGCTTTGGTTGATCAAACTGAAGGGATCAAACTTGTAAGGTGCAAACGGATTTTCAAAAAGAAAACTAACATGGATGGTAATGTGATTACCTTTAAGGGACAATTGGTTGCAAAAGGTTTCAAACAAAATCATGGTATTGACTATGATGAAACTTTTTCACTAGTTGCCATGCTTAAATCCATCCAAATTTTGTTGGCCATTGTTGTACACTATGATTATGAGATATGGCAAATGGATGTCAAAATTGCATTCCTAAATTGAAATTTACTTAAGGATGTGTACATGACATAGCCTGAGGGTTTTGTTACTCTTGAGAATGCCAATAAAGTGTCCAAGTTGCAAAGGTCCATTGATGGACTGAAGCAAGCTTCTCAAAGTTGCAATCTTTGTTTTGATGAAGCAATCAAAGAGTTTGGTTTTATCAAAAATAAAGATGAACCTTGTGTCTACAAGAAGGTTAGTGGGAGCACTATTGTCTTCTTGGTGTTGTATGTAAATGACATACTACTCATCAGGAATGACATTCCCGAGCTATAGTCTGTAAAGACTTGGCTAGGGAAATGTTTCTCTATGAAGGACTTGGGTGAAGCCGCTTATGTGTTAGGCATCAGGATCTATAGAGACAGATCTAGAAAGCTTCTTGGCCTAAGTCAAAGTACATACATTGACATGGTGCTAAAGTGGTTTAGCATGCAAGATTCCAAGAAAGGATTCTTGCTCATGTGATATGGTATAACTCTTTCTAGATCTTAGTGTCCGAGTACACCTGAGGGGAGAAAGTGCATGAGTAAGATTCCATATGCCTCAGTATTTGGATCTATCATGTATGCCATGATATATACTCATCCCGATGTCTTATATGCCTTAAGCATGACGAGCAGGTACCAATCAAACCCCGGTGAAAGTCACTGGACAGCCGTTAAGAACATCCTTAGGTACTTATGAAGGACTAAGGATGCATTCTTGGTCTTTGGAGGTGATGGTGAGCTCGTTGGAAGGGGTTACACCGATGCTAGCTTCCAGGCCTATAAGAATGATTTTAGATCAAAATATGGTTATGTGTTTTGTATTGGTGGTGGTGCTGTGAACTAGAAGAGTTTAAAGTAAGAGACAGTAGCCGACTCTACAATGAAATCTGAATACATTGCCACCTCTGATGCTATGAAAGAAGCAGTTTGGATCAAGAAGTTCATCACTGAACTTGGAGTGGTTCCAAGCATTGCCAACCCAATAGAGCTCTATTGTGACAATAATGGAGTAATCGTACAGGCTAAGAAACCTCGATCTCACCAGTGATACAAACACATACTCCGACGTTATCATCTCATCAAGGAGATCATCGACAAGGGTGATGCGAGGATATGTAGGACTTCGACAGATAGTAACATTGCTGATCTACTGACAAAGCCCCTTACGTAGCAGAAGCATGATAGCCATTCTAGGTCCATCGGTATTAGATACATGGATGAGTGGCTTTAGTGCAAGTGGGAGATTGTTAGTATTGTCCTCAAAAGCCAATCATGAGAAGATTGTATTTTTGTACATTAAGTCATCATATTTTATTAAGGCATTAATCCAGCAATTACATTTGTTGTTTTGTCTCTACGTAACATAATGAACATAATTGTAACCCTAGAATGATGATATTCTCAAATGTCCCTAGTCTAGTATTATTGTGGAGCGTGTTACAATAATACATAACGACTAGCATATGTGAAGACTAATATGAGATATGTAGTCTACATATAGGTACAAGTTGGAGAACTTGTGTACTGGACCGACCCACCATGTGTACGCTACATGGATCGTTATATGAGTGTCATAAGTGATTCTCATAGTGATCTGGTATATGTAGTCCTTTGACCTAAAGTCATCAAGGTTCCCTACATGTAAGCCACATACTTTGATACTTCACTTTGTTGCTCATAACTGAGTGAACTTGAATGAGGTCATTGGGTATGTCACATATCATGCAGAGGGATTTGTATGATCAATATGGAATTTGTCCCTCCTATGTAATGGGAGTGATATCTTCAGGCCCCTTGATAGAGTGAGACTTAGAAAATGCATGGCCATGCTTGGATGAGTTTATATACGATATCAACGTCATCTATTTAAGTTAGTCTACTTGGTAATCAAAAAACCAAAGATTGGGCTATACGAGAGTAACACATTCCATGTCTCATGCCTAGTCTTGATATCTTGGACAAAGGGACAATGGCATATGTGGGTAATGATCATAAAGGTTTAGTCGAATCACCAACAATCTTGTCACTTGGGCAGCAATGATGTGTTGCAAGACACCGCTCATTGCTTATGATCATAAATGTGATTCATGATCATTACCAACGTGGTAAGATCCTATTGGGTCACACACATAGAGCTATTTGGATTGTTAGAGTACATGGGCTAACTATTTGGGTTATGGTTTCATGATAATTTCATGTTAATAATTGGCCCAAAAGTTGAGCCATTATTAAACCCAAAATTAAAGCCTAATTGGATTAGGGCTTTGGTACCCATTAGGCCTGGAAGTTGAGTTTCACTATAAATACAACTTTGAGCAAGAAAATTCACAGCCTTGCCCTAGCTCCCAAAAAGGACAACTGCACTTTTCTCTTGCAATTTGTTGGAGGACACAAGCTAGCACTGTGAGCGCAAGAGAAACGTATCTGCTAAGACATGGTGAAAGCGTGGTGATCTCAAAAGGCTCATGTGGATACCATAGAGAGCTTGAACACATCAACTATTCAAGTTTTGTGATTCGTCTCTACAATTGGGTGAGAGATCTCAATCGAAATTAGGTGTGAAAATTTTTGAACTCCCGGTTTACCCCATTTCACTTGGATCCTAGAGGGTTTCGGTTAAATTTTGTTGTGCTTGTTTGGCTCCTGAAACCCTACAGTATACTATAAATTAATGGCTTATGGAAAGGAAGCATGCAAAAGTTCATAAGAATGAACTAATGGTTGTGTTATATTGTTATGTTTTGGCTACTATAGGACTTGCTGTGTTTGGATCGATCCTGGTATGGGTTAGAACAAGAAGAGTAGTATGGCAGTTATGGCCTAAATATCAAGTCAAAGTGGAGGTCAAAATGACTATGAGCTTAGAAACAGTTTAAGCTTGGCTATGTATCATGCCTGACACTTAGTAGACAAAAATTTTGTTGTATATAACTTTGGGCCATA
This sequence comes from Aquilaria sinensis, assembly GCA_005392925.1. Lineage (NCBI taxonomy): Eukaryota > Viridiplantae > Streptophyta > Magnoliopsida > Malvales > Thymelaeaceae > Aquilaria > Aquilaria sinensis. The sequence goes on along the minus strand of SMDT01001966.1, from coordinate 5,018 downwards.
TAGTCCCTTTGTTGCCAAATTTTGGCCTATAAATAGTTGTATGTAACTAATGGCAAAGGGACTTGACTGGGATATGGCCTATGCCTTGTTTGTACATATTGGGCTTAAGTAAGCCTTAAGGCACTAAGTTGGCATGATAAGAGAAATGCATGCATGGTCTGTAACCTAGTGTGTATGCATGTTTGTGCGCTTGGATATGTGTATGTGCTCACATCACAAATGCACATGGTAAGCCTCAGGTAAGCGTCCTAAACACCGTAAGACACATACCCATGCTCATGCACCCCATATGCATTAAAAGGAAAGGTAATATGATTGGCTAAGTAAGTGCATCCACTAGAATAACACATTAAACTAATAAATTAATTTGTTAATATAGCAAGTTAACATATTAATCAATTACTCTCACCTAAGTTGGGGTTAAGAATCCTAGGAGTCATGACCTAATCCACAATATGTTAGATAAGAAACTAAAACTCCAAGAAAGGTTTAGGGTAAGGGTGAACTGGGTCCTAACAACTGGTCTTCTTAGAGGAGCTTTGAGAAGATGCGAAGCTTCATGTCAAAGCTTTCAAGTAGTAGGTAGCTAATGTCTACTTGTAAGGGTAAGACCTAAAGTTATTAGGGGCATGTATTTGGCACTCATGAAGATAGAACACATGAGGCAAATTCCTAGCCATGATTCCTTTTGTGCAAACTAGGAAGGGCCATATATAGTTTCCATAGAGCTTTAGGAAAGGGTATTTAGGCTAAAGGGGATCTTAGAAGGAATGCTTCATAGGATTTGTCACTCAGGGTGAACTTAAGCCATATTATGCTTAGGTTGGATGACTATGACCTATGTACTTGATTCCCAGTTTGATACTTAATGAAAAATTCTTGGAAGTTCTACCTACTTCTTTTAACTATTGATTTATTCGAATCCAAAGGTCTTTAAAGAGTCCACTGTTGGGTTAGAGCCACATTAAGACTAGTGTTTCCTATGTTGAGACTAGGGCCTTTCAAATGTAAGTCAATAAACATAAAGAATGGAATTACGCAAAAATTATTCAGGTTTTACATTTAGAAAGATAAGGGTACTAGGCCCTAAAGGAAGGGCATCAATAATGCAATCCTTAAACAAGTTCATAGCCTTGGTGCTAAGTTTTTCTTCTTTGTACCTCAGGTAGTGCTTCTTGGGGACTACATGTAAAGCATCTTGATTAAAAAGATCCAAGTTTGGATGAGCTTGCTCCATTTGGTAGTGGAACCAAGTGAAGGCATGAAACAACTCCTGGATAAGCCTTTTGTCTACTTCATCTTGAATAATCACCATATCTTGTCAAAGGTTGGCATTCTTGGTACAACATTTTTGGCTTCCAAGGCTATAATCTTCTACTCCATTTTAACCCTCTAGGCCTTAGCAGCCCCTCATTAAAATATAGGGCTTAGTAGACTTAAGGAAGTCAAGCCTGCCACTAACCCCGGTACACTTTTGAAGGCTACCTTTTCTAGTATACCATAATTGGTATCAAAATTCTTTTCCACCTCAACAGGCACATCCTCAAAGGAGCCCAAGAAGGCAATGAAAGTTTGGTAGGTCTTCTCTTAAGGAACTGCTAGGTATTAAGACCATTTTTCTCCACCAATAGCTTTGCCACCTTATTCTAAAGCATGACCTTTTATTGGCCAATGGCCTGCCCGCTAGCTTGCAAATCCCTGTAGGCTGTCTCCATCTTCTCTGGCCTAACCAAGATGTCATTATAAATTTGGAAGTCTAAAATCCAAAAGAAGCAAGGGTCACACTTTTTAAAGAATACATACATAAAGAAAGGATAGAAAAAGAGTCTTAAAAGCATACATGAAGGTGGTTTACTCTGGCAGCCTTCACCTTCTTGACAACATGACACATGTCATCTTCAAATTGAAGGATTTCATTTAGAAGGGCAAGCCCATCTAGTGCTTGAAAGGGGCTAAACTTATTGATGGATGCTTAATTGCCCAAGAAACGTCTAGCTCTTTTAAAATTGAATGAATACATAACCATATTGATCCAATAAAAATCATCCTTACCGGATTGGAAGCTAGCATCGGTGTAACCCCTTACAATGAGCTCATCTTCACCTCCAAAGACCAAAAATGCATCCTTAGTCCATCGTAAGTACTTAAGGATGTTCTTAACAGCTGCCTAGTGACTTTCACCGGGGTTTGATTGGTACCTACCTGTCATCATGCTCAAGGCATACGAGACACCGGGATGAGTACATATCATGGCATACATGATAGATCCAATTGCTGAGGCATATGAAATCTTAGTCATGTGCTCTCTCTCCATGGGTGTACTCAGACACCGAGATCTAGAAAGAGTTATACCATATGACATGGGCAAGAATCCTTTGTTGGAATCTTGCATGCTAAACCTCCTTAGCACTTTGTCAATGTATGTGCTTTGACTTAAGCCAAGAAGCTTTCTAGATCTCTCTCTATAGATCCTGATGCCTAACACATACGTGGCTTCACCCAAGTCCTTCATAGAGAAACATTTCCCGAGCCAAGTCTTTACAGACTGTAGCTCAGGAACATCATTCCCGATGAGTAGTATGTCATCTACATACAACACCAAGAAGACAATAGCGCTCCCACTAACCTTTTCATAGACACAAGGTTCATCTCCATTTTTGGTAGAACCAAACTCTTTAATTGCTTCGTCAAAATGAAGATTCCAACTTCGAGAAGCTTGCTTTAGTCCATAAATGGACCTTTGCAACTTGCACACTTTATTGGCATTCTCAGGAGTGACAAAACCCTCAGGTTGTGTCATGTACACATCCTCAAGTAACTTCCCATTTAGGAATGCAATTTTGACATCCATTTGCCATATCTCATAATCATAGTGCGTAGCAATAGCCAACAGAATTTAGATGGGTTTAAGCATAACTGGTGAAAAAGTTTCATCATAGTCAATACCATAAATTTGCTTGAAACCTTTTGCAACCAATTGTCCCTTAAAGATAATCATATTACCATCCAAGTAAGTTTTCTTCTTGAAATCCCATTTGCACCCTATGGGCTTTACCTGTTAAGGTGGGTCAACCAAAGTCCATACTTGGTTTTCATACATGGATTCCATCTCGGATTTCATGTCCACTAGCCACTTCACAGAGTCAGGCCCCGACATAGCTTGTTGGTAGGTTGTGGGCTCATCCTAATCCTTGAGCATCACATTGCCAGTGTGAGTCTTGAGAAATCCATATCTCTTAAGCTCATGTCAAATCCTACCAAACCTATGTGGGCTCTGTACTATAGGAACAGACTCTTGAACCCCATCATCTTATGGTGTCTGTTCAGGTTGCATTTTAGGTTCGATGTCCCCTTGTTGTTCTTGAATTTCTTTAAGTTCCACTCTCCTCCAACTGGTTCCTTTAGAGATAAACTTTTTCTCTAGAAAGACACCAGTTTAAGCAACAAACAATTTTTGCTCAGAAGGATTGTAGAAACAATAACCCCATGTTTCTTTGGGATACCCAACAAAGAGGCATTTTTTAGATTTGGGCCCTAGTTTGTCAGAGGATTGGCATTTCAGATAAGCGTCACAGCCCCAAATCTTCATAAAAGACAAACTAGGATGCTTCCCACTTTATATTTCATATGGTGTCTTTTGAACCGATTTAGATTGAGCTCGGTTTAGTGTAAAAGTGGCTGTCTCTAGAGCATTTCCCCAAAAGGAGTTTGGAAGGTCAGGTTGACTCATCATAGATCGAACCATGTCTAATAGAGTTTGATTTCTCCTTTCAAATACACCATTCCATTGAGGTGTACCAAGTGGAGTGGGTTGTGATACTATACCACATTCGTTTGGATTGTCAAGAAATTCTCGATCCAACTACTCTTCACCTTGATCTGATCGAAGTACTTTGATACTCTTTGCAAGTTGATTCTCTACTTCATTCTTGATTCTCTACATAGCCATATCCGCTAAAGTCATCAGCAAAGGTAATGAAGTATTGGAAACCTCCTCTAGTATGTGTAGACATAGGGCCACATACATCACTATGTATGAGTCCTAGTAAGTCATTAGCCCTTTCACTTTGCCCTGTGAATGGGGCTTTGGTCATCTTGCCCAACAAACATGACTCACATGTCTCATATGATTCAAAATCAAATGGGTCCAAGAGTCCATCCTTATGGAGCTTGGATATGTGGGTCTCATTTTTATGGCCCAAGCGACAGTGCTAGAGGTAGGTTGGGTTTGAATCATTCAATCTGACCTTCTTGGTATTCACATTATAGATTAGATCTTGAGTTCTAGAACATAAAACCCATTGCTAAGTTGAGCACTACCATAAAAGATTTCATTCAAATAAATAGAACAACATTCATGCTTTATTATAAATGAAAAACCTTTCTTTTCCAAACAAGAAACAGAAATCAAATTTCTACTAATAGTAGACACAAAGTAGCAGTTGTCTAATTCTAAAACTAATCCAGTAGGTAAAGTGAGAACATAAGTCTCTACGGCTAAGGCAACAACCCTTGCTCAATTTCAAACACGTAGGTCCACTTCACCTTGTGCAAATTTTCTACTTGTACTTAGATCCTGCACTTTCTTAAAAATGTGAGATCCACATCCAGTATCCAATACCCAAGATGAGGAAGTAGAAAAGTTAGCCTCTATAGAAAAAATACCTGAAGTGGAAGTCTTACTTCCTTTCTCTTTAGCAAGTTCTTCAAGATAGGGCTTGCAGTTGTGCTTTCAGTGTCCAAGTTGCGTACAATGGAAGCACTCCCATTCCTTTGCCACACTACCCTTTGGTTTCAATGTAAGAAGAATTAGCATTGGACTTTGCTTTAGCTTTATCTTCTTCTTTTGGCTTTTCCCTTTACTTTGCCCTTTTGAACCATCAAAATGGGGTTAGCCTTCTTAAGGTTTTCTCAGTAGTTATCAACATGTTGAGCAATTAGGGAGGGACTTGTCAAGGTCGTTCATGTTATAGTTCATGATGAACTGACTGTAGCTTTCAGGCAATGATTGCAAGACT
>SMDT01001965.1:0-59986 GCA_005392925.1 Aquilaria sinensis | reverse complement strand
AGTCAAAGACGTGCAGAGGCTCACCGGAAGAATAACCTCTCTGAGCAGGTTTATTTCCAGGTACGGAGATAGGTGTCGACCCTTCTTCAAAGTCCTCACAAAGGCAGCAAAAATGGAAGGTGACCTCGGAAGGAATGATCTTCCTTGGGACGAAGATTGCCGAAAGGCCTGGGAAGAACTCAAAGTCTACCTGGCTAGCCTGCCGACTCTGCGACAACCTCGGGAGGAAGAGCCCCTCGTTTTCTACCTCGCCGTCACGGAAAAAGCTGTGAGCTCGGTCCTCATGAAAGAAGAAGGGCCAAAGCAATGGCCGGTCTACTATGTCAGCAAGTCCCTGCATGGCGCCGAAGTCAGGTACCCTTTGCTTCAAAAAGCTATATACGCCTTGGTGCTTGCAGGGAGAAGGCTGCGACCATACTTTCAGGCTCACCCCATCATCGTCCGAAGTAGTCTGCCACTACGGGATGTCATGAAGAGAGTTGATCATTCGGGAAGGCTCTCCAAGTGGTGCATAGAGCTGGGCGAACACGAAATCACGTATGAGCCTCGGAAGGCCATAAAAGCTCAAGCACTGGCAGATTTTATCGCCGAAATACCCACCACTGAGGAGAGCCATTCAGATCCAAACGGAGGTAAGCTGGAGTGGACCTTGCATGTTGACGGAGCCTCGGGATCCGAACACCAGGGAGCTGGAGTAATTATCAGAGGACCCTCGCCGAAATACCCACCACTAAGGAAAGCCATTTGGATCCAAATGGAGGTGAGCCAGAGTGGACCTTGCATGTTGACAGAGCCTCAGGATCCGAACACCAGGGAGCTGGAGTAATTATCAGAGGACCCGAAGGCCTAGCGGTAAAGAAGGCTATCAACTTCAGCTTCAGCGTCACTAACAATGTGGCTGAGTATGAAGCCCTCATAGCGGGATTACGCTTGGCCAAAAGGATTGGCGTGAGAAACTTAAAGGCTCACAGCGATTCCCAGCTGGTAGTTCGGCAGACGGCAGGAGATTATGGGGCGAAGGACCCAATCTTGGCAAAATACCACGAGCTGGTAGCAAAGCTCATCCAAGAGTTTGACGCCGTACGGATCGAAAATGTACCTCGGCGGAATAACACTGAGGCAGATTGCTTGGCAAAGTCAAAAACATACACCGAGGTGCTAGATCACTCGAGCATCTCAGTGCTGAGCATGATGACCTCGGGAACAGGGTGGAAAGATCCAATAAAAAGATACCTCGCAGAGAATTTGCTCCCCGAAGACCCCGGCGATGCTGCAAGACTGCGAAGACGCTCCGGAAGATTCTTCCTGATTGGCGAAGAGTTATACCGACAGGGATATGCAAACCCGCTGCAAAGATGCGTGGATGAAGAGGATACTGAAATGGTCCTTGAAGAGGTCCACGAAGGCATGTGTGGTTCACACATTGGAACTGATGCCCTTGCAGCGGTGATACTTCGCCAAGGATACTTCTGGCCTACCCTGAGAAAGGACGCAAGACAGTTCGTCCGGAAATGCGGTAGCTGCCAGAGACACGCGAACATCCAGAGGGCACCCTCGGAAATGGTAACCTCGGCAGACTATCCTTGGCCCTTCGCTGTCTGGGGTATAGACCTTATTGGGCCACTCCCCTCAGCCCCCGGAGGCGTGAAATTCTGCGTGGTAGCAGTAGACTATTTCTCCAAATGGGTCGAGGCAGAACCCCTAGCAACTATCTCGGCAAAAGAAGTGCAGAAGTTCGTATGGAAGAACATCGTATGCAGATTCGGCATACCGAGGGTACTAGTGGTTGATAATGGATCCCAATTCATAGACAAAGGATTCCAGGAATTTATCAGCGACCTCGGAATAAAAATGCACTTCGCCCCAGTAGCTCACCCCCAAAGCAACGGGCAGGTGGAAGTATCTAATAGGACCATAAAAGATGGCCTGAAAAAGAGACTGGGGGAAGCAAAAGGGAAATGGCCAGGAGAACTCCAAAGCGTATTATGGAGTTACCGAACGACGCCCCGAAGAGCCACAGGGGAGACTCCCTTCTCACTCGTCTTCGGTACAGTGGCTATTATCCCAATAGAGATAGTCCAACCTTCAGTACGAGTGCAAGTATTTGATGAAGGTCGAAATGACCTCGGCCTCAGAACCAAGCTCGACCTCGTCGGCGAATAAAGAGAAATAGCCGAGCTGAGAAGAAAAGCTTTTCAGCAAAGAGTGGCCGCGGCTATAAACTTACGGGCCAGGCCAAAAGAAATCAAGAAGGGAGACCTCGTTCTCCGAAAGGCTGACTTTGCACCCCGAAGGCCATCCCACGGAGTACTTCGCGCAAACTGGGAATGACCTTATCTGGTTCTCGCCGAAGTACGAAAAGGCGTGTACAAACTTGGCAACGCCGAAGGCGTAGAATTGAAAAATACTTGGCACTCAGACGCCTTGAAAAAATTCTACGCCTAAGGTTGAGCGGAGGAATTGTATGTTGTACGCTCTTAAAAATGTTCTAAGTACAGAAGTATCTTGAGAAAATTGTACAGAAATGAACAAAATTCCGCGAAGATGCTCGCCATCGATAAAGCGTAGATATGGCTTTCCGAAGTCCCTTGAGCCATCACCCTTGGGAAAGATGGAAAACAAAAATCTCGCAGAAGTACTCGCCATAGCCAGCGCAGAGATAATTTTCCGAACTCCCTTGAACGAACGTGCTCGGGAAAATGGGAAGTGAAAAATCTCGCGAAAGGTTTTCCGAAGTCCCTTGAGCAAACATGCTCGGGACAACTGGAAAAACAAAAATTTTTTGACTAAGGAATTTCCGAAGTCCCTCGAGCGAACATGTTCGGGACAGAATGGAAATGCAAACCCTGCAAAAAGACTTAGTCAAATTTTTTCAGACTTTCCAAAAAGCCTTTGGAGCGAACAAGCTCGGCCAAGGGAAGGTAAAAAAGTTTCTTTGATCGCAGGTTTTCCGAAGTCTCTTGAGCGAACGTGTTCGGGACAATGGAAATGAAGAAACTTGCAAGAAAAGACTTAGCCAAAAAAGTCTTCATTAAGGAGTAAGCTGCTTTACAGTAAAGAAGTGGCCGAAGGAGGAATACAAAATAGAAGGGAAGGAAAAGGGGCCCTAAAGTAGCCTAAGGGTTCGCGGCGTCCTGAGAGCCACTCGCTAGCCCGCCCTTTTCCACCACCTTTGGCGTTGGAATTGAAGGAGGAAGGTTCAAATGATCGACCTTGGACCATTCCCACCGAGGTCCCTCAGGAATATTTAGGGCCTCCAGAAAAGAGAGGTCCAGATCTGGGAACCTCTGGAGGAGTTGGTGCCGAGCAAGGCAGAAGCCGTCCTGAAAGGCAACCTTGGCCATTTGATCAGACTCGCTCTTATCAAGCTCGAGGTCGTCAAGGTCGTCCTTCAGTTCAGCAATCTCCTCCTTCAGCGCCTTTATCTCCTCCTTCCCCTTCGGACCCCTTCTTCAAAGACTCGACCTCAGCCCGAAGAGTGTTATTCTCAGCTCGTCAACGACAGTATAAGGCTGTCAGAACCAGCCTTGTGCTTGAGAAGATCTTCGTTGGCGGCCAGCATCCCATTTATTTGATCACCGAGGTCAGCAATCTTCTGGGAGGAATCCTTTTGAAGTTCTTCTTTTTCCTTCCAGAACTCCTCCCGAAGGGCAGTCACTTCTTTCTCAGCATCCTCTTTCAGCTGCTGGTTTTTGGCGGCTGACTCCAGGCGAGTGCGATCTTCGCCTCATTCATGGTATGAGTGGCCGAAGTTCGGAAGGCAGCCTCCCTGGCCACCCGAACTCGGAGAAAGCCGGCGTACCCCAGCAGCTGCGAAAAGATAAACGCAAGGTCAGTAAGAGCCAAACACTTAGGAAAAAATTGAAGGGAAAGAGCTGTGAAGGATATACCTGAGCAGCATGCTCGGTGATCTTTGCAGCGAGGGTGTTATCCCCCGGATGGGCCGCCGCTATAGCCTTGAAGGAGGCCTCGGTAAGCACCCCCTTCGAAATTTCCTTCGCCATTTGAGGAACGTCCTCGGAGTACAAATTCATGTCCTCCGTGAACGTCCAGAAAGGCTCCTTTGGTATCTTCCCTTGCGGGATTTTGGCGTCCCGAAGAGCTCGCTTCCGAGCATGTTCGGCCGCCCAGTCAGGGGTAGTCAACTCCCCTGCGTGGCAAGAATGAGAAGGAGATTAAAGACAAAGAAGGCAATCCAGAAAAAACAAAGGAAGTACACTTTGTCTGGAAACAAACCTGGTGGAACCTCGGCAACGACGTCCTCGGAGTCCTCGGCCTCCTCGGTTGAAATGCCCTTGCCCTTCCGCCTGCGCCGCTCCTCGGCAGAAGGTACTTCTACCACTACATCAAGGAGGGCCTGCGACGCAGTAGGACTTTGAGGAGGGACGTCGGTTGAAGGGACCTCGGAAGCAGCAGTCTCAGACGCCGGAATCTCGGCTGTCCCAGGCTCCTCGGCAGTCTCCTCGGGAATTTCTTCTAGAGGAACCTGGGCAGTTCTCTTTGCCCGTTTCCTTGAAGGCCCTGCACCAGTAGACTTCCGCCTTCAGGAAGCTGCCTTCTTCGTCTGATCGCCCTTCTCCACTTGGCCGGTGAAAAGGGACTTGTAATAGGCGGCAGTACCGTCGCCCATCTCTGAAAAAGGAGAGAAACATCAGCGTAAGTCCGAGGAAAAAACAGCAAATGAGTAGAAGATAACTCACTTTCGGCAAGCGCTTCGAAAGAAATTTCCTCCTTAAGAAGCTTGACCAACCAGGAATCCTTCCCGGCGATGGCAGGAGCTGGCATCTTGAGGTCAGTCTTGTGCTCCTTTACCACCTTTAATTCCCAAAGGACCTCTTCGGTCATCAACTTCCAGTTAATTGGAAAAGGGTAAAGGGCACGCGGAGCGACCTCGGGATCCCAGTCAAAGACAGCCCGAATGCGGGCGTAGAAATCCGCGAACACGGGAGCCAACTCTGGGGTCAACAGCATCCTCAGATCAACAACGTCCACATCCAGTGTTCCCTGAGCCCATTTGGTCGGAACGTACGACCAGGCCTCGTCCATCTTCAGGAAGAAGAACTTCTGTTGCCACCCCCGCCAGCTATCCTTAGTGGCGAAGGTGAACATGAATTTCTTGCTCCCGGATCCCCGAGGTAGCATGAAATAGAAGCCACCCTTCGGGACCACAGAGAGCTTGTAGTACTGCATAAAGATTATAAAATGGGGTTCTATCCCGAAGATGCCACACATGCAGAGGTAGGCGTTAAAATAGCAGAACGAGTTCGGGGGAAGCTGGTTCACAGCAATGCCATGAAATTTGCAGAACTCGCACACCATCTTCGGGGGAGGATACCGAAGACCGGCCTTCAGCTGGGCTCGGAAAACGGTAACCTCCTTACTATGGTTTGAAAAAGCATAATGGCTAGAACGAGGCAGCCTAGTAATGGCGTAAGAGGGAAGAAAGAATTTTTTCTTCCACCTCTCTAACTTTGCAGGGGTGGTGCAACAAGGATGGGCTAAAAGAGGCTGCCAGCTCTCAGGAATGGGCATTTTCGACATGAAAACGAGTTTGAAAACGGAAGAAAACAGTTTCCAGAGAAAAACTCAAAAGAACAGAGGGATCAAAACGCTCTGGAAAACAAAAACCCACCGAAAGATTTGCCAAAATCTGAGGACGCCGTCGTGAAAGTTGGCTGGAAAAAAGCTCTGATTAAGGTAGCTCCGCCACAGAAAGCAAGAAAGTGCAAGAACAGGGGCAAAGCAGAGAAAAGAGCAGAAGAAAAAGCAAAAGGAACTTATGATGGAATGGGCTATTTATAAAGCCAGAGGTGGGTAACCGAAACATCGTCATAAGTACCCTTTGGAGGCGAACCGTCGCCGTAACTGCTCTCTGCACCTGAAAAGGCGTGCCCTCTGTAACCGACGTGACTCTCCTCCAATGGCAAAGCGCCACGTGTCAACCGCTGCGGAAAAATGGGGGACACGTCCTCCAAACGTCCCTTGAAAACTGGGACACGTCTTCTGACATCCCTGGAAAACTGGGACGCGCCGCTCAGACTGACACGCTTGGCCAAACAGACCTGCAGAAACAAAGAGCAGGCCAACTCGAGGACGCCAAGAGACAGGCTATGGCCGAACAGCCCATGACCTTCGGGCAAGAGGTGTATCTTCGGCACAGGCTCCGCCTCGAAGACACCAAAGAACAGGCCAAGGCCGAAGAGCCCATGATCTTCGGGCAAAAGGCGCATCCTCGGAACAGGTTAAGCTTCCAAAGAGACTCCCATAAACAACCTCGGAAAGAGATGCAAAACCGAAGTCTTCACTTCGGCTTTCCAAAGGGGGGCATGTGATAGCCAAACGCTATCGCCTCTATCTGGCCGAACTCCCTGCCACAAGAATGGCCAGAAGAAGCTGGCGCTACCCGAGAAAAGGTGTGATCATGCACCTCGGGAGATAGCCGAAGAGCTCCGAGCCCGGCACGCCAGGAAAACCCGAGGACACTACTTGCCCAACCCAAGGTTGTGAACAGATCGCCTTCGGAAAAGCGGCACCAGACATAGCGAGCCGAACATGATATCCCCGAAGGCGGAACTCCCTGAAACTGGGAACCCCCGAACTGAGGGCTTGTTTCCCGAAGAGGCTCTGTCCGTACCAAAGGACGACCTCACCCAGGGACCTCGGGAGTACGGCAGGAGCATTTATGGAAGCATTTAAGGAAGCCTCTGACACATCCATTCACAGACGCCACAATCCGCCTCAAAAGGCGCACTGCCACGCTGACGCCATCAAAATCACATCATGGCCCGTCTCAGCACATGGCTCAAGGCAACCTGCTACCAGCTATCTGTCTCCTACGCCCAGAAATTCAGGAACATCCGACCGAACACGTGTCGCGATCTGAACGGGCTAGGCGCTCCTATAAATACCAGGAATTAATACTTGGCAGGGGGCTGGTTGGCAAAAAATACGGCTCCCACACTCTGAGAAAATTACCAGGCGAGACTCCTCAGCCCTTTTGTGCTATTTTCTCTGCCTTTCTCTCAGCCACCACTGACTTGGGCGTCGGAGGCTCCCCCCGGAAAAACACTCCGTGGGATTCCTAACCCTTTGTTTCTGAGCTTTCAGGCACTCTCCTTTGGGCGATCCAATCCACCAGGCGTTCTTCCTCCCAGACGTCTCTCCTCCAGTCATCATGACTCTCAACGATGAGGCCCTTGGCCATCAATTTTGGCCATGCAAGTTTAATGGGTGACTAGTGCAAGACTAGCCCAAATTTGGGAGACAACAATGATTACTAGTCAAAATCTTGTCTTCCACTATGTGTACTATTCACTAGTTAACTAAACAAACTAACTAGTTTGTAGTCTAGTTATGGCCGGTTATGCGTGGGAGTTTTTGTGACCTTGGTACTTGTGTTACCTTGTGCTTGGCATTATGAGCCAAGATAAGACTTGAGTGTCCATTTTAAAACAAGTTTGAGTGGCAGCTTTGAGTATTTATGGAGTTAAGGGCTACATTGCACCATGCATTTTATTGGAAGGCAAAAGTTAGCATTGTAGCTAACTAAAACACAAGTCCATTCGGCCGAAACTAGTCAAGACCTCATTTCCTTCACTTGACCGAAACTTGTTTAGCTCTTGTTCTTGAGTTCTCTCAATCTTAGTCTCGGATTCAAGCTTCATTGGTTGGAGAGGTGTGGAGCTTGGGTGAAGAATTCATGCTTGAAAGTTTGATTTCGGTGCTAGACTACTCCAAATTCAAGTTATTCTTGAAGAATCAAGCCAAGGTCGAGAAGGAATTAGGCTAGGGCTCTTGAGGTAACTTCAATGTTTTCTTGAATTCATGGTAGTTCTTCCATGTACAAGGAACTTAAGTGTTCAATTGAAGTTATGTTAAGCTAAATGAGCAAGGTATGTCTCGATTTGGAGGTGGATTGTTGGCCGAATGTGTTCTTGGTGTTCTTCTTCATTTCCATGGAAATTAATCCATGACTAAGTGTTGTTGTTGCCTATTTGTTGTTGTGCTAGGAAAATTTGAGCAAGGAACATCAAGTTGAACGAAAGGAAGTTTGGCCGAAAGGTGCACTTGAGGTAAATGTGTGTTCCTCATTTGTTTACATGGCATTGATGCCATGGTCATTGATAAATGATGAGTTGGTGAACATGTGTTGGTTTATAGTGATGAGGAACATTGATATGTGAAGTTTGGCTTTATGGCCGAGAGCTTGAAATGGCATGATTTGGTGCTCATAACTTGAATACATGGTAATATTGCCATGAAACATTTGTTATTGATGTTTTGATGTGTATGTGTGGAGTTGGTTGGGTAAAGGACATAGATATGTGTAACTAGGCACTTTGGCCGAGAACTTGATTTGGAATATCATGATGTACTTCAATGAGTTACATGGTAATTGTGCCATGAGCATTGTCATTTGATGGTCACTTGAGCATGTTTTGGGTTAGTTGGATGAATGACACAAATATGTGAAAATGTGTACTTTGGCCGAGAGCTTAGTTTATGGTAACATAGTGCATTTCACTTGGTTACTTGGCAATGATGCCATGGATGATGTACATTGATGACTAGAACATCATATGGAATGTTAGAATGATGGGCAGCACTTGTATGGATATATTGGGCCTTTTGGCCGAGAAGCTTAAGTGTGGGAATATCATAGTGTTCTTCATATGAATCATGGTAGTTTAATCCATGAGTTTGTGTGTTGATGCCTATGTTTTTGTTATGATAGGCATTGAGGTTGAGGAACACTTGGACACTTAAAGCTTGTGTGTGACCGAGAGCTATTGAGGTAGGGTTCACTGGCACTTGACTTTGCTTGGTAATGTACACCATGGTTCAAGTGTCTAGAGTGGCTAAGTGATGGTAAAATGTGCCATATGACCTTAGTTACTTGATGGGCTTATTGGTTATACTTGGTTGTTCTGTTGATTAGCTAATTAACTATGGGTACATGTACTAGAAATGCAAGTAAATGTGGCCTATTTGCTTGGCATTTTGGGAGCTCCAAATGGAATGGTATATTGGTGAGTTTGTGTGCAAGAAATGCACATGGGTACATGTATGGCTTATATGGCCGAGAGCTACAATGTGGAGTGTGGGTGTGTACTTGTGTGCTTTGGTGTTTCTATGTGCATGCTAACCCCACTTATGAATTATTTGACATAGTTACCCATCTTGTATATGCATATGCCTGTTTTTCTTGTCTTGGTGTTTGTTTTGCAGGTTGAGCTATCTAATGGGAGGTTAAGCTTTGAGTGATTACTCAGCTTAACTAAATAGACTCAATATGAGTTGTATATGTTTAAGGTGAATCCTACTGAGTTATATGCTCACTGCCCATCCTTTATTTTTCAGGCAAGGACATTCGGCCTGAGTAGAGTTTACTAGCTTGTTGCTTGTGTTTGCACTAACTTTGCTTGTTTTACAAGGTATGTGCCAATGAGTGCTTGGCTTAGTAATTTGGTTTCATTACAAGTCTTATTCTTAGTTGGCCGAGACTTACAATTTAAGTTTGCAGGCTGTAGAGTGGGAACTGTCTAGGAGAAGCATGGATACCTGGACCTTAGCTCTGATTGTGGTTTTCACCTTTATGACCATGAACATGGCCATAGGTCTAGTGCTGCAGTGTGTACTTCTATATGCGATTTTGAAGGTTTTGTTTGGCCATTAGGAGTATGGCCTTGGTATGTAATAACTTGGCATGAGTACTTTTGGTTTCATGGCATGTGTAGCCATGTTATGGTTGCTAGGTAGACTACCCTTTTTGTGTTAATATGTGTAGTCTTTAACACCTAGACTTATGATGCTTTATGGGTTTTGTATGCCAAGTTATGTATGGGTTATGGATGGCATTAAGCTTGTTATGTACGCTGGATGTTATGGGCCAAGATTTGGCACCTTTATGTGATTAGTATGGGCTTTGCATCAGAAAAATGTTGTACACAAGTATATGTACCTTAGTTGGCCGAGAGCACCATGCTTATAACACTTATGGTTTTCAGAAATCTAAACTAACCTTGTGGGCTTCTTGGTTGCCATATAGATAGTACACTTGACGCACACCATGTATGCACTTAACTTGCATTTAAGTGTTGCCTAGCTTGTTATGCAAGTTATTATTTGAAACCTTGCTTGTTGTGCAAGTTAGGGGTTTTGGGCCTTGCCCTTGCTGCAAGTTGTTAATGGACCTTTGTTAAAGCCACCTGGGCCACCTCCCAGGCCTCTTAACTTAAGAAAATAAGACTTAATAGTTGCCTTTGATTGCTAGGCCGAGAGCTAGGAACCTAATTATGAAGTTGGGCTTGTGAGCTAGTTAGGAACTTTTAGGCCAGGGCTGAGTGAGGTGTGACATGAACAGCTATCTAAGGCAGCTAGAAGTATCTCCCTTTACCTCAAGTTAGCTTATGTCAGCTCACTGCAGCTATAAGTAGCTCAGAGTAGCTGGACTTCAGCTTAAGTAAGCTCACTTCAGCTATAAGTAGCTCAAAGTAGATAGACTTCAGCTCAAGTTAGCTAAAGTCAGCTCAAGTCAGCTCACTTCAGCTATAAGTAGCTCAAAGTAGCTGGATTTCAGCTCAAGTTAGCCCAAGTCAGCTCAAGTCAGCTCACTTCAGCTTCTGGTAGCTGAGTGTAGCTGGACTTTAGTTCACTTCAGCTGAGAGCAGCTAACTCCAGCTCAAGGTCAGCTCTAGGAGCTGGACCTCAGTTCATGGTGCTTGGTTGGAGCTCAAAGGAGCTCAATGGTGCATAAGTAGTATAGTGAGCTAGCTTTGTGCCAGCTCACCTTGCTTTTAGCTCAAAACCACCAAGAGACACATCTTTTGTGTAAAGGTATGTCTCTTCATCAAAAGAGATGACTATTGGCTAAAAGAACATGTCCTTTCATCCAAAGGAAGTGTTCCTTGAGTGAATAGACATGTATATTCGGCCATGGGGTGGTTGGGGTGGTTATTGCACCAAGAATGATGTCCTTTGACATCAAGAGACATGTATATTCGGCCATGAGGTGGTTGGGGTGGTTATTGCACCAAGAATGATGTCCTTTGACATCAAGAGACATGTATATTCGGCCATGGGTTGGTTATAGCACCAAGAGATGTCTCTTGACCAAAGGGACATGTCTCTTAGGCCAAAGGAAGTGTTCCTTGGCCAAAAGACATGTATTTTCGCCATAAGGTAGTTATGGGGTGGTTATAGGCCAAAGGAAGTGTTCCTTGGCTAAAAGACATGTATTTTCGCCACCATACATGACCCTTAGCCAAAGGAAGTGTTCTTTGGCTTAAAAGACACCTTTCTTGGTGTAAAGGTGTGCCTTTTGGTCATCTATAAATAGCCTTTAGTGGCTGGCCATTTTAAGCACGAATTTGACACTCCATTTGCTCCAATTTCTTGAGAGAAAAGTCTCCTCCTTCCTTTCTTTTAGTGGCCGAAATATTAGACACCATTTTAGAGCATTGTGGGTGGAATTACATTGAGATTATTCATCTCAATTCAAGCTTCAAGGTGCTCCTCTAAGATCAAGTTCTTCCTCAAGTTTTCGCCAAAGATAACCAAGAAGAAAGGTGCACATTCTTTCTTGGTTTAGTAGCATGCTAGGTTTCATTCATTATTTACATGAATGTTATTAGTAGCATGCTAGGATTTGTTTGCCACAATATGTATGTAAAACTAACATGCTATATCAAATGCACAAAATATGTTAAACAAATTAGAATGATGCATGCTTGTACTCATGTTGAACTCAAATGATCAAAATGCATGTGGCATGTACATGAGTAGATAACATAAAGATATGTTATCATGAGATCCTGAAATCTTTAATTGGTATCAGAGCCTAGGTCATGAATATGTATATGTTGCATGTAGTGAGCATGATTTAGGATCATACATATGTGTATGATTGTGATAAGGCTAATGAAGGATATGTGTATGAAGCAATGAAGGCATGTTTGTGTATTTCTGATTGAATGCTATATGCATCTCTTTTGCCATATATGAGCATGTTAGAAGTTGTTTCATACACATGTTGCTTTGTTGAGTCTTGTTGTGTAAATTGAACTAAAACATGTGAATTGCATCAATGTAGATGGCTTGTAAGAATATAGTTGCTGAATTAAACCGTGACCTCAAATTGGATGGTGAAAACTATTCAATTTGGCAACAGAAGGTCAAATTCATTTTAACTGAGCAAGATACTCTTGATGTGCTCACTCAAGAGATCATGCCTCCTGCTGAGGGATAGGATAGGACTGCCTATGAGGCATTCCTAAAGAAGAACTCTATGTGTAGAGTCACTCTCCTCTCCACTATGGTGGATGAGATTATGGTGGAATTCTCCATGCTTGAGGGGGCTAAGGCCATATGGGACTCAGTCAAGGCCAAGTATGGAGATGTTTCTGTAGAGAAACAACGCTCAATGATTCTCAGGTTTGAGAATTATGTGAAGCGTGCTGATCACTCTATGAGTGCTCACTTGCGTGAGATGTCACGCATGATCCACCAACTCAAGACAGCAGGGCATGTGCTCACTGATGAGCAACAAGTGCAAGCAATAATCCGTTCCTTGCCCGATGAGGAATGGCAGTTGATGAAGGTCAACTTACGCCATAACCCTCAAATAATGTCATTTGATGACATTGCTCGTCACCTCCTCCTTGAGGCTGAGGTGATGGCCCTCAAGGACCATTCTAGGGCATATGTTGCCTCATCCTCTATCCAGAAGGGATGGAAGAAGAATGGTGGCAAAGGAGGGCCAGGGAAGGGCAAGGGAAAAGGTCCTGCTTCCAAGAAAAAGTTCAAGAAGAAGCGGGACATAAGCAAGCTGAAGTGCTTCAACTGTGGGCATAAAGGACACTTTGCAAAAGATTGCAAGGGTCCACCCAAGGTACATACATACCCTTCTACTTCCATTGTACATGTTGTGTCATGTACATTACTAACTGAGTGCAATTCTTTGTGGATTGTAGACTCGGGAGCAACAGACCACATAGCCCGGGACAGGTCCTGGTTTGTGGCCTACAGGAAGCTCTCAAAAGGAGCTAAGCACGTTTCAGTGGGAAATGATGCCAGGCTGGAAGTAGAAGGCATAGGAACATGTAGAATTCCTATAGATATTGGATATTTGTATCTAATAGATGTATTGTATGTACCAAACATTTGTAGAAATTTGATTTCTATAAGTTGTATGTTGAAGTACAATTATTGCTTTAATTTCTTTAATAATAATGTGTCTATTATTAAAGATAATAAGATAGTATGCACTTGCTCAGTTAATAATGGGCTTTATGAGTTGAAGCCAACTAACCATTCTGTTGCAAGTCCTAGTTGCTATGTGACAGAGGTCACAAATGAAATGAGATGGCATGAGAGGTTGGGTCATATTGGTCAAGATAGAATGGACAAGCTAGCCAAGAGTGGCTTGCTAGGTTCCTTGACCAAGGTTGTCCTTCCAAGTTGCCAATCATGCCTAGAGGGCAAAGCCACAAGAAAGCCTTTTGGCAAAGCAACTAGGAGAAGTGAGGCACTAAGTTTAGTTCACTCTGACCTGTGTGGGCCAATGAGGGTTGAATCCAGAAATGGATTCAAGAGACTTCATGAGGAGGCGAGCACCTGGATGATTATCCCAGCTGAGTGTGCCTGAAAAGCTCAAAGAAAAGGTTAGGAGGTCCCCGGTTTGCTTTTCTGGGGAGGACCCTCCGACGCCCAAGTCAGTTTTCTGAGTGAAGGTGGAGGAAGAACACTAAGGGATCAAGTGTCTTGCCTGTTTTGTGTTTTTCTCAGAGAAGAGGAAAATGCCCATCCTTTGCCCAGTCCCCGGTCCTAGTATTTATAGGAGTAGATGGTCTGTTTAGATCATGACACGTGTTCGGTCGGATTTGATCTGTGCTTTTGGACCTAGGGGATAGGCAGCCGTTTGCAGCCTCCTTTAGCCCTGGACCCGGACAGGTTGTGTCAGGACTGGGGCGGCTGCGGCGCGTCAGTTCGCCGTTCTGATGATGACGTGTAGGGCTTGTGGGCGACAGACTCAGAGGCTCCTTAAATGCAACAAATGTATCCAGGTCCCGAGGTCCCCTGGGCGAGGTCGCCCTTCGGTGCGTGCACCCTCTTCGGATTCTATCCGTCCTATAAGGCATTGTGCGAGCACCTCCTTTTGGATCTATAATATAGTTCTTAGGAGTTCCCTTGATGGACACCTTCTTCGGGACTCACAACCATAGTTCGGGGATTCCAAGTGTTCAGGTGCTTCTTGAAGCCGGGGAAGATCCTCTTCGGGGCAGTCAGTTTGGCCCACAAATCGATGGAGAGGTTGGGTCATATTGGTCAAGATAGAATGGACAAGCTAGCCAAGAGTGGCTTGCTAGGTTCCTTGACCAAGGTTGTCCTTCCAAGTTGCCAATCATGCCTAGAGGGCAAAGCCACAAGAAAGCCTTTTGGCAAAGCAACTAGGAGAAGTGAGGCACTAAGTTTAGTTCACTCTGACCTGTGTGGGCCAATGAGGGTTGAATCTAGAAATGGATTTAAGTACTTCATCACATTCACTGATGATTATACTCGATTCACCCACATCTACCTACTAAGAAACAAGGCAGAGGCCTTGGCATGCTTTGAGAAGTATGTACACTTGGTTGAGAACCAAGTAGGTAAGAAGGTTAAGTCCTTGAGGACAGATAGGGGTGGAGAGTATACATCAAATGCATTCAAGGCATTTTGTGACTTGAAGGGTATTGAGAGGGAGTTCACTCTTCCTTGGACACCCCAACAGAATGGAGTGTCTGAGAGGAAGAATAGAACTCTTATGGACATGGTACGTTCCATGATGGCAAAGGCCAACTTAGACATCACTTATTGGAGTGATGCACTGCTGTGTGCAGTTCATGTCCTTAATAGAGTACCCACCAAGAATGTGAACTCTTCTCCATATGAGTTATGGAAGAAGAAAACTCCTAATCTAAGCTATTTACGTCCTTGGGGTTGTTTGGCTTATGTTCACATAACGGACCATCCTTTGGGAAAGTTGGGTCCAAGGGGGAGGAGGTGTGTCTTCCTTGGTTATGCTGAACAATCTAGGGGTTATGTGTTCTTGGATATAAGTCACAAAACTGGGAACATCTTTGATGCAAGGAATGCTAACTTTGTGGAGGATGAGTTCCCCAAAGTTGGTGAGCGTGGTGACTTAACCTCATTAAGCCAGATCCTAGATGAGGATCAACCAAGTGTCATAAGGACACCTGGGACACATGCACCTACTCTAGAGGGAGTACCTCAACCACATGGAGCAATGGCTCCAGAAATGCCTGTTGTTGTGGACCAACATGAGCAAGACCTCCAAGAGGAAGGTTTTGTTCAAGAGGGAGTTGAGGATACTCAAGAGCAAAATGTTGAGCCTCAAGAGATGGAGCATGAGTTGCCTCCATCTCAGCCTACATTGAGAAGATCAATGAGGAAATTTGGACCACCTAAAGAATGGTGGATCTTGGATAGTGAGGCAAATTTGGTTGCATCTGAGATAGATGAGCCAAGTAACATTAAGGAGGCTCTTGAGGGTGCACAGAGGGAAGAGTGGCTAAATGCAATGAAGGATGAGTTGCATTCAATGCATCTCAATGGGGTTTGGGAGCTAAGTGATCTTCCTCCAGGCCGTAAGGCAATTGGGAACAAGTGGGTTCTCAAGATCAAGGTGAACTCTGATGGAAGTATCGAAAGATATCGATACAAGGCCCGTTTGGTGGCCAAGGGTTTTACACAGAAGGAGGGTGTTGATTTCAAAGACACCTTCTCTCCTGTTGTAAAATTCACTTCCATCAGGATATTACTTGCCATCGTGGCAAATCTAGACCTAGAGTTACATCAGATGGATGTAAAGACCGCCTTTCTCAATGGTGATTTGAGTGAGGAGATATATATGAGACAACCTGAGGGGTTTGTCCAAAAGGGTCAAGAGGACAAGGTATGTAGACTAAAGAAGTCTATCTATGGTCTTAAGCAAGCTTCAAGACAGTGGTACTTGAAGTTTCACCATGCAATCACAAGCTATGGCTTTGTGATGATGCATGAAGACCATTGTGTATACTTGTACTCTTCTGGGTCTAGTTTTGCAGTATTGACTCTATATGTAGATGATATACTGATTGCAAGTAATGGGCTTGCATTGTTAAGTACCATCAAGGGATGGTTGTCTTCCACCTTTGACATGAAGGACATGGGAGAGGCTGCCTTTATCCTAGGGGTTAAGATCCTGAGGGATAGAAAGGCAAGGCTATTGGCCCTTTCTCAAGAGCCTTATATTGATAAGATTCTTGCAAGGTTCAACTTAACAAATGCAAAGCCCATGAGTACACCTCTTGCATATGGTTGCAAGATTGGAGAGGACTTATGTCCTAAGACTCCAAAGGAGAAGGAAGAGATGGCTCAGATCCCCTACCTAAGTGCCATTGGTAGCTTGATGTACGCCATGTTATGTACAAGGCCAGACATCAGCCAAGCGGTTGGACTTCTAGCACGATATTCTTCCAACCCTGGTCTGGAGCATTGGAAGAGTGTCAAGAGGATCCTAAGGTACCTCAAGGGTACTAAGGATTATTGGCTTTGTTACCAAGGTAAAGACCTTGGTTTACGTGGCTATTCTGATGCTGATTGGGGAGGAGATAGAGACTCCAGCAAGTCTACATCTGGTTATCTTTTCATGCTAAATGGTGGGGCTACTACTTGGTGTAGTAAGAAGCAAACTTGTACAGCATTGTCCACAATGGAGGCTGAATTTATTTCATGTGCCTCAGCTGTACAAGAAGCCCTTTGGCTAGGTTATTTCCTTAAGAATTTGGAGTCCAAGGGTTTCTATTGAGAAACCTATTACTATCTACAGTGATAGTATGGCAGCCATGGCTTATACCAAGGACCCCAAATACCATGGAAAGACCAAGCACATTAGCATGAAATATAACTTTGTGCGGGATGCAATTGAAGAGGGTGAAGTTAGGATTGAGTACATTTCTACAGACCTGATGGTGGCAGATCCTCTCACTAAGCCATTGCCACCACTTGTATTTGCTCGACATGTTAGAGCAATGGGTCTTAGAAGAATGTAAATGTTGGATGTACTTCACCTCTTTGGTGTCACACATGTTATGTATTTCTTTGAAATAATACAGATTATTTTATGAAATACTCAGTTCAATTTTATGAATCACAACGAACAAATGAACATGTCAAACATAGGCAGAGGATGACTTTCTCACACAAGTCATCTGCCCTTGATCTTTGTGTAAGATTAAGGATGAGACTGGCTAAAGACTTAAATGAAACTTAAGTGAATGATACATTTAAGTGGGAGTCATGCTCCAACACATGACACTTTAGCTTTTATGGTCGCCTTGATTATGAGTAATCAAGATTCAATGCTTTGGTGCATTCAGTTTGTATGACCATTCATACATCCTAGCCTATGTTAGATGTAAGCTAAGGCTTACATGGAGAAATTTCATGGTTATTGACATGTCCTCCTTTTATGTGTTAAGAGGAGTACACTTCATGGTGTTTTAAGAGGGAGAAATGACACACTCCTCAATTGGAATGGAGATCACTCCAAGTGGGAGTGACATGAGTAAAACACCTTAGAAGTGTATTATGGAACTTTAATGGATGTGTTTCCAAGTGTTCCATGACCATGAAATACGACCAGAGAAGAATTTAAGCAAGTTGTCTCTATTCTTGCTTAGTGTGAGATTCTTCGAATCAGACTCTTAGTGACTATGGCTTGCTATTAGGAAGTTGAGTTAATTATGATTACTTTGATTGGTTGTCGAAGGTCTTAGAGAAATGAGACTGGAGTATCCTCCTTTTGGGTAATCATGTTAACTCATTGACCTAAGTAGTTGAAGCTAAAAGGAAAGACATTAAGATGATACACGTTCACTAAATTCAATCTTGGGCCCACATATTACTGTGAGTAGTATGCTAGATTGAATGACAAGTGATTGAAATGAGTACTCAATGCTTAATACAATCATGGATTTCAAGGAGTTGAAATTCTAAGAAAGAGACTGATTGTGATTAAGAAGTGTATCATATGTCTGGGGTCTGGGAGGCATAACTTGATGTGTTCAAGCAAGCTTGATGTGTTTAAGCAACACACTTGAATTTGATGTGTTCAAAGGAAAGTTTGAAGAAGTTCAAACTATGAGGAGAGGACAATCTTCTATTGAGAGTCTAACAACCTCAATGGAAGAGACTTAGTGTGTGTGCCTGAGGTCGCACCCACAACTCTATATATGTAGAAGTGTCTGGATTATTTCGGCTATTAGGATTAAGGAGTTTGTTTTGAGTGGGAGCTGGAACTTTAAAAGCATCTTAGTGCGAGTGGGAGTTTGTTGGAATTCTTGGCGCACCAAGATCCTTTTAAGGTAGGATTTGAGCTCATTGAGCTAACTCTAGCTTGAACAGCTATCTAAGGCAGCTAGAAGTAGCTCCCTTTAGCTCGAGTCAGCTCACTTAAGCTACAGCTCACTTAAGCTATTAGTAGCTCAAAGTAGTTAGACTTTAGCTCAAGTTAGCTTATGTCAGCTCACTGTAGCTATAAGTAGCTCCGAGTAGCTGGACTTCAGCTCAAGTCAGCTCAAGTCAGCTCACTTCAGCTCAAAGTAGCTCAACTTCAGCTCAAGTTAGCTCAAGTCAGCTCAAGTCAGCTCAAGTCAGCTCACTTCAGCTTCTGGTAGCTGAATGTAGCTGGACTTCAGCTCAAGTCAGCTCACTTCAGCTATAAGTAGCTCAAAGTAGCTGGACTTCAGCTCAAGTTAGCTCAAGTCAGCTCAAGTCAGCTCACTTCAGCTTTTGGTAGCTGAATGTAGCTGGACTTCAGTTCACTTCAGCTGAGAGCAGCTAACTCCAGCTCAAGGTCAGCTCTAGGAGCTGGACCTCAGTTCATGGTGCTTGGTTGGAGCTCAAAGGAGCTCAATGGTGCATAAGTAGCATAGTGAGCTAGCTTTGTGCCAGCTCACCTTGCTTTTAGCTCAAAACCACCAAGAGACACATCTTTTGTGTAAAGGTATGTCTCTTCATCAAAAGAGATGACTATTGGCTAAAAGAACATGTCCTTTCATCCAAAGGAAGTGTTCCTTGGCTCTAAAAGACATGTATTTTCGCCCATAAGGTAGTTATGGGTGGTTATAGGCCAAAGGAAGTGTTTCTTGGCTAAAAGACATGTATTTTCGCCACCATACATGACCCTTAGCCAAAGGAAGTGTTCTTTGGCTTAAAAGACACCTTTCTTAGTGTAAAGGTGTGCCTTTTGGTCATCTATAAATAGCCTTTAGTGGCTGGCCATTTTAAGCACGAATTTGGCATTCAATTTGCTCCATTTTTCTTGAGAGAAAAATCTCTTTCTTCCTTTCTTTTAGTGGCCGAAATATTAGATACCATTTTAGAGCATTGTGGGTGGAATTACATTGAGATTATTCATCTCAATTCAAGCTTCAAGGTACACCTCTAAGATCAAGTTCTTCCTCAACTTTGCGCCAAAGATAACCAAGAAGAAAGGTGCACACCTCTTTCTTGATTTAGTAGCATGCTAGGTTTCATTCATTATTTACATGAATGTTCTTAGTAGCATGATAGGTTTTGTATGCCACAATATGTATGTAAAATTAACATGCTATATCAAATGCACAAAATATGTAAATAAATTAAAATAATGCTTGCTTATATTCATGTTGAACTCTAATGAACAAATATGCTTGTGGCATATACATGGGTAGATAACATAAAAGTATGTTATCATGAGATCCTGAAATCTTCATAGAGTACATCAAGGACTTGTTAGTGTTGTGCCCAAAAGCCAATCATGAGATGATTGTATTTTTGCATATTGAGTCATGATATTTTATTAAGGCATTAATCCAACAATTATGTTTGGTGTTTTGTTTCTGCGTAACTTAACAAACATAATCGTAACCCTAGAATAATTTATTCTTAAACGTCCCTGGTCTAGTATTATTGTGGAACGGGTTGTAATAATACATAACGACTAGCATATGTGGAGACTAATATGAGATATGTAGTCTACATATGGGTATAAGTTGCAGAACTTGTGTACTGGACCGACCCACCACGAGAACACTACATGGATTGTTATATCAGTGTCATAAGTGATTCTCATAGTGATCATGGTATATATAGTCCTTCGACCTAAGATCATCAAGGTTCTCTACATGTGAGTCACATACTTTGATACTTTCCTTTGTTGCTCATAACTGAGTGAACTTGAAGGAGGTCATTGGGTATGTCACATATCATGCGGAGGGATTTGTTTGATCAAGATGGGATTTGTCTCTCCTATGTAACAGGAGTGATATCTTCGGGCCCCTTGATAGAGTGAGACTTAGAAAATGCATGGCCATGCTTGGATGAGTTGATATATGATATCATTGTCATCAGTTTAAGTTGGTCTACTCGGTAATCAAGAAACCAAAGATTGGGCTATATGAGAGTGACACATTCCATGTCTCGTGCTTAGTCTTGATATCTTGGACAAAGGGACAATGGCATATATCGGTGATGATCATAAAGGTATAGTCGAATCATCGACAATCTTGTCACTTGGGTAGCATGATGTGTTGCTAGACACCGCTCATTGCTTATGATCATAAATGTGATTTATGATCATTGCCAACATGGCAAGAGCCTATTGCGTCATACACATAGAGCTATTTGGATCATTAGAGTGCATGGGCTAATTATTTGGGTTACGGTTTCACTTTAATTTCGTATTAATAATGGGCCAAAGATTGAGCCATTATGAAGCCCGAAATTAAATCCTAATTGGATTAGGGCTTTGAAACCCATTAGGCCTGGAAGTTGAGTGTCACTATAAATACAACTTCTAGTGAGAAATTCGCAGGTCTCCTTGCCCTAGCCTCCCAAAAGGACAGCCACACTATTCTCTTGCAATTCCTTGGAGGATGCAAGCTAGCATTGCGAGCGCAAGAGAAACGCATCTGCCGGGATGCGGTGGAAGCGTGGTGATCCCGAGAGGCTCGTGTGGATACCATAGAGAGCCTGAACACGTCAACTGTTCAGGTTTTGTGATTCAACTCTACAGTTGAGTGAGAGATCTCAACCGAAAATTAGGTATGAAAATTTTCGAACACCCGGTTTACCCCATTTCACTTGGATCCTTGAGGGTTTCGGTTCAATTCCGCTGCGCTCTTTGGCTCCCAAAACCCATCAGGACTATGACTGTAGTATAGAGTATACAGAGGGCAAAGGCAATCTAGTAGCAGATGCCTTAAGCAAGAAGTACACAGGACTTTTGAATGGAGGATCCATAGCTGATCATGATGGGCTAAATTGTCTGCTATGCCTATGGCATAAATGGCATAAGTGGGAGGAAGCCTAAATTTACACATTGACAAATTAGTCTGGAAGGATTGAAGAAGCCAGAAAGGCACAAGAGACAGATCCTAATCTAAAAAAGATCTCAGGAGAGGAAAAATGTTACCACCTCACAAAATGGGAGAATTACAAGTGTGCCATAATGGCTAAAAACCATTATATTGTGTAATTCTCACCATAGTGATTGAAGTGTGAGGGGTAAAAGGCATGATCAACACCTCCTTAAAACTATTCCAAGTTGGTAACCTAGCCCCAAGAAAAGCCTTAAGGATTGCTTGTTTGTCAAGCAACCTATGGACTTTCTTCTAAGGTTTTGAAAATTAGGGTACTCAATTGCAAAACTCTCAAGAAAAAGACTTGGAGAGTTATGCGAAGGATATAAATGGTATGAAAGTGCTATTGGAGGACCAAATTACTCATGGAAGACAAGTTTGGACAAAGGAAACACTAAAGGTAATAAGGACCTAAATGTCCTAGTGTAAACCTTAAGGTGTTCAAGCTTTTGACTTAAGTCTAAGGGTGGAATTATGGGGTTATACCATCATGGGGGAGGCAGCCAAGACTTGATAATTAGTCAAAAATGTTAGGCACATGTGTGCCAATGATTTTAAGACAAAGAAACCATAATTACTGAGAAGGAAAATGACACAAAGCAAGGTTAAGCTTGTTAAGTGTGTTTTGTGCCCTTAAGCTCATTTAAGGCCATTTAAGTGGCCAAATCACTTATCCCTCTCTCATTTTAATCCTTGTCTTGCCCAAGAACACAGCCACACTTCATCCATAGCCTCCACACCTTCAAACTTGCAATTGATTGAAGTTGAAGGCAAAAGGAAGCAATTGGAAGCAAACTAGAGCTATTGCTTGAGTACTTCAAGGATTAAGCTTCAAATTTGGCCTACCCACTTTGGTAAGGGTTCTCTTGCTCTGATGGAATGTTTTCTACAATTTTCAAACATCCATGGAGCTAGGGCTAAGCTTGGAAGAGAGCCATGAGCTTGATGAACCAAGCTTAGTGAGGGGAGTGCACTTATTGAAGGTTTTGTGACCTAGTGTGAAGTGTACAGTGATGGGCACGAATTTATGGGTTTCTAGGGCCCAAAAGTTAGTACTAATTACTGTTAAAATCCTCCTAAGACCAAGCATTAGCTTGAGGAGGGTTTCCATAGTGATTTGGTTATGTTTATTATGTGTTTTATGTACTAACCTATGGTTATTGTTGCTGCTGCATTTCATGTGTTTGTTGGTTGTGAATGGCTGCTGCATTTGGTTGCTATATCTTGTATATATGCATTTTGGATTTTTTTTTTTGGATGCAGGTTTTAATGAGGGTCACATTGCCTACTGAATCCAAGTGTTACCCTTACTAAGTTTCTCAATAAAACTTACTCCCCTCAATTTTGTCATTTCAGGTCCAGCAGAAAGATCACATTCAAACTGACCTTTGTTGTTTGAGTTTTTATATGAAATTTCAGGCACATTAACTCCCATGTCTCTAGTTATGATCTGGAAATTTTGGTGATTTTCGGAGCACATTTGGTATTTTTGGTAATGGTACTTACTGTGTTGTGCAGCAGCTGTCCAGCAACCTGTTTCTAGAGTCCATTGCATTCAGGAACTCCTGTAACTTAGGGTAGATATTTAGCTGAGTTAAGACCATTGTGTAGTGCATGTATGCTTGTACATGTAGTGTATGTAAAATGAGACAAGTATGTGAACATTTGAGTAATGTTTTGGCTATCTAAGTGATGTGGTGCAAAGCTGCGTAAGTGTGAATGATGGGCTGCTTACTTGTAAATTCTGTTTTGGCCACATAAAGTTATTAAAAGAAAGGGAATGAAATTCATGTGTAATGGAAATATAAGGGATAGCCTTGGAGGGCTTCCCCTTTGTGAATGACGTCTTTGCATGGTTTGAAAAAATTGTATGGGCCAAATGGTCCAAAAGTTTCCAGAATTTTGACTATGGACCTAAAGTTTAATATCTCCCTGTGTAGAATGAATCTTGGTATGAAATTTTGAGCACATCTAGAGGACATCGAGAGGGTTAACTGGGTTTTGGAATTTCTGGATCTAGAGCCCTGTAGCCAAAGATATGACGTTGCAAAGTTGGCTGAGTTACTGTTTATTTGGTCAGAATTTTGTAACCAAATTAACAAATCCATAAATTGGTCCATAGGTGGGCTATTGATGTAAAAAAAAATTCCTTGGTTTTCTCTAAGTCTCTACTTGATAATGGAGAAAATAAAATAGGTGGGTACATGGTTAGAATGATACAGTTTATTAGTGGAAGTTATAGGTGCAGTAGCTTGTCACTAGAACTTAACAAGATTGCTTAATGTGTGGAAGCCAAAACTAAGACTTGTGCTAGTGTTTTCCTTCTTTGCTGCCATGGTGTGCATGAAATGTGAATATGTGTGTTATGGTTGGACCAATATGCATGTGTTTACATAGTGGCTAAGAGAGCCACTTGGGTATGCACACTAAGCGTAGTGTTTTGATGGCCTACAACACATAACCAATCCTAAGAGTCTAAATGCACAATTTTGGCACCATAATTGGATGTTGTAAAATCAAGAGTTTATAAATTTATAACCCTTAAAAACCCTGCAAGTGAACGGAATCATCGTCTACTTAAAGGTAATAAGGGTATCGTCCCAAGGGAATTTAGTGATTCTACCTAGATTCAAAAAATCAAATTGTTCAAGTTAGTTAACTTAAAAACATGAGAGAAGTGAATCTAAAGAAGATGAAAGGACCTAAAGAGAGAACTTAGAATTAGGGCAACTACCTCCCTAGGATTCCACTCCTACCCCTTTCTACCCAAGTAAATTTGTCCTCAAGTATGATTTTCCATGTGTGGTAAAGAAGATGTCACATCAAGAACTTATTTCTCAAGATGGGTCCTTGCTCACCCTCAAGTACTTGGGCTTTACTCAAGCTCCAATTTTAACTTAGAGTGGTTAAAGAATTAGACCTCTTTTTGACTCCTAGTGATCACCTAGATTATCTCTAATTTAAGTTAACACTATGCCCCTTCCATTTCTCTTTATCACCCATTAACCCTTTCTCAAGAATTAAGTGAACTAGCACATGGGATATGGTGGCCCACCATCCTTCAATCAATAAGCACAATGAAAGGGACAACACAAGAGAATCTCATACATAACCACAAGACAAATTCATTAAGTAGCAAGGTAAGGAATGTCACCCTAGAGAGATAGAATGAACTACTCACAATCCATAGCAAATGTCATCATCAAACCCATAACAACAATATCCACGAAAATCCAACAAATAAAAGAGGGAAGAGAATAAACCCAAGAAACCCCCTAGAAGATTTAGCTCCCTAAAGATGATCAACCCTTCTTCAAGCTCCCCTAAATGCCTCCTTGATGATCAATAGTCTTTTGGAGGGGTTGAGATCAAAATCAGCCAAAAGAGCCCCCTTGGGCTTTTTCTTCTCTTCTATTTATACTCCCTCTTCATTTCAACCCTAAAGGGATAAGAATCCCTTCTTCAAGGCCAACTCATCCGGTGGGAAGAGTGGGGGACCATAAAAAATGCAAACTTTCGGCAAAACAGAGTATCGTTGGCGACGCATTGCCAATGTGGGTCGAATTCTGGCGACGCGTCGCCAGATGGGAAAATTGTGCTCAGAACACTGATAACGTTGGCGATGCGTCGTTAACCTTCACCAATTCTGGCGACACGTCGCCAGTCTTCATTTTTCACTTCTCCTGCTTCTCTTGTCCAAACGCCGTCCCGCTCGAGCTTGCTTCTAATGCCCTGTCCGCAACACTTGTCCCAACCTGTAATGAGCCAAAGAAAACAAGAAAAACTGAGACAAAGAGGGAAGAGTTATAAGAAATTGTCGGTCAAAGTTGTCAAAAAGTCAACACTTTGACCGTGGATTTATGCACTTAACATTGGACTACCCCAGAATGGGTAATAATATGACTGAGTAGTCCAACTCTGCAAAATGGTGCAAGTTAAATAATTTTCTACATGCATAATCAAATAATTCTAAAACATATTATACAATATTATTTTGGAGAACATATTTTGACTGAATTATTGGAAAAAAAAATTAAATTTCTTTACTCCACTTTTAGATCATTTATTTTTCCAACTAGCCGATGGCTCCTTTGATATATTCTTCTCGAATGACAAACAACCCATTTTTTTAACTCCCAACCAGCCTAGTTTATTTTGCAAGGCATTATTATGTAATATTTGTCATGTACTTATATTCGTAATAGAAGATAATTCATCAATTCATAATTTGTTTTATTGGTCAAATCAAACTATAAATATCAATCAGAAAATTTAACTATAAATATCAATAATAAAATTTGATGCTCTAGCACATTTTTTATATGTTGAACCTCCGGTAGAACTTCGCTTGGAGAGTATCTGCAGCACTTGAAGAATAAGGGTTAGGTGCTCCCTGGAGTGTTTTCCAGGGGAGGGACCTCCAACGCCCAAGTTAGTATGCGAGGGAGAAGTTGCTAAGAGTAGAGAACAAATGGGGAGTATGGTTCTCGTGTGTATTACTTGGGAGCGTCCCCAAGTGTTTATAGGAGGCTTGGAGGAGATGGCCGTTTTTACAGTCTGAGTAGGTTAGGACATGTGGTCGGCTAGATTTTGCCCGTACCTTCGGAGAAAGGTGTCTTTAGTTGCCCGTAGGCCGTTATGCTCAGAGGGTAGGGGGGTAGGGGCGTGTGCAAGGTTCCTATCAGAGATCCCTTAACTGTATTTGTCATTTTTCCCCTGGGACCCTTTCGGACATAGGATTTCCCCCCGAAGGTGACCACAAAAAGCCCATCTGTCACACCCCGCACAGGCCCCAGCCTGTGCACTCTCAGTGCCACTCACCATACCACCAAGAAAGTTATTAAACACAATCACCAAAAGTGTTATGAGTAGTTAATAGTCTCGGCCAACTTTCATTTTGGGTAGTTTAAGTCTTATTTTCTTAAGGTTAAGACCGGGGAGGTGCCCTGGGAGGCTTATGAGTAATCCTATTGACTTTACTTGCAGTTCAAGGCAAGGCCCATAAATAACTTGCAACACAAGGCAAGGTTTAAACTTTAACTTGCAACTCAAGGCAAGGCATTACACTTTTACTTTAAGTGTTTATGATGTGTGCTCATTAAGTGTGATATTCAATGCATGGCAACCTAGACACCCATCTCATTTCAAGTTTTGAAATCATACTTTTCATGTCCACATGCATTCCCCCAAGATTTGAACATAAGAGTATTACTCATAAAGGACAATTCCAAGGCACATAAATAAGCATAACTTGGGATTTCATCCATCGAACAAGTATACATCAAAACCATAGTTCAACCGAGGCTAACTAAACACAAAAATAGCCTACTTACAAGTACTACCTACTTGGCAACATACCAAGAATACTTAGTGTCCAAAAACAAGCCAACGTTATGCATTACAAGCCATGTTCACCTATAATACCCGAGAAGTACCTTAAGGGTACAATATAAGATCAAACATTGGAAAACTAGTGCTATGACCAAATTCATGGTCAAGAAAACAAACCACCAAACTAAAGCCCAAGAACACACATCCATCTCCTCCTAGACTCGTCCCACAATCTACACCAAGCTTGCAAAACTTAACACATAAGTTTCAGGCAATGCCATATGACTTGCACAAGTACTTAAACATGCCAAGCTATCGGTTTTGGCACATGCCTTGACAAAGTGTACTACTTAGCACACAAGCAAACACAACCACAACCGCACTCACTCAAGCTTAATTCATTTTCTTGAAACACAACCAATAAGGGGCATGAGTATTAACACTCAGTAAGGTTCACTACAACTCTTAATGAGTTTATTTAGTTAAGCCCGAAAGCTTAACTTGTAATAAGCTTAACTTAACCTACAAGAAAGACAAGGAAAACACCAAAACACAAGCATAACAATATATATACACATGCTAACCGAGACATATAAGCATAATAACGCTAACTACAAGGGTTAGCAAGCACAAACAATCAAACAAAGCACACAACTCACACACACACCACATTTTCAATCTCGGCCGAAACCACTAACAAGTACCCATATACATCATTTGCATTCCAAGCTCCACCATATCATCTCCAATCCACTAGGCTCCAAATTCAAAGTTAAGTTGGCCTACTTAACAAGAACTTTAGTACTTGCCTTTAATTGATTAGCTAATCAACAACCATATAACCCGAAGGTTTCCATATGCCCCAAACTAGCAAACTAAGATCACATAGCACATCATACTATCACTTAGATGCCATTAATATACTTGAACATGAAAATAGTACCAAAATCAAGTAGAAACCATGAACCTTATCCAAAATCCTTAGCTTGAGCTATCGGTCAACTCTTGAACATCCAAGACTAAGCTTGAAAATTGAAGTACAAGGTCATCTAATGTTGAAACCTTCAATGCCAAGCTTGATTTCCACTCCAAGATTCAATTCTTCATGAATTTCGCAAGGACCCGGAACTTCCACTCCAAGAACAACCAAGAACACTTGATTGACTTTCGAATGAGAGCTTTGAACGAAACTAATGAGTTTCGGCTTAAGTGGAAGCATGCATACCCGCCCAATGCCACATGTACAATAAAAATGGGTTTAATGCTCATCATGGCTTAAAGAAAAATGCATGGCTTAATCTTTCCTTCCACTGGTATTAGTGTCACTAATAACACCCGAAAGAACTTTCAAAATGGCCCTTAATCTTTATTTTCAACCATTAGCTCTTGAGCATTTTTAACTTTTGCAATGGAACCCGATAGTTCTCGGTTTTGCATTCACAACTCTATTCATATTTTTATTTTAGTCCCTCATGTTTTTAAGGTAATTTTCCTACATTTTTGACCTGGGCCAAGCACTGAGGGATGGTCCTGACACCATCGATTGTGCATATCATTTTCGGGAGGTATTTCTTCTGTCAAAGATGGTAGACTTATGTTTTTGAGGTTGGTCATGTACACTTTCGAGGGTGATGTAGAGCCTTTTGACAAGGTTAATCGTATCCTTTTCTGAGGGTGGTGTCAGGTTAAGGTCCTGTGGGTGATGCTCATTCAGCTATCAAAATTATCTTTGGTTTATCTAATCGATAATCTTCGATTCATATGTGATACTTCTAATAGATATCACCTATACAGGGCATTAAGCTTGTATATAATGATAAATTTATCCTTACAACACTTTGCAAAAAAAAAAATATTCATACGATTATTCTTAGCTTAACTGTAACTTTATCATAATGATTAGAAGATCCAATTTTTTGTTCTTTTTATTTTTTTGAAGATCACAAAAAAGGAGACCTAAATTATGTGAAGAATCGAAAAAGTAGAATTGGTGAGCAAGAGTGAGTGCAAAAAAATGCCATTTTTAAAAATTTAAGCAAATAAAAATATCATAAAAATGAGAGCAGGAGCCGTAGTTGAGAATGGGGCAGGAATGGCAACTCAAAGTAGAATGATTATTTGACTTAGAAAGAGATAGAGAGTAGTGAAACAGTAGCTTCATGAGTTAGATTCAGATGCTGACAAGAAACCACAATCAGCGTATAATGATTCAAGCATTCAATCTTTATTAAGAGATTATTAGTTAAACTTGATAAATAACACGGTCCCTCATAGGCCAGCCCAAGAAGTCTATGGGAATGTGTTCCACACTAGTCGCAACTGGTTAATTGATTATGTGCACTAGTTAAAACCTTATGCTTCCAATAGTTAATCTTACTATGCAATCATGCATGAGAATGTGCTTTGACTTGAATGATTAAACAAGTAATAAAAACATAAAACATTGATATGATGTTTCACTAAAATCAAACATCAAAATCGATAAAGCATACAAAGCATTTATGTGGTTAATTACACATAATCAATCACGTGTGAACATCCAAGCAAACGTAGACAATCCTCACACCCAATAGTGACTCTAGAGTGAACATCCAAGCAAGAGTACACTACTGAGATCTATAACTAAGCTCCCACCCGAGAGCAACTCCTGGTGGCAAGCCCCAAAGCCCTTCCTTGTGCTTCATTAGCATCTGTTGGCTAAATAGACAACTGTAGTTAGTACCATAACTTAAGCAATGAGTAAATGAAAAACTAGAATCATAAAGATTCAAATAAACTATATACATGCTTGTAGGCCTAACTTAATAACCCTTAATGGTTGTTAGACTTACAGAACATATCTGCACAATAAAAATCTAAGGGAGTGAGAATATTCGCAATAAGGGATCCTTCAACCTACAAGAAAAATATTGATGACACATATATACAATGTATATGAAGTCTATTGTGTGCACTTGCAGTTTGAGGGCTAACATATGTGCATATATTTGAGTCCCATGAGAACCTTCCTTTTCCTAGTCCTCCACGGACATCACCCTGTGGCTAGCAAGTTTTGGCTCGTAACTCACTCCAAGCAAGCTTGGCTTGCTCACATCCTTGTGAGTTAAGCTCACTAATAAACTTCCTCAATTGTTGTCCAGGTGAACATGATGGATGCACCTCCCTTGAGTTCCAAAGGACTCACTACATGTACAAAGCCTCCACATAGTGGCTCAAGTCCTTAGACTTGCCTAGGTCACTTGTGTACTAAGTTTCCACCTCAATACCTTACCAAGAGTGCACTAGGTTCTCACTTGTCCTTCAAACAACCTTGGCTGGGATACAAGTGCACTGAAGCTTCACTTAAGGCACATATCTATCCACCAATATTTGGTTCACCCTAGTGGAATAGCAATGACCATGCTTGGACTTATTCACTACGTTCTTTGGAATGCCCTACCTATGCTAAGGTTCCAACATCGAGACCACAAACCTGAGGGCCAACTAGGATCCGATGGTAGTAAACCTTACACCCTACTAATGGTGCTCTATTATGACCAAAATTCTCCTAACTTTGAACAAAAATGAATCTAAATATGGGCCAATTCAAACTTTGTAAAAACATGAAAATGGTAGCCCTTCCTCATCGCTTCACATGGAATCTTGAATCGGCTCAATTGGAAACCTGAGTGAAAAATTATTGGTGAAATACTACAAGGGCATCAAAGCTGATGGGTTTAGGCGTTTTGCCTATGTGGATGCATCCCCACAGTATAAAACAAACTTTTTTTTGTCACAAAAGGACTTAGCAATGCATTCCTAGCCCTTGGCGATGTGTTCCCAGCTCTTTTGTACCAAAAAATTCAAGATTTTTCCCTATAGGCACTTTGGGGGCTTCTAATGCCTCCCATTGACCTTAGGGATGCCTTCAATTGCCTTAAACCTGCATGTACAAATGTGCTAGCCACAATGCACCATTTAAACTAATTCTATGGTGTCTGTAAACACCACACAAATCATTAAAACGTCACTAGTCCACCATGTTCATCATGATCCACCAATTAACACCATTCACAATACTACTTGAATTCTAACACAAGCAAGCTATGAATGACATCAAATATGCATGAATTATAAATCCTTTACCTCAATTAACTTTGAACTAGCAATAATCAAGCAGCACAAGCGAAGAACATCACAATCCAAGGCACCACTAAAGATTTTCCTATGTTCCAAAGCAATACAAGGTTCATGGTGATAGCCAAAGGGCTATTACCCTTGGAGATTTCCCAAATTGGCTTGGTGAGTACCACCCTCAGAGAACACACGTGACCAACCTCAGGAAAAAGGGAAGCCCCAACCATCCTCGGACTGAACACCACCCTACAACCAAAGGGCCAATGTGTCCAAGATCTAATCACCTAGGCAAAGACCACATTCGGTCAAGACCTAGCCCTGGCCTCAACTACTCTCAGTAAGTGATTGGACTGACCTCGAAAAGGGCATGCACAACCACCCTTCGATGGGCGAGCCCTCCAACTTTGGGAGTATATAACCCCATCCTTGGTAAGGGAGAACGTCTCTTAAAGGTGCCTTATCTTGCTGAAGGACCTCACCTAACAACACTCGGTGGTAATGTCAGGCCGAAGGAGACCTTTTACCTCGATGAAGGTCTATACTCCAAAGGGTTCTCGCTTCCCAAAGAGGTCTTGTGGAGACACGACAAAAATGGCTAAGGAGCCTCTGACATATAGACCTCACACACGCCCCTGACCTTTGGCCAAAATGGCGTACAGCCAGCTGGAGATACCTATCTCCGAAGGTATGGACCACATCTGATCGTATCTATGTCATGATCTGAGTAGGCTGTGTCAAACGGCCTCCTCCCTACGCCCTCCTATAAAAACTTAGGAATGACCTTGGTAACGAGACACAAAATTCTCTCTACTCATTGATCTCCATTTTCTACTTCTTATTCCCCAAATACTGACTTGGGCGTTAGAGGCTCCCCCCCCCCCCCGAAACACATTTCAGGGAGCTCCTAACCCTTGTTCTTTAAGTGTTTCAGGCATTCTCAAACTTGAAGTCACTCTTCCAGGTTAGCATGTCATACGACGAGGATGCCTTTGGGCATCATTTGGTGTCATCTGTGGGAACTCACTCCCAGGTCACCATCATTGAGACCCAACGTTCTAAGCACAAGGGACTCCTGAAGTCCCCGTCCATGTCGGAAACTCAACCGGCAACTGAACAACC
The DNA here is from genome assembly GCA_005392925.1 of Aquilaria sinensis. Taxonomy (NCBI): domain Eukaryota; kingdom Viridiplantae; phylum Streptophyta; class Magnoliopsida; order Malvales; family Thymelaeaceae; genus Aquilaria; species Aquilaria sinensis. The sequence continues at coordinate 27,977 of SMDT01001965.1, read as the reverse complement.
CACCGTAGGGACTTTTTTGCCTAAGGATGAATGTCCTCTGATGGTCACAATGAGCTTCATGCATGATTTTCAGCGCTCTGTTGTGGCTGAGATGACACAGCAGCTTGACCAAAGATGGTCTCAACCACCTTTGGAGACGGCCTCTTCACCATTTGCCTGTAGGGAGACAAGTCCGAAGTCTACCCACTGGAGTTTAGAAAGTGGGGACTTCCACGATGAGTCCTCAACAGAGGACGTACCCCCCAGAGGACGTCATGCTAGAGAAATGGCGTCAAAAGGGCCCAAAACTTCCCACCGGCGGAGTTCATCACCGGATGGGAAGTCACCATCCCCCTGCCGATGAAGTTACTCCCTAAAAAGGAGACACCGCTCTCCGTTGCCAGAGGCCACCAGTCAACGAGAAGAGACCAGTACTATCACCCTCATGGACAAGATCCTATAGAGGTTGGAAAAAGTAGAAAGGCAAGTTGCTCAGAAGCCGGTCTGGCCAAGGTTGTCAGAGACCTTCACCAGAGAAGAGTCACCCTTCATCCATGTAGTAGTTGAGGAACCTTTGCCAAGTGAGTTCCGAGTACCACGCTTGGAGACATACGATGGGCGCAACAATCCCCAAGCCCACCTCACGATGTATAGATGTAGCATGGTGCTGCATGGTGTTAATGATGCCACCCTCTGCAAGTGCTTTGAGGTCACCCTCTCAGGGCCGGCGACTGCATGGTATAACTCCTTGGTCCTCGGAAACATAGTGGGTTTCCAGGAGTTGTCCACCGCATTCACTCAGCCTGTCTAGATGTTTGACATAGCACAAAGGAATGGGGAAACCATTCCTGACTATGTCAACAGGTTCAATCAGGAAGCCCTAAATGTGCCGAACTTCCGCCCTGAAATCTGCATCCTCACAATGATTAGGGGACTTCGAAGGGACTCACAACTTTTCTACGAGTTCTCCAAAGACCCCCCGAACACCCTCGAAGAATTCTATGGAATGGTGGAACAACACATGACAGCTGAGGAACTAAGGATGGGAAGGCCAATGTCCGACCATATTTGCTCCGTTGGTCCAAGCCATCAACCTCGGTATTTAGCCGAGGCTGGGCGTAGACCTCAGAAACAAAGGGGCAAGAAGCCAATGACGTTCACCCCCCTGAACTGTTACCCACTTCGGGGTAGTCTAATTATGGTGCCAAAATTGTGCATTTAGACTCCTAGGATTGGTAATGTTTTGTAGGCCATTAGAACACTACCCTTAATGTGCACACCCAAGTGGCCCTCTTGGGCACTATGTAAATGCATGCATATTGGTCCAACCATCACACACATATTCACATTTCATGCACACCATGGCAGAAGAGAAGGAAAACACTAGCACAAGACTTAATCTTGGCTACCACACATTACGCAATCTTGTTAAGTTCTAGTGAGCAGCTACTGCACCTGTAACTTCCACTAATAAACTGTATCATTCTAGCCTCATACCCCACTATTTTATTTGCTCCATTATTAATTAGATACTTAGAGAAAACCAAGTAATTTTCTTTTACATCAATAGCCCACCTATGGACTAAGTTATGGATTTTTTAAGTTGGTTACAAAATTCTGACCAAATGAACAGTAACTCAGCCAATTTTGCAATCTCATATCTTTCTCTACAAGGATCCAAATCCAGAAATTAAAAACTCCAGTTCAACATCTAGATGTTCTCTAGGTGTGGTCAAAATTTCAAACCAAGATTCAATCTACACAGGGAGATATTAAACTTTAGGTACATGGTCAAAATTCTGGCAACTTTTGGACCATTTTGCCTATACAATTTTTCCAAACCATGCAAACACTTCATTCACAAGGGAAAAGCCCTCCAAGGCTATCCCATACATGTACAATACACATAGGAATTACATTCCCTTTCTTTTAACAACTTTATGTGGTCAAAACAGAATTTACGAGTAAGCAGCCTATCATTCACACTTACGCAGCTTTGCACCACATCACTTACATAGCCAAAAGATTACTCAAATGTTCACATACTTGTCTCATCTTAGATACACTACATGTAAATGCATACATGAACTACAATATGGTCTTAACTCAGCTAAATACACACCCTAGGTTACAGGATTGCCTGAGACACAATGGACTCCAGAACAGGATGCTGGACAGCTGCTGCACAACACAATAAGTACCACCATTAAAAATACCAAATGTGCTCCTAAAATCACAAAAATTTCCAGATCACAACTAGACATATGGAAGTTCACGTACCTGAAATTTAAGATCAAAAATCAAACCACAATGGTTAGTTTAAAGGTGATCTTTCAGCTGGACCTGAAATGACAGAATTGAGGGGAGTAAGTTTCATTGAGAAACTTAGTAAGGGTAACAGTTGGTTTCTTAAGGTAATGTGATCCTCATTAAAACCTACATCCAAAGAAACTAAAAAAAAAAAACCACAATGCATATATACAAGATATAGCTACCAAATGCAGCAGCCAAACACAAACAACAAACACATGTAATGTGGCAGCAACATATACCGTAGGTTAGTCGATAAACCACATAATAAACATAACCAAATCACTATGGCAGCCCTCCTCAAGCTAATGCTTGGTCTTAGGAGGATTTTAAAAGTATTAATTACTAACGTTGGGCTCTAGAAACCCTCATTTTACTGCCATCTTTGTGCACTTGACAATAGGTAACAAAACCTTCAATAAGTGCACTTCCCTCAATAAGCTTGGTTCACCAAGCTCATGGCTCTCTTCCAAGCTTAGCCATAGCTCCATGGATGTTTGAAAATACAGAAAACAACTCATGAGAGCAAGAGAACCCTTACCAAAGTGAGTAGGCCGAATTTGAAGCTTAATCCTTGAAGTATGCAAGAAATAGCTCTAGTTTACTTCCAATTGCTTCCTTTTGCCTTCAATTTCAATCAATTGCAAGTTTGAAGGTGTGGTGGCCATGGAGGAAGTATGGCTGTGTTATTGGGCTGGGGGAGGACGAAAATGAGAGAGGGATAAGTGATTTGGCCACTTAAATGGCCTTAAATCAGCTTAAGGGCACCAAAACACACTTAACAAGTTTAACCTTGCTTTATGTCATTTTCCTTCCCACTAATTATGGTTTCTTTGCCTTAAACTCATTGGTACACATGTGCCCAATATTTTTGACTAATTATCAAGTCATGGGTGCCTCCCCCATGGTGGGATAACCCCAAAATTCTACCCTTAGACTTAAGTCAAAAGCTTGAACACCTTAAGGTTTACACTAGGACATTTAGGTCCTCATTGCCTTTAGTGTTTCCTTTGTTCAAACTTTTCTTCCATGAGTAATTTGGTCCTCCAATAGCACTTTCAAACCATTTATATCCTTCCCATAACTCTCTAAGTCTCTTTCTTGAGAGTTTTGTAATTGAGTACCCGAATTTCCAAAACCTTACAAAAAAGTTCATAGGTTGCTCGACAAACAAGCAATCCTTAAGGCTTTTCTTGGGGGCCAAGTTACCGACTTGGAACACTTTTAAGGAGGTGTTGATCATGCCTTTTACCCCCCACACTTCAAACACTATGGTGAGAATTACACAATATAATGGTTTTTAGCCATTACGACACACTTGTAATTCTCCCATTTTGTGAGGTGGTAACATGAACACCACAAGAACAAACATACTGCTGGCCATGGAAAGGCAAGGGAGCTCTATTCAACGTTTGAAGGCCATGACCACGGAAAACAAGAAAAACATGAAGAAGTTCTGCCAGTTCCATCGGGACCATGGGCATAACACTAAGTATTGCTTCCAGCTGAGAAAGTAAATTGAGTCTTTAATAAAGCAGGGCCAACTTCGGCATTACCTGTAGATACCCTCCCCAAAGGGGAGGAGGGAGGAGGAAAGAAAAGCAGAAGATGAGCACTACGATTCTGCCGACATCGTAATCGAAGTCCTAGAAAGAATCCACCACCTTAGGCAGGAGTGATTTAGACGATCACCACTGGGATACCCTCGACCGAGAGGAAGAGAAAAATACGGGAAATCTTGATGATGGGGTTCGGTAACCAGTCGAACAAGCTTGTTCGAAAAGATGGATCTACCATGCTATTCCCTCATGGTGACCCACTCCTAATCATGGCAAGGATAGGGAGCTGGGACGTCAAAAGAGTACTCCTCGACGATGGTTATAGCACCGATGTCCTATTCTCTCATCTTCTGCTGAATTTGGACATTTCAAAAGTTGACCTCAAACCTGTCATCTTCCTTACCTTTGGGGTAGGGCCATCTGAACTCCCTGTCCTCGGGTCGATCGACCTACCTTTGACGTTAAGAGGAACTACATCTCAGAACAAGGAAGAACTATTCGCTTCCACAATGACAAGGTTCATTGTCATAGATGTCCCTTCGTCATATAATGCCATCCTTGGGAGGCAAACGCAGGGGAATCTCCACATCCGTCCAGATGTGAAGTACCTGACTGTCACCTTCGTGATGAAGGACAGAGATGCTGAGATATTCATTGACCAAACCGAAGTGAGGAAAGTCTTCGTGAAAGCAAGATGAAGCCCAATGAAGATCCATGCATAGACTTCAGAAGAAAAGACCATGCGTGGAGAGGAGGCAATGGGGGAAGGAGCAGGTGACCTAAAAAAAAAAAGAAACAGAGGATTTAGAACTTATCCCATGCCGAAGTACCCGAGTGGGGAAACAATTGGCCAAAGCTGACAAGGAAAAGCTTGTATCTTTTCTGTTAATGAACAAAGATCTATTTGCCTACTCCCCGAAGGACATGCCTAGGGTAAACCCTCACATAATCCAACATAGCCTTAAAGTGCGACCAGAGGTGAAGCCTATTTGACAAAAAAAGTGAAGCGTCTCGGCATATAAGAACAGCTTCTTTAGAACCAAAGTTGAATGATTAATGGAAGCAGGCGTAATAAGAAAGGTCAAGTACCCAAAATGGCTTAGCAATGTTGACTTTGCTACAAAAGAAGGGAGTAATAAACTCCAAATGTGCATCAACTTCTGAAACATAAACGATGCCTGTCCTAAGGATTCATATCCTTTGCCACCAATAGATCAATTGGTGGACTCCACCGCCGAATATGGTCTGCTCAGCTTCCTTGATGCCTTTAGTGGATACCATTAAATTCAGATGGATCCCAAAGATGAGGAGAAAAATGCCTTCATCACCGAAGTCGGTGCCTACTGCTATGTTAGAATACCCTTCGGTCTGAAGAATGCGGGCCACGTACCAAACGCTGATGAATAGGTTGTTCGACACCCAAATCGGGAACAATATGGAAGTATATGTCGATGATATGATAGCTAAGAGCAAACTGCCTAGTAGTCATATCTTAGACTTAAAGGAAACATTCCACCGACTTCGGGAATTCAGAATCTGTCTCAACCTAGAGAAGTGTGTGTACGGGGAGAATGTGGGCAAGTGTTAGTGGGAGACTAATATGAGATATGTAGTCTACATATGGGTACAAGTTGGAGAACTTGTGTACTGGACCGACCCACCATGAGAACACTACATGGATCGTTATATGAGTGTCATAAGTGATTCTCATAGTGATCATGGTATATGTAGTCCTTCGACCTAAGATCATCAAGGTTCCCTACATGTGAGTCACATACTTTGATACTTTCCTTTGTTGCTCGTAACTGAGTGAACTTGAAGGAGGTCATTGGGTATGTCACATATCATGCGGAGGGATTTGTATGATCAAGATGGGATTTGTCCCTCCTATGTAACGGGAGTGATATCTTCGGGCCCCTTGATAGAGTGAGACTTAGAAAATGCATGGCCATGCTCGGATGAGTTGATATGCGATATCAATGTCATCAGTTTAAGTTAGTCTACTCGGTAATCAAGAAACCAAAGATTGGGCTATACGAGAGTGACACATTCCATGTCTCGTGCTTAGTCTTGATATCTTGGACAAAGGGACAATGGCATATATCGGTGATGATCATAAAGGTTTAGTCGAATCATCGACAATCTTGTCACTTGGGTAGCAATGATGTGTTGTGTTGCTAGACACCGCTCATTGCTTATGATTTTGCTGTTTTCTAGGAGGAGGAATAAATGTGATTTATGATCATTGCCAACATGGACCAAGAGCCTATTGGGTTCAGCACACATAGAGCTATTTGGATCATTAGAGTGCATGGGCTAATTATTTCAGTTATGGTTTCACTTTAATTTCGTATTAATAAGGGGCCCAAGAGTTGAGCCATTATTAAGCCCGAAATTAAATCCTAATTGGATTAGGGCTTTGAAACCCATTAGGCCTGGAAGTTGAGTCTGACTATAAATACAACTTTTAAGTGAGAAATTCACAGGTCTCCTTGCCCTAGCCTCCAAAAAGGACAGCCACACTTTTCTCTTCAATTCCTTGGAGGACGCAAGCTAGCACTTCAAGCGCAAGAGAAACGCATCTACCGGGACGTAGTGGAAGCGTGGTGATCCCGAGAGGCACGTGTGGATACCGTAGAGAGCCTGAACACATCAACTGTTCAGGTTTTGTGATTCGACTCTACAGTTGAGTGAGAGATCTCAACCGAAAATTAGGTATGAAATTTTTTGAACACCCGATTTACCCAGTTTTCATTTGGATCCTGGAGGGTTTCGGTTAAATTCTGTCTACGCTGTTTGGCTCCCGAAACCCAACATCGCAGGCCGTATTTACAAGTACAACCAATCAAGGGCTATAACCATGCACCATAGTTCAAAAACCAATCAGCATATCATGTCAAATCTCATTCAACAAAGATGCATGCCAATTTTCACGCGTTGATTAACCAGTTTTTATTTATGTGGCGTATCGCATGCAGCGGTCCCGTTGGTCGGTCAGCGGGCGGTGGTCCCACTGACCGGTTAGCAGACGGGGTCAAGGGGAGCCACCCTGGCGCAAAAAATTGTCTTACAATTGCTTAGCCCGAAATCTTCTACTTCGACCAAGAAGGCACCCTAGACTCCTCCATTCGAGCCACCAAAAATACCGTACTTTCGGTGCTCGAACAGGCCGACTCCGAACAAAGCTAGGGTTTTGCAACTATTGCAAGAATCCTAATCCATATAGGTCTCTCAAACCATTCAATTTTGGGTTAATCTCATTAACCAATTTGTGTCATTTCTTCATATATCCCATATGTTCATTATGAGTTCCGGTTTCATGCATCATGAATCAATCTAATTAATCATGGCCGAAAAGCAACCGAACACATAGCATCATGCGATTCAACACTCAATCCCGATTTAGGGTTTCACTAGTAGCTCTAATACCACAGATGGGTTTCGGGAGCCAAACAGAGCAGCGGAATTTAACCGAAACCCTCCAGCATCCAAGTGAAATGGGGTAAACTAGGTGTTAAAAAATTTTCATGCCTAATTTTCGGTTGAGATCTCTCACTCAACTTTAAAGTCGAATAAAAAAACTTGAACAGTTGATGTGTTCAGGCTCTTTATGGTATCCACAGGAGCCTCTCAGGATCACCACGCTTGCACCGCATCCCGGTAGATGCGTTTCTCTTGCGCTCGCAGTGCTAGATTTCATCCTCCAAGGAATTGCAAGAGAAGAGTGTGGTTGTCCTTTTGGGAGGCTAGGGCAAGGAGACCTATGAATTTCTCACTAGAAGTTGTATTTATAGTGAGACTCAACTTCCAAGCCTAATGGGTTTCAAAGCCCTAATCCAATTAGGATTTAATTTCGGGCTTAATAATGGCTCAACTCTTTGGCCCATTATTAATACGAAATTAAAGTGAAACCATAACCCAGATAATTAGCCCATGCACTCTAATGATCCAAATAGCTCTATGTGTATGACCCAATAGGCTCTTGCCATGTTGGCAATGATCATAAATCACATTTATGATCATAAGCAATGAGCGGTGTCTAGCAACACATCATTGCTACCCAAGTGACAAGATTGTCGATGATTCGACTAAACCTTCATGATCATCATTGATATATGCCATTGTCTCTTTGTCCAAGATATCAAGACTAAGCACGAGACATGGAATGTGTCACTCTCATATAGCCCAATCTTTGGTTTCTTGATTGCCTAGTAGACCAACTTAAACTAATGACATTGATATCGTATATCAACTCATCCAAGCATGGCAATGCATTTTTCTAAGTCTCACTTTATCAAGGGGCCCGAAGATATCACTCCCGTTACATAGGAGGGACAAATCCCATCTTGATCATAAAAATCCCTCCGCATGATATGTGACATACCCAATGACCTCCTTCAAGTTCACTCAGTTACGAGCAACAAAGGAAAGTATCAAAGTATGTGACTCACATGTAGGGAACCTTGATGATCTTAGGTCGAAGGACTACATATACCATGATCACTATGAGAATCACTTATGACACTCATATAACGATCCATGTAGTGTTCTCATGGTGGGTCGGTCCAGTACACAAGTTCTCCACTTGTACCCATATGTAGACTACATATCTCATATTAGTCTCCACATACGCTAGTCATTATGTATTATTGCAACCCGCTCCACAATAATACTAGACTAGGGACATTTAAGAATATCATTATTTTAGGGTTACAATTATGTTTGTTAAGTTACGTAGAAACAAAACAACAAACATAATTGTTGGATTAATGCCTCAATAAAATATCATGACTCAGTGTGCAAAAATAAAATCATCTAATGATTGGCTTTTTGGGCACAACACTAACAACGCTGATTGGTGTTTAAAGCATGGTGTATGGTAATAGCCCTTGATTGGTTGTACTTGTAAATACAGCCTGTGAGTCGTGCCTTTTCTTATCACTCTCATTGTATATTCTTTTCTCACCTTACTCCCCTCAAATGTAACTCAAGGTTTTTGTTACTGATGTAATGGTACATTATGGGATCCTCGAGGGTGGTATGTCCAGGGAGGTGACAACAAAAGGGCAACCAAGAAAGGAAGAGAAGGAGCTTGTGAAGACCCTTTTCTTTTCTTAGGCTTTTATGATATTCTCATTGGCTTGAGAATATCACATAGTTTGGGCTATAACCATGTCACATTTACTTTCTTTTACGCATAATATGCATGTTTTATATTTGTATGTGATGCATATATAAGACAACCGGAGATAACAAATTGGTGAGATCAAAAGAAAAATCCCTCAAAACAAATATTAAGTCATTAAATGTGATGCCTTCCAAATGTTGGCACTCGTCAAGACTTTGATCAATATTAGGTGGGTTTGCCAAAGCAAAGCACCTATGTTCATCTTGGTAAGGCGCAATGGTATAATAGTGATATCCAAATTGTTAACTTTGGGTCCGACTAAACTAAGTCATCCTAATAGGATTAGGGACATAGAGGCATAGAGTTGGGCTTGAGTTCATGAGATGAGCTTGGACAAGTGTTGTTCACCCAACTATCCAAGAGTTGCATAAGATGCAATTAGCAAGGAGTTGACTACCTAAATAACTATAACTTGAGAGACAAGCCAAAACTGACTCAGGTTGTGGTCAAATATGGATCTTGGCCCACTAGAATACCTTAGTGCCGAGGTGTTCCGAAAGAATATCGAGCGTTATTATTTTGAAGAAAATAGTGGGAGTATTGTTTAATAAAATTCCTTATTAAATGAATTAAAATACATGACTCTTACACTGCATATTTACTGTTGTAGATAACCATGGAACAAAACACATCGACACTTTCGTTGGGATTGATCCTTGAGAAGGAAAAACTGAATGGGACCAACTTTCTCAAATGGTACCGAAACTTAAGGATAGTCCTCAAACAAGAGAGAAAGGCTTATGTCCTAGAGCAGCTCATTCCAAATGAGCCTACTGCCACTGCTCCAAGAGCTGAAAGGGATGCTCACAAGAGGCATTCTGATGATGCTTTGGATGTTGCATGCCTCATGCTTGTTACCATGGAATCTAAGCTTCAGAAGAAACATGAGAACATGGGGGCGTTCGATATGATCAAACATCTCAAAATGCTTTTCCAAGAGGAAGCTAGGCATGAGAGGTTTGAGACCTCTAAGGCATTGTTTCAGTGCAAGATGTCTGAGGGAAGTCCCATACGTCCTCATGTGCTCAAGATGATTGGGTACATTGAGAATCTTGAGAATTTGGGATTTGTTCTTCAGAAAGAGTTGGCTATTGATGTAGTCTTGCAATTGTTGCCTAAAAACTACAGTCAGTTCATCATGAACTATAACATGAATGACCTTGAAAGCCCCTCCCTGAATTGTTCAACATGTTGAGAATTGCTGAGCAAAACCTTAAGAAGGCTCAGCCCATTTTGATGGTTCAAAAGGGCAAGGGAAAGGGAAAAGCCAACAAGAAGAAGGATAAAGCTAATGGAAAGTCTAATGCTAATTCTTCTTCAGCCGCACTGAAACCAAAGGGTGGTGTGGCAAAAGAAAGGGAGTGCTTCCATTGTAAGCAACCTGGACACTGGAAGCGCAACTGCAAGCTCTATCTTGAAGAACTTGCTAAGGAAAAGGGAAGCAAGACTTCCACTTCAGGTATTTTTGTTATAGAGGCTAACTTTTCTACTTCTTCATCTTGGGTATTAGATACTGGATGTGGATCTCACATTTGTGCAAATGTGCAGGATCTAAGTAGAAGTAGAAGATTGGCCCGAGGTGAAGTGGACCTACGTGTTGGAAATGGAGCAAGGGTTGCTGCCTTAGCCGTAGGGACTTATGTTCTCACTTTACCTAGTGGATTAGTTTTAGAATTAGACAACTGCTACTTTGTGCCTACTATTAGTAGAAATTTGATTTCTGTTTCTTGTTTGGACAAGAAAGGTTTTTCATTTATAATAAAGGACAAATGTTGTTCTATTTATTTGAATGAAATCTTTTATGGTAGTGCTCAACTTAGCAATGGGTTGTATGTTCTAGACCTCGAAGATCCAATCTATAATGTGAATACCAAGAAGGTCAGATTAAATGATTCGAACCCGACCTATCTCTAGCACTGTCGCTTGGGCCATATAAATGAGACCCGCATATCCAAGCTCCATAAGGATGGACTCTTGGACTCATTTGATTTTGAATCATATGAGACATGTGAGTCATGTTTGTTGGGCAAGATGACCAAAGCCCCATTCACAGGGCAAAGTGAAAGGGCTAATGACTTACTAGGACTCATACATAGTGATGTATGTGGCCCTATGTCTACACAAGCTAGAGGAGGTTTCCAATACTTCATTACTTTCACTGATGACTTCAGCAGATATGGCTATGTGTATCTCATGAGACACAAGTCAGAATCCTTTGAAAAGTTCAAAGAATTCAAGAATGAAGTAGAGAATCAACTCGGGAAGAGTATCAAAGTGCTTCGATCAGATCGAGGTGGAGAGTACTTGGATCGAGAATTCCTTGACTATCTGAAGGAGTGTGGTATAGTATCACAACTCACTCCACCAGGTACACCTCAATGGAATGGTGTATCTGAAAGGAGAAATCGAACTCTGTTAGACATGGTTCGCTCTATGATGAGTCAAGCTGACCTTCCAAACTCCTTTTGGGGACATGCTCTAGAGACAGCTGCTTTTACACTAAACCGAGTTCCATCTAAATCGGTTCAAAAGACACCATATGAGATATGGAGTGGGAGGCGTCCCAATTTGTCTTTTATGAAGATTTGGGGCTGTGACGCTTATGTGAAACGTCAATCCTCTGACAAACTAGGGCCCAAATCTCAAAAATGCCTTTTTGTTGGGTATCCCAAAGAAACAAAGGGTTACTATTTCTACAATCCTTCTGAGCAAAAAGTGTTTGTTGCTCGAACTGGTGTCTTTTTAGAGAAAGAGTTTATCTCTAAAGGAACTAGTGGGAGGAAAGTAGAACTTGAAGAAATTCAAGAACAACAAGGAGACATCGAACCTGAAATGGAACCTGAACAGACACCACAAGATGTTGTGGTTCAAGAGTCTGTTCCTGTAGCACAGAGCCCACGTAGGTCTGGTAGGATTCGGCGTGAGCCTGAGAGATATGGATTTCTCATGACTCACACTGGTGATGTGATGCTCATGGATCAGGATGAGCCCACAACCTACCAACAAGCTATGTCGGGGCCTGACTCTGAGAAGTGGCTAATGGCCATGAAATCCGAGATGGAATCCATGTATGAAAACCAAGTATGGACTTTGGTTGACCCACCTGAAGGGGTAAAACCCATAGGGTGCAAATGGGTTTTCAAGAAGAAAACTGACATGGATGGTAATGTGATTACCTTTAAGGGACGATTGGTTGCAAAAGGTTTCAAGCAAATTCATGGTATTGACTATGATGAAACTTTTTCACCAGTTGCTATGCTTAAATCCATCCGAATTTTGTTTGCTATTGCTGCACACTATGATTATGAGATATGGCAAATGGATGTCAAAACTACATTCCTAAATGGAAAGCTACTTGAAGATGTGTACATGACACAACCTGAGGGTTTTGTCACTCCTGAGAATGCCAATAAAGTGTGCAAGTTGCAAAGGTCCATTTATGGACTGAAGCAAGCTTCTCAAAGTTGGAATCTTCATTTTGATGAAGCAATCAAAGAGTTTGGTTTTATCAAAAATGAAGATGAACCTTGTGTCTACAAGAAGGTTAGTGGGAGCGCTATTGTCTTCTTGGTGTTGTATGTAGATGACATACTACTCATCGGGAATGACATTCCTGAGCTACAGTCTGTGAAGACTTGGCTAGGGAAATGTTTCTCTATGAAGGACTTGGGTGAAGCAGCCTATGTGTTAGGCATCAGGATCTATAGAGATAGATCTAGAAAGCTTATTGGCCTAAGTCAAAGTACATATATTGACAAGGTGCTAAAGAGGTTTAGCATGCAAGATTCCAAGAAAGGATTCTTGCCCATGTCACATGGTATAACTCTTTCTAGATCTCAGTGTCCGAGTACACCCGAGGAGAGAGAGCGCATGAGTAAGATTCCATATGCCTCAGTAATTGGATCTATCATGTATGCCATGATATGTACTCGTCCCGATGTCTCATATGCCTTGAGCATGATGAGTAGGTACCAATCAAACCCCGGTGAGAGTCATTGGACAGCTATTAAGAACATCCTTAAGTACTTAGGAAGGACTAAGGATGCATTCTTGGTCTTTGGAGGTGAAGATGAGCTCGTTGTAAGGGGTTACACCGATGCAAGCTTCCAATCCGATAAGGATGATTTTAGATCACAATCTGGTTATGTGTTTTGTATTGGTGGTGGTGCTGTAAGCTGGAAGAGTTCAAAGCAAGAGACAGTAGCTGACTCTACAACAGAATCTGAGTACATTGCCACCTCTGATGCTGCGAAGGAGGCAGTTTGGATCAAGAAGTTCATCACTGAACTTGGAGTGGTTCCAAGCATTGTTGACCCGATAGAGCTCTATTGTGACAACAATGGAGCAATCGCACAGGCTAAGGAACCTCGATCTCACTAGCGATCCAAACACATACTCCGACGCTATCATCTCATCAGGGAGATCATCGAGAGGGGTGATGTAAGGATATGTAGGACTTCGATAGACAGCAATATTGCTGATCCACTGACAAAGCCCCTTACGCAGCAGAAGCATGATAGCCATTCTAGGTCCATCGGTATTAGATACATGGATGATTGGCTTTTAGTGCAAGTGGGAGATTGTTAGTGTTGTGCCCAAAAGCCAATCATGAGATGATTGTATTTTTTGCACATTGAGTCATGATATTTTATTAAGGCATTAATCTAGCAATTATGGTTTGTTGTTTTGTTTCTGCGTAACGTAACAAACATAATTGTAACCCTAGAATAATGATATTCTCAAACGTCCCTAGTCTAGTATTATTGTGGAGCGGGTTGCAATAATACATAATGACTAGCATATGTGGAGACTAATATAAGATATGTAGTCTACATATGGGTACAAGTTGGAGAACTTGTGTACTGGACCAACACACCATGAGAACACTACATGGATTGTTATATGAGTGTCATAAGTGATTCTCATAGTGATCATGGTATATGTAGTCCTTCGACCAAAGGTCATCAAGGTTCCCTACATGTGAGTCACATACTTTGATACTTTCCTTTGTTGCTCGTAACTGAGTGAACTTGAAGGAGGTCATTGGGTATGTCACATATCATGCGGAGGGATTTGTATGATCAAGATGGGATTTGTCTCTCCTATGTAACGGGAGTGATATCTTCGGGCCCCTTGATAGAGTAAGACTTAGAAAAATGCATGGCCATGCTCGGATGAGTTGATATACGATATCAATGTCATCAGTTTAAGTTGGTCTACTCAGTAATCAAGAAACCAAAGATTGAGCTATACAAGAGTGACACATTCCATGTCTCGTGCTTAGTCTTGATATCTTGGACAAAGGGACAATGGCATATATCGGTGATGATCATAAAGGTTTAGTCGAATCACCGACAATCTTGTCACTTGGGTAGCAATGATGTGTTGCTAGACACTGCTCATTGCTTATGATCATAAATGTGATTTATGATCATTGCCAACGTGGTAAGAGCCTATTGGGTCGCACACATAGAGCTATTTGGATCATTAGAGTGCATGGGCTAATTATTTGGGTTATGGTTTCACTTTAATTTCGTATTAATAATGGGCCCAAGAGTTGAGCCATTATTAAGCCCGAAATTAAAGCCTAATTGGATTAGGGCTTTGAAACCCATTAGGCCTGGAAGTTGAGTCTCACTATAAATACAACTTTTAGTGAGAAATTCGCAGGTCTCCTTGCCCTAGCCTCCCAAAAGGACAGCCGCACTCTTCTCTTGCAATTCCTTGGAGGACGCAAGCTAGCACTGCGAGCGCAAGAGAAACGCATCTGCCGGGACGTGGTGGAAGCATGGTGATCCCGAGAGGCTCGTGTGGATACCATAGAGAGCCTGAACACGTCAACTGTTCAGGTTTTGTGATTCGACTCTACAGTTGAGTGAGAGATCTCAACCGAAAATTAGGTATGAAAATTTTTGAACACCCGGTTTACCCCGTTTCACTTGGATCCTGGAGGGTTTCGGTTAAATTTTGCTGCATTGTTTGGCTCTCGAAACCCAACACTTCAGAGATCATATGGCTTAATCTTAACCATCATTTAATCACCTTAACTACTTGATCATGGAATTCTACCAAGCATTCAAGTAGAAGATGAAACCCTACTTCTACAAAATGAAGCTTAGTTCATCGGTTGAACACTGTGTCCAAGCTAAGGCCGAGATTAAACTTCCAAATCAAGGCTTGCCCTAACGACAACAGGATGAGCCTTCATTTAGCCATCATAATCACTTGATCAGGTGGGTTAAATTTTCAAGAAATCCAAGTGAACTGTGAATCTTTGGACCTCACGAACACGCTTGAATGTCTCGAAGGTGCCTTGACCCTTTGAGGACAAAGCTGAGCACTTTCAATGGTAGGCTTTATCCAAGTTCGAGAATTAGAGCTCTAAGCTTGATTCCTCCACCAAGCCTTTGCACTCCGGTTCATGCAATGCCAGCATGAAAACGGCAGCAACACTGAGAGCTCTTCAAAGAAGTCAAAAAGCTCAGCTAAACTAAGGCTAAGGACAAAACGATGGCTTAATTTGTGAGTGGAAGCACACATTTCCAGGGTGAAAGCCAAATTTCAGACTCAAACTTGGCAAATGTTCACTGCCAAGTTTCACCAACTTTACATAGCACTATTAAGTCCTCATGAGATCGTTCCATAGTCTTCCAGTTAAATCACTCGGTTAATAAGTTCACCTTGGCCACTTAACTTTGTTTCTCACCATTAGCAACATAGTCATTAGGAAGATCAGATGTGCACATTGTAACCCGAGACTTTTCAGTTTTGCAGTCCTAATCATCTTTGCACAATCTGAATCAAGTGATATCAAGTTTTCATGCCATTTACTTAGTATTTCTTTTATTTTCTTGGCCTAAGCCAACCAACTTTTCATTGAAATGGAGCCTTACACAGCGAACAAGCTTGTTCGGAAAGATGGGTCTACTACAAAGTTCCCTCATGATCACCCCCTCCTAATTATGGCAAGGATAAGGAGTTGGGACATCAAAAGAGTGTTCATCGATGACAGTTCCAATGCCGATATTCTATTCTCCCACCTACTGCCGAACTTGGGAATCTCAAAAGGCTGACCCCAAACCTGTCACCTCCCTTACCTTCCAGGGTAGGTCCATCCGAACTCCCTCTCCCCAGGGTGGATCAACCTACCTTCTGATGTTAGAAGGAACTTTGTCCTTCAAAGAAAGAAAGAGCTTTTCGGTTCCACGGTGACAAGGTTCATCGTCATAAATGTCATTTCTTCATACAATGCCATCCTCGGAAGGCAGACACATGGGAATCTCCACATTCACCTCCCTGTGAAGTACTTAACAGTCACCTTTACAATGAAGGAAGGGGATGTAAAGATATTCATTGACGAAGCCGAAGTGAGAAAGGTCTTCCTCAAAGTAAGGACATGGCCCAATGAAGATCTCATGCACAAAATTCCTTAATGTGTAAGACCATGATCGGAGAAGAGTTTCACATCTGGAATATCAGAAATAGGAGACCTTGAGCAATGAGAACACAAAGATGTAGAATTGCTTCCCAGGCTGAAGTACATCGATGGAGATTAAACTGGCTGACCGATTGTGACAAGGAAAAGCCATTGTCTCTTTGTTGTTAAGGACAAAGATCCTATTTGCCTCCTCTTCGTAAGGACCATGCCAAGGTTAGACCCTTCGCATAATCCAACATAGCCTTAAAGTGTGACAGGAGGTGATCGCCTATTCGACAAAAAAAAGTGAAGCCTCACTCGGCGCATAAGAATAAAATTCGTTCCCGTTACCGAGGAGTCCAATGTTTAATCTTGACAGGCAAATCCCTAAGATGAGGTGTGAGTACCCTAAATGGCTTAACAAATGTTGCAATTATCTACGAAACAAAGGAGAGAGTATCAACTCTGAATGAACTCACATCAATTTTCAAAATGTAAATGATGCTTGTCCTAAGGATTACATATCCTTTGACCACCAATAGATCAATTGGTGGACTCACTCACTAAATACAGTTTGCTCAGCTTCCATCGATGCCTTTCAGTGGTACCTTTCCAAATTCCAGGATGGATCCCAAAGTATGAAGAAAACCAACCTTCATCACCTGAAGTCGGGACATCATACTACTATGTTAGAATGTCCTTTATGTCTGAAGAATGCCTGGGAATGTACCAAAGGAGAATGAACAAGGGACGTTTGACACCTTCAAATTGGATGATATATGGAAGTATATGTCGATGATATGATAGTTACGAGAAAACTGCCATAATAGTCATATCTTAGCCTTAAAGGAAACATTCCACCGACTTCGAGGAATTTGACGAATTTCGTCTCAACTCATAGAAGTGCCTTTTCGGGGTGAATGCGTGCAAGTTCCTTGGATTCATGGTATTGGAAAGAGGAATTCTTGCCAACCCAAAAAAGGTTAAGGCAGTTACTAGGATTATGAACTTGCAACAATTATCAAGGATGTGCAAATTTTAGCAAGACTTGGGTGGATCACTTCACTTAGTATGTTCATCTTCAGATATGGGGATTAGTGTCTACCGTTCTTCATAGTGCTCACCAAAGTTCAAAAAAATGAAGGTGACTTTTGGTTTGGCTCGAGGGAACATGCTTCGGACATGAAGATTGTAAGAAAAGGGTCAGGGATGAGCTACAAAACCTACCGAACATCGTCTTGCCGACCACTTCGGAGAGCCGAAAGAAAGAGAACCTCTCATCCTTTACCTTGTCTTCAGGAAAAAATGGTGAGTTTCAGACTTGTAAAGGGAGAGGGAGAGGGACTGTTGGGTTTCGGGAGCCAAAACAGCACAGCAGAATTTAATCGAAACCCTCCAGGATCCAAGTGAAATGGGGTAAATCAGGTGTCTTGAAAATTTTCATACCTAATTTTCGATTGAGATCTCTCACTCAACCATAGAGTTGAATCACAAAACCTGAACAGTTGACATGTTCAGGCTCTCTATGGTATCCACACGAGCCTCTCGGGATCACCATGCTTCCACTGTGTCCCGGCAGATGTGTTTCTCTTGCGCTCGCAGTGCTTTTTTTTTTTTTTTTTAGCTTGTGTCCTCCAAGGAATTCCAAGAGAAGAGTGCGGCAGTCCTTTTGGGAGGCTAGGGCAAGGAGACCTGTGAATTTCTCACTAAAAGTTGTATTTATAGTGAGACTCAACTTCTAGGCCTAATGGGTTTCAAAGCCCTAATCCAATTAGGCTTTAATTTTGGGCTTAATAATGGCTCAACTATTGGGCCCATTATTAATATGAAATTATTCTGAAACCAAAACCCAAATTATTAGCCCATGCACTCTAATGATCCAAATAGCTCTATGTGTGTGACCCAATAGGCTCTTACCACATTCATAAATCACATTTATGGCAATGATCATAAATCACATTTATGATCATAAGCAATGAGCGGTGTTTAGCAACACATCATTGCTACCCAAGTGACAAGATTGTCGATGATTCGACTAAACCTTTATGATCATCACCGATATTTGCTATTGTCCCTTTATCCAAGATATCAAGACTAAGCATGAGACATGGAATTTGTCACTCTCATATAGCCCAATCTTTGGTTTCTTGATTACTGAGTAGACCAACTTAAACTAATGACATTGATATCATATATCAACTTATCCAAGCATGGCCATGCATTTTTCTAAGTCTCACTCTATCATGGGGACCGAAGATATCACTCCCGTTACATAGAGGAACAAATCCCATCTTGATCATACAAATCCCTCCGCATGATATGTGGCATACCCAATGACTTCCTTCAAGTTCACTCAGTTACGAGCAACAAAAGAAAGTATCAAAGTATGTGATTCACATGTAGGGAACCTTGATGATCTTAGGTCGAAGGACTACATATACCATGATCACCAAGAGAATCACTTATGACACTCATATAACGATCCATGTAGTGTTCTCATGGTGGGTCGGTCCAGTACACAAGTTCTCCAACTTGTACCCATATGTAGACTACATATCTCATATTAGTATCCACATATACTAGTCGTTATGTATTATTGCAACCCATTCCACAATAATACTAGACCAGGGACATTTGAGAATATCATTATTCTAGGGTTACAATTATGTTTATTACGTTATGCAGAAACAAAACAAGACCATTTATGCCTTAGTATTGGCAAGTAGAAGGTTGCAACCTTACTTCCAAGGACACCCTATTGCTGTTTGAAGTAACCTACCTCTTCGGGACGTCAAGAGGAGGGTAGATCACTCAGGAAGATTATCAAGGTGGTGTATTTAGCTCAGTGAGTACGACACCACTTACGAGCCAAGAAGGGCAATAAAGGCCTAAGCACTGGTAGACTTCATCGCCGAAGTGCCAAAAGCAGAGGATGCCCCTAGAGACCTCAGGAGGGATGAACCTGAGTGGACACTATTTGTTGATGGAGCCTCTGGTTCTAAACATCAAGGAGCCAGAGTAATCCTTCACGGTCCCGAAGGTATGGAAGCCATGAAGGCCATCAAATTCGGATTCAACATCACCAACAATGTCACCAAATACGAAGCCCTCATAGCAGGCTTATGCCTGGCAGAAAGAGTTGGTGTGAGAAATCTAAAGGCCCACAGTGACTCCCAACTAGTAGTATGGTAGATGGCGGCGGACTATGGTGCAAAAGACCCAACCTTGGCAAAGTACCATGAGCTCGTCAAAAAGCTCATCCATGAGTTCGACACGGTACATAGAGAAAATGTACCCTGTCGAGAGAATGCGAAAGCAAACACATTGGCCAAATCAAAGAAGTCCACCGAAGTACTATATCATCCAAGCATAGTGATATTGTGCGTAACAACCTCGGATAGGGGATGGAAAGATCCCATCAAGAAATACCTCACAAGTTCGGAACTTCTCGAAGATTCTCTTGAAGCCGTGAGAGTGCAAAAATGCTTGGGAAGATACTTCTTGATTGGGGAAGAATTGTACCAACAAGGGTACACAAGTCCGTTATAGAGGTGTGTCGGCGAAGAGGACGTTAAAGCTATCTTGAAATAAGTCCATGAGGGGGCGTGCGGTTCTCACATAGGAACTGAGCTCTGGCCAGAGTACTACTTCGACAAGGATATTTCTGGCCCACCTTGAGGAAGGATGCGAGGTAGTTCGTGCAGAAATGCGACAAATGTCAAAGACACGCACCTATCCAAAACTACCCTTGGAAATGATAACTTCGGTAAACTACCCCTACCCCTTTACCGTATGGGATATTGACCTTATTGGACCTCTCCCAACAGCTCCAGGAGGAGTGAAGTTCTGTGTAGTTACAGTAGATTATTTCACCAAGTAGATTGAGGCAGAGCCTTTAGTGGTAATCTTGGTGAAGGACATGCAAAGGTTTGTCTGGAGGAACATCATATTAAGATTCAGCATATCGAGGGTGATAGTAACTGATAATGGTCCCTAGTTTACCGATAAGGGTTTCCAGGAATTCATAGTTAACCTTGGGACAAAGTTGCACTTCGCATCGATGGCCCACCCCTAGAGTAATGGACAGGTTGAAGTGTCCAACAGAATAATAAAGGATGGCCTGAAGAAAAGGCTGAAAGAAGCAAAGGGAAGATAGCTAGGAGAGCTTCCAAGTATGCTGTGGAGCTATCGAACAACCCCTAGAAGAGCCACGGGTTAGACACCGTTCTCACTCGTCTTTGGCACAGAGGCCATTATCCCTGTCAAGGTCCTACAACCATCAGTTAGGATCAAGTGTTCGATGAAGAAGGGAACAGCCTCGGTTTAAGAACCAAGTTTGACCTCATTAATGAGCACAGGGAGATGTCCGAGCTCAGAAGAAAAGCTTTCCAGCAGAGCGTAGCTGTCACTACCAACCTGCACGTCAAGCAAAAATGAATCAAGAAAGAGGACCTCGTCCTTTGAAAAGCCAAATTTGATGCCCAAAGACCATCTCACGGAGTATTTTCAGGTGAACTGGGATGGACCTTATTTAGTCCTCGATGAAGTTCGGCCAGGAGTCTACAAACTCGGTGACACCGAAGGTGGAGAATTGAAAAATACATGGCATTCAGATTCCTTGAAAACATTCTGTACTTAGAAATTTTTTCTAAAGGAAAAATTGTACAATTCTCCCCGAGGGTGACTGGCCGTACACGGTGTATAAACCGAACAAAGTTTTCATAAAAAATGCCTATGTACAAGATTATACATTTTTTACTGAAGGCATAATAACCAAACATATTAGCCTATGAAGGAGAAAATGTAACATGTTTGCGCCGAGGGCAAAAATTGAACATGGTCACTGTTGAAGAAGCATTCATGAAAACAGACAGTTTTTGCCGAACAATATTGACCGAACATGGTTGAAAAAGACACTTAGCCACTTCGCAAAAAGTGAAGATTAGCCGAAGATGTGCAACCGAACACAGTCAACTCTGAAGGATGACAACCAAAGATGGTCATTTTATAAAGGTACCTTAGTAAATTTGCACACCGAAAAATTTTCAAGAAGAAAGTTAAGCAAAAACACCAGAGGCATAACTGAAGATGGTTATATCCGAAGGTGAATACTCCCTTCAACTGAACATGATCTCTGAATGAGAGCTATTTCTTGAAGTGCATAACTGAAGAACTTAGAAAAAATTTTCAAGGATGAAATGGTTTGAACGTGGTTGGCGTAAAAAGGACTTAACTAATTATACATGTGTTAAGTTTTGCGAAAGATAGTCTTTTCCCAAAGGATGATGATCAAACATGGTCACGACACTCTTTGATGGCGAAGATAGTTCAGTAAGGAACTTAGTCAAAATTTTGAAGAAAGAAAGTTTCATTGAAATTTTGTTACAAAGTACAAAGGGAGCAAATTACAAGGAAAGGAAGCAAAATGAAGCCTATTCGGGGTCCTGGACACCTGCTGGCTCCTCAGCATCTTTAGCTATTTCACCTTTAGCGTCATATTCTTTGGCAGCAACTGTTGCGCCCGAAGTTGGATTAGCTAGGAGATTGAGGAACTCTATCCTTGACCACTCCCAAGAAAGTTTGTTGGGGATGTCTAGGGCCACCAGAAAGGAAATGTCAAGGTCGGGGAATCTGGACAGAACTTGGTGATGGGCCAAGCAAAAATCGTCCTGGTAAGGGGACTTAGCTGCCTGGTTAGACTTATTCTTCTCCACATGCAAGTCCTCCAATTCGTTATTAAGGACCGTGACCTTCCTCTCCAACTTTTTCCTTTTCTTCTTCTCCTTCCTCAGCTTGTCGACCTTGGCTTGGAGTTCGGAATTGAGAGTAAATGCCTTTGTAAGATCAGCAACGGCATCGTCTCTCTCCTTTTGGAAAGCCTCATTCACCGAGGTCAAAGATATCACCTTCAACCCGAGGTCTGACATGTTCGTCGAAAAGTCCTGAATGAGCTCCCCCTGACTCTTCAGAACTTCTTCACGAAGGTTGGCCAGCTCTTCCTTGGCGATTTTATTAAGCTCGCCATACTTGACAACGGAGCTGGCAAGGAGCTCATTGGCCTTTGCCAAGGACTCCTCAGACCGACATCAGAACAAAGACTGTTTGGCTATCCAAGCTTTGAAGTATCCACTATATGCCAAGAGCTGCAGAAGAAAAAGCAGAATGAGGATCAGAAACGGGCAAAAAACATAGGAAATTTTGCTAAGTCCCAAAAGGTTCAAAAGTTCACCTAGGCAGCGTGTTCGCTCATCCTCGTGGTGAGGACCTCCTCATTCGGACATTCCTCCACGAGGGACTAGAAAATGGCGTTTGTCAGGACGCCCTTTGCCATCTAGGGAGCCATTTTCTGGCTATCCTTAGAGGATAAGTCCATGTCCTCCATAAAGGTCCAGAAAGGTTCCCTCGGCACTTTGTCCTTTGGGATCTTGGTATCCCGCAAGGCCTTCTTCCAAGCGTGCTCCACCACCCACTGAGTGGGTGCTTGCTCCTTTTCAAAATCATGCCAAAGTTCCATTAGCACATTATCCCTTAGCCATTCATCTATAAGGTCTAAAATACCAATGATAGCCGAAGTGCTATCGCCCTGACCACCTACAGACCACGGGAAGGAGGGGGCTAGACAACTGAGGAATACGACCTCGGAAAGGACTCTGGAGTGAAGGAAGCCATACACCTGAGGCACACGACCTCAGTAGCTCACCAATTCCAACTTCGAGAGCCAGCGTAGTGCCTCCTTCGGGATGGCGACCGAACCAACTTCGTGGGAGATAGACCAACCACCCTCTACGGGAGAAAGCCCCCCGAAGATGGGGATGCCGAAATTTCAGTCTAACTCCGGGAAAAGAACCCTCACCCTAAAGTGAGACATCAACCAAAGGGACCTCGGTTGTACGGCAAGAGCCATCAAGGAGTCTATGACACTCCACTCGTATACGTCTCCGACACATCACCTCCAATCGCGCTCTGACATGCCGTCGCACTCTAGCATCCTGTCACGTCGGGCTACACCTACCACGGCTCGTGACCCGAGGAGCCAGCAAGTGACTAGGGACCCCCGTGCCCAAAAATACGAACACCATCCATCCATACACATGCCACAATCTGAAGGGATCACCCCCTCCCTTATATACCAAGGAAATGGTCACAGACAGGGGGCTCCTCTAAAGAGAAAAAGAGGACAGAAAGGCCAAAAAATAGAGGACGCTCTCCTCCCTCCACCTGAATACTCTCCTTTCAGCCCTTAGAAAGACACGCCAGGCAAGAGCTTTTGGTGATTATTATTATGTCCCCTTCTCTCTAAAAGCACTGACTTGGGCGTCGGAGGTTCCCCACTGGAAAACCACCCCGGGGGCCTTCTAACCGCTGTTTTCTGAGTGTTTCAGCCAGGTCTCCCTGAAAAATCTCCCCTCCGGGCTCTTTCCGATACTGGAGGTCCTTCCCGTCATCACCCTGTCACGGGACCAAGAAGCTGATGGCCATCACTTAAGGTAATCCACCCAGGACACCAGTCTTCCTTCTGGACTAGCCTGCACCTCTAGGACCCCCTGCTGCCTTCGCCACTACAGACAGTGGAGATGCTGGCTCCGCCAATCGGACCCGCATCAACCAAAAATCCCTAAACTCATAGAAGAATGGTTAAGGGACAAACCTGGTGGATACTCGGTGTCGTCTCCCTTGGAGTCACTGACCTTGAGGACCTCAGTAGGAACTTGCTTGCCTTTCCTTTTTTTGTGCTCCTTAAGCTCCTCGGCCAAAATTGCCCCAATCGATGTCCCTAGGATCTCTGCCGTAGTGTAGGAACTCAGGGGAGTTGAGTAGATGATCGACTCTGAAGGGGGGTCGGCGTGAATAGAGGTTTGATCCTGCACCTCCACGTCACCTTCGAGAGGAGGATGAAGGGAGTCATCCTTGACTTTCTTCGACTTCAGGGCAAAAAATGATTCTCCATGCGCCTTCTTCCTCTTCGACGCTGCCTTCTTTCTCTACCGCTCCCCCTTCTCGGCCTGACCGAGGAAGAAAGACTTATAGAATGCAGCAGACTTGTCACCCATCTCTGCAAAAAGAAGAACATCAGCGTAAGTATAGAAGAAGATATATGAAAAATCTTGAAAGAAACTTACTCTCTTCAAGAGCCTTATACCTAAGTTTTCTCTGAAGGAGCATTACCAACCACGCCTTCTTCCTGTCAAAATGAGGCTTTGGCATGTTTAGGTCGATAACATGTTCCTTGATCATCCCTAGCTCCCGAAGGACCTCTTCGGTCATGAAGTTCCATTTAATGGAAAAGGGGTACAAAGAATGCGGAGGTACCTCGGGATCCCAGTTTACGACAGCCCGAATGCGGCTGTTGAACTCCTCAAATTGGGCTTCTGACTCTAAGGTTAGCAGTTTATTGGAATCGACTACATCTATATCCAAAGTCCCCGAGGCCCATTTGGTCGGTACATGCTTCCACTTTTCATCAACCTTTAGAAAGAAGAACTTCTTCTGCCACCCTTGCCAGGTGTCCTTCGTCCTAAAGGTGAACATGTACTTCCTGCTCCTAGATCCCTGAGGAAGCAAGAAGTAGAACCCACCCTTCAGGATAGGGTGGAGTTTGTAATATTGCATGAAGATGAAGTGGGGTTCTATCTTGAACACCCCACACATGCAAAGGAAGACATTGAAATAAGAATAGGAGTTCGGAGGAAGTTGGTTCACGGTTATGCCATGGAACTGGCAAAAGTCACAAACCATCTTCGGTAGAGGATACTGAAGTTCGGCCTTCAGCTGGGCCTGAAAGACGGTAACCTCATCCAAATTATTCATATAACTAGGCATACTTAGACTGGGTAGCCTAGTGATAGCATAAGGAGGAAGGAAGAATTTGGCTGACCACTTCTGAACTTTCTCAGAAGTGGCGCAGCTTGGATGAGAGTTGAGGGGAAGCCAGCTCTTAGGAATGGGATAGGCCTTAGCTTGGGGAGAAACATGTTCAGAAATAAGAAGTCTAACCTTGGGAAGGCGAAAGGAAAAGAATGGGGAAGGCACACAAAAAATACTGAACAATGCCCTACAAAAGGAGACCTACCTATCTCGGAACAAGGAATGCACGTCGGAAAACCATCACAAGTGTTACCAGAAATTGCTCCGCCGCTAGCACCATCACCGAAAAAAGAAAGAGACAAGAGGAAACTCGAGAGCAAAAAATAGCAAAAGAACAAAAGTATGAAAAAACTGAGGAGGAAGGGTTTATATAGGCTAAATGAGGCAGGCGAAGAGTCACAAAAATGATCCCTCAAAGGTGAAGAGATACAACTGATGTAACGAACACGACTGTTCACCAGTTACCAGGTGACATGTGTCACCAGAGGTGGGAAACGAGGGCACGCCTCCTAACAGCTAGCAAACCTATGCAAGCTTAGTCGGAAGTGATGCGTCTATCCGATCAAGATGATATGATGATCGATAGAGGCAACAAAAATCAGAAGGAGAATATGCCCTTCCATCCGAAGTAACAACTTCAGGAAAATCAAAAGCTCGGCCAAAAATGACCAAGTACCGCTTAAATGATGATGGGACTACCTTGGCTTGCAGAGTCAACATGAACCAAAAAAGTGCCATCCCACCGAAGAAGGTAACCTCCGTAAAAAATTCAGCTAATATTTGCTAAAACGATGGTCACCTACCACAAAGTGTTCCACGAAACACTTGCAAAAGCTCAAGTACCGAAGACGCAACTTCGGCTTTCTAAGGGGGGCATCTGATAGCTAAAGGGCTATTAACCCTTCTAGAATTCCCAAAGTGACCAAAGAAGCACTGCCTTCGGGAAACATGAGTGACCAACCTCGGTAAAGAGGGTGCTCTCACCATCCTTGGAAAGAACACCACTTTATAACTGAGGGGCCTTGACCCCTAAGATCTCCGGATCACCTAGCCGAAAACAACCCTGGGGGAAGAGAAAGCACCAACTTTGGTGAACGACAGCCACTCTTGGTAGGTGGCAGAACCGACCTCAGAAAATTCCCATCCTTGGCAAGGAAAAGCATCTCACGAAGGTGCCCCACTCTGCCGAAGAGCCTCTCCTAGTAGCCCTTGGTTTTTGTATTGAGCTGAAGGGGGCCTCCAATTCTGAAGGAACTTTATATGCCAAAGGGATCTAATTCTCTGAAGCGGTCTTTCGGAGACACGACAAAAATGGTTAAAGAGCCTCTGACATAGAGACCTCACACATGCGCCTAACCTCTAGCTAGAACGGCCTACGGCCAGCTGGAGATACCTATCTCCGAAGGTATGGACCACATCTGACCATACCCGTGTCATGATCTGAGCGAGCTGTGTCAAACGGCCTCCTCCCTACACCTTCCTATAAAAACTTGGGAATCACCTTGGTAAGCATGGGACAAAGAACTCTCTCGACTCTTTGCTCTCCACTCTTTGCTCCTTACTCCACAAATACTGACTTGGATGTCAGAGGCTCCTCCCCCGGAAACACATTCAGGGGAGCTCCTAACCCTTGTTCTTCTAAGTGTTTCAGGCAGTGCGGAAAGTCTGTCCTTTTTGGAGGCTAGGGCAAGGAGACCTACGAATTTCTCACTTAAAGTTGTATTTATAGTGAGACTCAACTTCCAGGCCTAATGGGTTTCAAAGCCCTAATCCAATTAGGATTTAATTTCGGGCTTAATAATGGCTCAACTCCTTGGCCCATTATTAATACGAAATTAAAGTGAAACCATAACCCAAATAAATTAGCCCATGCACTCTAATGATCCAAATAGCTCTATGTGTGCGACCCAATAGGCTCTTGCCATGTTGGCAATGATCATAAATCACATTTATGATCATAAGCAATGAGCGGTGTCTAGCAACACATCATTGCTACCCAAGTGACAAGATTGTCGGTGAATTCGACTAAACCTTTATGATCATCACCGATATATGCCATTGTCCCTTTGTCCAAGATATCAAGACTAAGCACGAGACATGGAATGTGTCACTCTCGTATAGCCCAATCTTTGGTTTCTTGATTACCGAGTAGACCAACTTAAACTGATGACATTGATATCATATATCAACTCATCCGAGCATGGCCATGCATTTTCTAAGTCTCACTCTATCAAGGGGCCCGAAGATATCACTCCCGTTACATAGGAGGGACAAATCCCATCTTGATCATACAAATCCCTCCGCATGATATGTGACATACCCAATGACCTCCTTCAAGTTCACTCAGTTACGAGCAACAAAGGAAAGTATCAAAGTATGTGACTCACATGTAGGGAACCTTGATGATCTTAGGTCGAAGGACTACATATACCATGATCACTATGAGAATCACTTATGACACTCATATAACGATCCATGTAGTGTTCTCATGGTGGGTCGGTCCAGTACACAAGTTCTCCAACTTGTACCCATATGTAGACTAGATATCTCATATTAGTCTCCACATATGCTAGTCGTTATGTATTATTGCAACCCGCTCCACAATAATACTAGACCTAGGGACGTTTAAGAATATCATTATTCTAGGGTTACAATTATG
>SMDT01001964.1:0-60651 GCA_005392925.1 Aquilaria sinensis | reverse complement strand
GTTCAGTTTCAATGCCACCAACAATATGGCGGAGTATGAGGCCCTCATAGCAGGATTACGCCTGGCCAGAAAAATTGGCGTGAGAAACTTGAAAGCACATAGTGATTCCCAGCTGGTGGTCCGAAAAATGGCAGGGGACTATGGCGCGAAAGACCCGACCTTGGCAAAATACCATGAGTTGGTAACAAAGCTTATTCGGGAGTTCGACGTCGTGAAAATCGAGAACGTACCCCGACGGGAAAATGCTGAGGCAGACTGTCTGGCGAAGTCCAAAACTTGCACCGAAGTGCTAAGCCACCCCAGCATCGCGGTGCTAAGCATAGAGACCTCGGGGAAAGGATGGAAAGAACCAATCAAAACGTATCTCGCAACCAACACACTCCCCGAAGACCCCAGCGAAGCCGCAAAAGTGCGAAGGCGCTCCGGACGTTTCTTCTTAATTGGAGAAGAACTATATCGGCAAGGATATGCAAATCCACTACAGAGGTGTGTTAGTGAAGAGGATACTGAAATGATCCTCGAAGAAGTTCACGAAGGTGCCTGTGGTTCGCACATCGGAACCGACGCCCTGGCAGCAGTGATACTTCGCCAAGGATACTTCTGGCCTACCCTGAGAAAGGACGCCAAGCAGTTCGTCCGGAAATGTGGTAGTTGCCAGAGACATGCGAACATCCAAAGAACACCTTCAGAGTTCGTGACTTCGGCAGACTATCCTTGGCCCTTCGCAGTTTGGGGCATAGATCTCATTGGGCCACTCCCAACGGCGCCTGGAGGCGTAAAGTTCTGCGTAGTAGCAGTAGACTATTTCTCTAAGTGGGTCGAGGCAGAACCTCTGACAACTATCTCGGCAAAAGAAGTGCAGAAGTTCGTATGGAAAAACATCGTATGCAGATTTGGCATACCGAGGGTACTCGTAGCGGACAATGGATCCCAGTTCATAGACAAAGGATTCCAAGAGTTCATTAGCGACCTCGGGACAAAAATGCACTTCGCCCCAGTAGCTCACCCCCAAAGTAATGGGCAGGTGGAAGTATCTAACAGGACCATAAAAGATGGTCTGAAAAAGAGACTGGGGGAAGCAAAAGGGAAATGGCCAGGAGAACTCCAAAGCGTGTTATGGAGCTACCGAACGACACCCCGAAGAGCCACAGGGGAAAACCCTTTTCACTCCTTTTTCACTCGAGGTCTTCGGTACAGAGGCCATCATCCCGTCTTCAGTCAGAGGCTATGTAGTACAACCGTCAATACGAGTCCAAGTGTTCGATGAAAAAGGAAATGACCTCGGTCTGAGAACCAAGCTCGACCTCGTCAGTGAACACAGAGAAGTAGCCGAGTTGAGAAGAAAAGCTTTCCAGCAAAGAGTGGCAGCAGCCATAAACCTACGCGCCAGGCCAAAAGGAATAAAGAAGGGAGACCTCGTTCTCCGAAAGGCTGAATTTGCACCCCGAAAGCCGTCCCACGGGGTACTTCGCGCAAATTGGGAAGGACCCTACCTGGTACTTGCCGAAGTACGAAAAGGAGTTTATAAGCTCGATGATGCCGAAGGCATAGAATTAAAAAATACTTGGCACTTAGAGGCCTTGAAAAAATTCTATGCCGAAAAAGTTCGGTGGGAAAGTTGTATTGCACAAGTTGCAAAAATTTGTCTAAGTAAAAAGTTCTGAAGAAGTACAAAACAAGAGTCTCACGAAAGCAATCGCCGACGAAAACAAAAGTAAGTTTTTCCGAAGCCTCTTGAGCGAATATGTTCGGGACAAAGGAAAGCAAGAGTTTGGTTTTCCGAAGTATCTTGAGCGAATATGTTCGGGACAAAGGAAAGCAAGAGTATGGTTTTCCGAAGTCTCTTGAGCGAATATGTTCGGGACAAAGGAAAGCAAAAGTATGGTTTTCCGAAGTCTCTTGAGCGAATTATGTTCGGGACAGAAGGAAACAAAGGAATCTGGCAAAAAATACTTAGCCAAATTTTTATCTATTGAGCCAAAGAGTGCTTACAGAGAAGAAAGTTGCTGAAAGACTACAAAAAAGAAGAAGAAAATGAAGGCAAAAGGCCCTAGTACTAAGGAACCTCGGCGTCTTGAAAACTGCCAGCCTCTGTGCTTTTGTCAGCAGCCTTCGGCGCCGGGAGAGAAGGAGGCAGTTTCAAGTGCTCGATCTTGGACCAAGTCCACCGAGGCTCCTTGGGGATGTTCATGCCTTCCAGGAAGGAGAGGTCAAAATCTGGGAACTTCTGCAGAATTTGGTGCCGAGCAAGACAGAAGCCGTCTTGAAAGCCCAACTTCGTCATATCATCGGACTCCCGCTTCTTGACCGCCAAATCCGCGTCCTTCTCCAGATCCTAATCCTTCTCCAAATCCTTGAACTTTCTCTTCAATGCCTTCATCTTCTTCTTCTCTTCTGAAGGCTTCTTCAGAGATGCGACCTCGGCTTCGAGCTGGGCCTTTTCCTCGAGCGTCTTCGCAAGGATTGCGTCACTTTCTGACTTATCCTTTTGAATCGTTTCTACGATCGAAGTTAGCTCCGCCATCCGAGAGCCGATGTCGGAAAGTTTCTGGGAGGTGCCTTTCTGAAGTTCCTCTTTCTCTTTTATGAACCCCTCCCGAAGTTCAGCAATTTCCTTCTCTGAAGACTGCTTCAGCTGAGCATTGTCGGCTTCCAGGGCCGAACACTTGTCCTTCGCCTTGGTATAATAACCCCAAAGTGCCGCCCTTTTCTCTGCCTCTCGCGCCACGCGAACACGGAGACACCCGGCATCGCAACCTCTTCTCCGCAGACTGCTTGAGATGAGCATTTTCGGCTTCCAGGGCCGAACACTTGTCCTTCGCCTTGGTATAATAATCCCAAAGTGCCGCCCTCTTCTCTGCCTCTCGCGCCACTCGAACACGGAGACACCCGGCATACCCCATCAGCTGCAAAAAAGAGAGAGAGAAGCAAACAGAGGGAAATTAATGCTAAGTACTTGGACAAAAATCAAAGACAAAATTGCCACTGAGGAGACAGTGTAGCGTGCCTGGGCAGCATGTTCAGTGATTTTGGCGGCCAAGGAGTTATCGCCTGGGTAAGCCGCCGTAAGGGCCTTGTAAGAGGCCTCAGTAAGCACCCCTTTGCACATTTGCCTGGCCATCTCGGGACAGTCCTCGGAGTACATATTCATGTCCTCCGTGAACGTCCAGAAGGGCTCCTTCGGAACTTTCCCTGCTGGGACTTTGGCATCCCGAAGGGCCCTCTTGCGGGCATGTTCGGTAACCCAGCCAGGAGACAAAAGGATGTTCGACAAAGTGCAACAAGGCAGAAAAATTGGTTAAGGCCACCTCCGCTGTGCAACAAGGCAGAAAAATTTGTTAAGGCCAGAAAAGTCTTAATGATTTGCAAGAGACAAAAGGATGTTCGACAAAGTGCAAACCTGCTGGCACCTCGGTAACGTCGTCGTCAGGAACCGTCGTCGCCTCAGTAGAGATCCCCTTGCCTTTTATTTGGCGCCGCTCCTCGGCAGAAGGGGTCTCCTCCCCATCGCCCTCCAGAAAAGCATGCGAAGGCGTGGGGCTTTGAGGTGGCACGTCGGAAGAAGGGACGTCGGCAAAAGGTACCTCGGGCAAAGGGACAGCGTGGTCTTCGGCTTCCTCGCCTGCCTCCTCCGGAATCTGCGGAAGAGAGGAAGGACCAGCCTTCCTTGCCCGTTTCGAAGGAGGGCCCGCCGAAGTGTGCTTCCGCCTCCGAGAGGCGGCCTTCTTTGTCTGCTCGCCCCTCTCGGCCTGGCCTGTAAAAAGAGCCTTGTAGAAGGCAGCCGCGTCGTCGCCCATCTCTGGAGAAAGAAAAAGAAGATCAGTGTAAGTCCAAGATGAAGTCATGAAGGGAAAAATGAGAAAGTAACTTACTCTCATAAAAAGACTCATAAGTCTCTTCCCCCCGAAGGAGTTTCACGAGCCAAGCGGCCTTTCCCGAAGAAGCCGGTTTTGGCATATTGAGGTCCGTCTCATGCTCCTTTACCACCTTGAATTCCCGAATGACCTCTTCGGTCATGAGCCTCCAGTTGATCGGAAAGGGGTAAAGGGCACGAGGAGAGACCTCGGCAGCCCAGTCAGAGACGGCCAGGATGCGCTTGTCGAAGTCCTCAAAGATAGGTGCTACTTCGGCGTCCAGCAGCATCTTTGGGTCAACAACGTCCATCTTGAGCCTCCCCTGAGCCCACTTGGTCGGGACGTGCGACCAAGTTTCCGACTTCTTCAGGAAAAAGAATTTTTGTTGCCACCCTCGCCAGCTGTCTTTGGTGGCGAAAGTGAACGTATATTTTTTGCTCCCGGATCCCCGAGGTAGGATAAAATAGAAGCCACCCTTCGGGACCACGTAGAGCTTGTAGTACTGAAGAAAAACTACAAAGTGAGGTTTTATTTTGAAAACGCCACACATACAGAGGAAGGCGTTGAAATAGCAGTACGAGTTCGGTGGGAGTTGGTTAACGGCAATGCCATGGAAGTCGCAGAACGCGTTAACCATCTCCGGGGGGGGATACCGAAGTCCGGCCTTCAGTTGGGCTCGGAAAACGATGATTTCATCACTTCGGTTGGAGAAAGGAAATTGGTCAGCACGGGGCAACCTCGTCACAGAATAAGAGGGTAAGAAAAACTTTCTCTTCCACTTCGCCAGTTTTGCCGGAGTAGTGCAGCAGGGGTGAGAAAGGAGAGGTTGCCAACTCTCGGGAACAGGCATCGTGAAAATGAGTTCAGAGAAAGCAAGAAAAACGAGTTCGGGAAAAACAAAGAAGAAACTTTGAGAAAAGCAAAAAGACTAAAACCCACCAAAGGTCTTGCCGGAATCTGGATTTTTGGAAGCCGTCGTGAAAAGTGGTCGGAAAAACGCCTGAAAAAGGAGAAACACCGCGGAAAATCGGGAGAGAATTAGAAAGCAGAAGAAAGCAAAAGTAGAAGCAGAAAGAGGGTTATGACCGGACTGGTATATATAGGCCGAAGAGGCCAGATGAACCGTCGTCATTAGTACCCCTCGGAAGGCGAAGCATCGCCATAATTGCTAAACTGCGCCTGAAAAGTCGCGCCTGCCGTATTCAGCGCACTCTTACCCAGCAAAAAGGGGCACCACGTGTCAACCATCGCGCGGCAAACGTGCCGCGTGTCAGGCATCGCGCAGCAAACGTGCCACGTGTTGTCCATCACGTCGAGCAGGCCCTCTGACACCATTTGGTCTAGAGGCGCCGCCCTAGACTGACTCTGCTGGACACAGGACGCGACACATAAGCAGACCTATAAAGGCAAAAAAGTAGGTTACCTCGAAGACACCAAAAGACAGCCTATGACTTCGGGCTTAAGGACTATCTTCAGGTACAAGGTTATCCTATTTTCCCTCGCCATAAGGACACCAAGAGACAACCAGTGACTTCGGGCAGAAGGTGTGTCTTTGGCACAGGGATAGCCTATCTTCTCGCACCTCGAGGACGCAAAAATGCTGCCAATCACTACCAGCAGAAGAAGGCATCTTCGGCGCGGGTATCACAACCACAGGACCCGAGAACCGATGAACCGAAGTTTTTCACTTCGGCTTTTCGGAGGGTGGCCTGTGATAGCCAAAGGCTATTGCCTCCTCGGTAGTAACTCCCTGCCAGAATATTGGCCGAGGAGTCTGACGTCACCCAAGAGAGGATCTTTTCACTGACCTCGGAAGGTGCGAAGTCAAACACTATGAGCTCGAGACTTTGGTTAGCTCGTCAGGAATTCCGAGGACAACACCGTCTCCATCGAGGGGCCAAACTGACTGCCCCGAAGAGTATCTTCCCCGAACAAGAAGCACCTGAACAAGGGAATCCCCGAACTATGGGTGTGAGTCCCGAAGAAGGTGTCCATCAAGGGAACTCCCAGAACTATGGGATAGATCCCGAAGGAAGTGCTTGCACCGAAAGACGGATGGAATCCGAAGAGGGTGCACGCACCGAAGGGCGACCTCGCCCAGGGGACCTCGGGAGTACGGTATGAGCATTTAAGGAGCCTCTGACATGTCGCCTGCAAGCCCTGCACGTCACATCAGAACGGCGAACTGACACGCCGCAGCCGCCCCAGTCCTGACACAACCTGTCCGGGTCCAGGGCTAAAGGAGGCTGCAAACGGCTGCCTGTCCCCTAGGTCCAAAAGCACAGATCAAATCCGACCGAACACGTGTCATGATCTGGACGGACAATCTACTCCTATAAATACTAGGAAAGGGGACTGGGCAAAGGATGGGGCATTCTCCTCCCTCTGAGAAAAACACCAAACAGGCAAGACACTTGATCCTTTAGTGTTCTTCCTCCACTTTCACTCAGAAAACTGACTTGGGCGTCGGAGGATCCTCCCCGGAAAAGCAAACCGTGGACCTCCTAACCCCTCATTTGAGCTTTTCAGGCACACTCAGCTGGGAAACCAGAGCTCCAGGCGCTTGCCTCCTCAGGAAGTCTCTCCACCTGTCAACATGACAACAAACGAAGATGCTTTGGGGCATCAAAAGCAAGAGACAGTAGCTGACTCTACAACAGAATCTGAGTACATTGCCGCCTCTGATGCTGCGAATGAGGCAGTTTGGATCAAGAAGTTCATCACTGAACTTGGAGTGGTTCCAAGCATTGTCGACTCGATAGAGCTCTATTGTGACAATAATGGAGCAATCGCACAGGCTAAGGAACCTCGATCTCACCAGCGATCCAAACATATACTCCGACGCTATCATCTCATCAAGGAGATCATCGAGAGGGGTGATGTAAGGATATGCAGGACTTCGACAGATAGCAACATTGCTGATCCACTGACAAAGCCCCTTACACAGCAAAAGCATGATAGCCATTCTAGGTCCATCGGTATTAGATACATGGATGATTGGCTTTAGTGCAAGTGGGAGATTGTTAGTGTTGTGCCCAAAAGCCAATCATGAGATGATTGTATTTTTGCACATTGAGTCATGATATTTTATTAAGGCATTAATCCAGCAATTATGTTTGTTGTTTTGTTCCTGCGTAACTTAACAAACATAATTGTAACCCTAGAATAATGATATTCTTAAAAGTCCCTGGTCTAGTATTATTGTGGAGCGGGTTGCAATAATACATAACGACTAGCATATGTGGAGACTAATATGAGATATGTAGTCTACATATGGGTACAAGTTGGAGAACTTGTGTACTGGACCGACCCACCATGAGAACACTACATGGATCGTTATATGAGTGTCATAAGTGATTCCCATAGTGATCAGGGTATATGTAGTCCTTCGACCTAAGATCATCAAGGTTCCCTACATGTGAGTCACATACTTTGATACTTTCCTTTGTTGCTCGTAACTAAGTGAACTTGAAGGAGGTCATTGGGTATGTCACATATCATGCGGAGGGATTTGTATGATCAAGATGGGATTTGTCCCTCCTATGTAACGGGAGCGATATCTTCGGGCCCCTTGATAGAGTGAGACTTAGAAAATGCTTGGCCATGCTCGGATGAGTTGATATGCGATATCAATGTCATCAGTTTAAGTTAGTCTACTCGGTAATCAAGAAACCAAAGATTGGGCTATACGAGAGTGACACATTCCATGTCTCGTGCTTAGTCTTGATATCTTGGACAAAGGGACAATGCCATATATCGGTGATGATCATAAAGGTTTAGTCGAATCATCGACAATCTTGTCAGTTGGGTAGCAATGATTGTTGCTAGACACCGCTCATTGCTTATGATCATAAATGTGATTTATGTTCATTGCTAACCTGGCAAAAGCATATTGGGTTACACACATAGAGCTATTTGGATCATTAGAGTGTATGGGCTAATTATTTGGGTTATGGTTTCACTTTAATTTCGTATTAATAATGGGCCCAAGAGTTGAGCCATTATTAAGCCCGAAATTAAATCCTAATTGGATTAGGGCTTTGAAACCTATTAGGCCTGGAAGTTGAGTCTCACTATAAATACAACTTTTAAGTGAGAAATTCGCAGGTCTCCTTGCCCTAGCCTCCCAAAAGGACAGTCGCACTCTTCTCTTGCAATTCCTTGGAGGACGCAAGCTAGCACTGCAAGCGCAAGAGAAACGCATCTGCCGGGACGTGGTGGAAGCGTGGTGATCCCGAGAGGCTCGTGTGGATACCATAGAGAGCTTGAACACGTCAACTGTTCAGGTTTTCTGATTCGACTCTACAGTTGAGTGAGAGATCTCAACCGAAAATTAGGTATGAAAATTTTCGAACACCCGGTTTACCCAGTTTCACTTGGATCCTGGAGGGTTTCGGTTAAATTCCGCTGCGCTGTTTGGCTCCCAAAACCCAATAGTTGTATCTACCCACCTTAAGGAAAAACCTAGAATATGGTGCCAAATATCTCGACCCATTCTACCAATGGGTGTTGGCTCCACAACAACCCACTTGGCATTTAGCTACCTAGCTTGTTGGACTAATTCCCTATAGCACTCAACTCAAGCCTTCACTTATATAGGTACTGTAACCAATGCCATACTTTTCTGTTCAGACTCAACAACACACTAAGAACCAGTCACTGTCCTCCATGTACGGTTTTGGGAGCCAAGCATGTGCAGTAAAATATAACCGAAACCCTCCAGGATCCATGTGAAATGGGGTACTCAGCTGCTCAAAATTTTATACCTAGTTCGGTTGAGATCTTTAACCAAACTATTGAGTCAAATCACAAGACTTGAACAATTGACATGTTCAAGCTCTCTATGGTATCCAGTTGAGCCTCTTGGCATCACCATGCCTCACCACACCCTGGTAGATGCGTTTTGCTTGCGCTCGCAGTGCTAGCTTGTGTCCTCCAAGTAATGGCAAGAGAAAAGTGTGGCTGGAACTTTCAGAACTCTTCTGATTTCATCTTTAAAGTGGCCAGTGCAAGAGGTATGAATTTCTCACCATATGATGTATTTATAGTGAGACTCAACTCCCAAGCCTAATCAGTTTCAAAGCCTTAATCCAATTAGGCTTTAATTTTGGGCCTAACAATGGCTCAACCTTTGGGCCAATTATTAATACGAAATTATCATGAAACCAAGACCAAACAATTCAGCCCATGCACTGAAATAATCCAATTGGCTCTATGTGTGTGACCCAATAGGCTCCTATATCACATTGACAATGATCATAAATCACATTTATGATCATAAACAATGAGCGGTGTCTAGCAACACATCATTGCTACCCAAATGACAAGATTGTTAGTGATTCAACTAAACCATTATTATCATTATCCGTACATGCCATTGTCCCATTATCCAAGATATCAAGACAAAGCACGAGACATGGAATGTGTCTCTCTTATATAGCCCAATCTGTGGTTTCTTGATTTTCAAGTAGACTAACTTAAACTAATGACATTGATATTATATATCAACTCATCGAAGCATGGCCATGTATTTTCTTAGTCTTACTCTATCAAGGGGCCAAAAGATATCACTCCGGTTACATAGGAGGGACAAATCCCATCTTGATCATATAAAACCCTCCACATGATATATGACATACCCAATGATCTCCTTCAAGTTCACTCAGTTACGAGCAACAAAGGGAAGTATCAAAGTATGTGAGTCACATGAAGGGAACCTTGATGACCTTAGGTCAAAGGATTACATATACATGATCACTATAAGAATCACTTATGACACTCATATAACAATCCATGAAGCTTTCTCATGGTGGGTCGGTCCAGTACACAAATTCTCCAACTTGTATCCATATGTAGACTACATATCTTATATTAGTCTCCACATATGCTAGTTTTTACGTATTATTGCAACCCGCGCCATGATAATACTAGATTATGGACATTTAAGAATATCATTATTCTAGGGTTATAATTATGTTTATTACGTTACACAGAAACAGAATAACAAACAAAATTTCTTTATTAATCCCTCAATAAAATATCATGCCTTAATGTCCAAAATACAATCATCTCATGATTGGCTTTTGGGCACAACGCTAACACTCCACACCTTAGCCTGACCTTACTCGGTCTTAATCACCTTTATGCAACTTCATTTTTCAAGACTATGGTATCGTTTTCCATATTCCTAGCTTATGGACGCTTCTAAAGGATCCCTAAAAGGTTTAAACTTATCCCAGCATGCCTAGCAACCAACAACTTCTTCATCCTTCTTCCTGTGCCTAAACCTTCTAGGGGCAAGCTAACATAACAAGCTTGAAGCTTGTCGACTAACACTTACACCGAAAGCTTACTCTAGGTTTAATGCCTAACACAGTTGTACTAAAACACCTTAGTGTAAGAATAGGTTAACAGGTATAAAACTTGTCCATTAACTCTCACACTAATGGTTCCTTACTCTAGCCTGAGACTAGTGATCTTCCTTCAATTTTTCTCTTATGCCTGGACCCATAAATGTAAGCTAACATAATGAGTTAAACTTGTCTGTTAACACTTACACTTGAAAGTCTTACTCCAAGCTTGGCATTCAACATCTTTATACCAAATCTCTTAGGGCAAGTTATCTTAATGATTGCACAACTCATTCACTAACACTTACACTGACAACTCCTCACTATAGGTCTGGTACCTGACATCTCCTATCAGTCACAACACTAAGTGTGTCATTAGTGTATTATGGTTGTGCCTCATACGCTACTAGCATTCCAAGGTATACTCCACTCTGTGCTCTACTATAATCTAGGGCTTTTCCAAATCACTGTTCTACCAATAATTGTAAGTCACGGCACACCCTAAAATATGATTCTTCAATGCTCCTTTCAGACATGCCCCTACACAATAGGCATGCTAGTGTATTAGACAAATACACATGTATCACCTAAGCACCATGATCCTACTGCCCCTGCTACTCTAGAGTCCCTTACACTTACATTCTTACTAGAGAAAAATCATTGGCACAAGTGCTAGAACCTCCAGGTAACTAACAACCATTGGGATTTGTCTATGCCCTCCTAGGCTTAGGCCTCGTAGCACTCGATGATGGGACTACTGGTATGCCACCTTAACCAAAGTTCTTGACACTTTAGCTACTCTATTCGGAGTATCCTAGGTGCTCAAAACTTACAGACTAAGCCCTTTGGCTTCCATCAATAGGCTCTAACATGTCCCCTGTCTCACTTCACTCCTTAACTTCCTTCTAGGCCTTTCAGCCTTTAGTCACCAACGGCACCTCTTTAGTGACCACTACCTGCTCTATGGCCACAACAGACCATTTTTTTTTTCTATATTCAACCACCATACCATCTACAACCGTGTCCCAACTATGCATCAGAACAATGTACCAATGCATTTTGCTGTGTCAGTTCAATTATGGCCCTTTAGGCAACAGACCTTCAATGCTCAGGTAAGACTTGTCAAATAAGCCAAAAACCCTAATTTAATGCCTCAATTAGTTTGAAAAAGCAAGCCAAGGAAGTGTTTAAGGGGTATATTGACATGACCCCTCCTAGGCTTGCCTAGGAAGCCTGCGGGAACTTGCCCTACATTAGTCACAATTGGCCAATTGATTACGTGCACATTAGTTAAAACCTTTATGCTTCTAGTTATTTAATCCTCCTATGTAATCATGCATGAGTTTACCCTTTGAATTAATAAAAAAAAATAAAGAAATCATACTTGAAACATTGCGATGGCATATTTTAATAAAAAAAAATATCAAAACTGTCAAAGCATTTAAAGCAATTAGGTGGAATTAACTACACATAATCAATTGTGTTCAAGCATCCAAACAATAGTAGACTATGCTCTCACCCAAGAGCGACTCTAGAGTAAACTACTCAACATGACATTAGAGGAAACTAGTGTATCAGAACTATACATTGAACAACTGTACTAAGGTCCAGAACCATGCTTCCACCTTAGATAAAACTCCCAGTGGCAAGCTTTGTATGCTCTCCCTTGTGCTTTACTAGCCTCTATAGGCCAAAAAGACAATGGTAGTTAGTACCATAACTTAACCAACAAGTAACCCATACACTAGAATCATAAATATTCAAATAAACCAAATACCTACTCACAAGCCTAGCTCAAGAACCCTCAATGGTTGCTGGCTCAACGACACCCAAACTGCACAATAAAAATTAAGGGAGTGAGAATCAAAGATTCTCAGTAAGGGTCTTCAACTTGCAAGAAAAATCATGAGGACTCATCATATGAGAACATATTTAACATGCTATGAGCTCATATAGCCCGTGGGTCTAATATATGCCTATACCTAGGTCCCTTGGGACATCTCCTCATCCTAGTCCTCCTCACGGGGCATCACTCTGTGTCTAGCGACTTCTAGGCACTAACTCACTCCTAGTAAGCCTTAGCTTATAGACTGATGCAATAATGTAGCCTTCCCTTAGTTGCTATGTAGGTGAACATGGCGGATGCTCCTTGCTTGCGTTATAAGAAATCCATTAAGTGTACTAGGCCTTCACATAGTGCCTCATGTCCTTTCCCAGGTCACTTGTGTACTAAGCATCCACCCATTAAACCTACCAAGGATGCACTAGGCTTCCACTTACACGTCACAGCGTAGCTTGGATAGGCATCAAGTGCACTAAGCCTTCATCCATGGTGCTCCCCTATCCACCATTACTTGGTTCAGACTAGTGGAGTGGTAATGACCATGGTTGTACTCATTCACTAGGTTTTTTAGAACCCCAACTAGGTGCACTAAGGTTTTTACATCGAAGCCTCAAATCCAAAGTCTCAACTACGCTTTTGATGGTACTAAACCTTGCACCCAACTAACGGTCCTCTATTGCGGCCAAACATGCGTTTAAAACTTACCTTCATTTTGAGTTGAAAGAACTTTAAAACTTGTCCATTTTAAGTGT
This sequence comes from Aquilaria sinensis, assembly GCA_005392925.1. Lineage (NCBI taxonomy): Eukaryota > Viridiplantae > Streptophyta > Magnoliopsida > Malvales > Thymelaeaceae > Aquilaria > Aquilaria sinensis. The sequence goes on along the minus strand of SMDT01001964.1, from coordinate 47,852 downwards.
AGTGATGGCATGGAGGTGATAGTATCCCTCTTATCTTCATGTGAAATGTTGAATCACCTCAATCGGACACCTAACTGAAAAGTTATGAAGAAAACAAAACCGGGCGTCAATGCTATTTCGGTGATGCATCACCATAGTTCTTGACATTCTGCCAATTTCTGAGATATTGGTGACGCATCAAGGGAACTTGTATTGATTGGTGATGCATCGCCAAACCTGCAAAATGTGTAGCAAACTTCCAGTTTTGCTGCTATGAACTTTGAACACTTTCCAAACATATCAAACGTGCATGGATAGCCTCCAAACCTCACATACATGTTGTAAATGTTGTGGAGACCACAATGCATCATTCAAACCAATCCTATGGTGTATATAAACACCACACAAATCCTGAAAAACTCACTAGTCGAACATGTTCATCACCATCCACCAACTACTGCCATCCATCAAACTACTTGAATTTAACAAGCAAACGAGCTAGGAATGGCATCAATTATGGTTGAATCATAAATCCCTTTCCTTAATTACATAAGAACTAGCAAGAATCAAGCACTAAAAGCTTCAAGCTTCAAGCACAAGGCTCCGCTAACATTTCCTATGATTCCAAGCAAATTCAACTTATAAGGCACAAATTCAAGCTTATTCTAACTAGAACCAAGCTCATAGAAGCTCAAAGAAACCAATCATAATCAAAGAACAACAAGTCCTAGCCAAATTTACCGCTTACCTAGCTCAAAAACATGATTTTGAGCTCAAACCAAGCAACCCATGCAAAAACAAGCTCTTTTCCACTTGGGTTCCTCATGAAACTTCTATTTCCACCAAGAATTGATGTTTTGGGTGAGATTTGGCTAAGGAATTTTGAAAGAAGGAGGAGAGCTATAGGTTTGGGAGGTCAGGGATGATGAATAGTGACTGCCAAAATATTTAAAATGGTTTAAATAGACAACTTCTCACTTAAACTCTTCAACTTCGTTAGTTTTGCCAAAAAGACCTCTATGCTCAAATAGTGGCATAAGTTTTGTCAATTTAGCCCAACTCTTTGGTTTCTTGTCACATAGGTCCAAAAGATCAACTTATGAGCTTAAATACCAAACTTGTCACCTTGGGGAACAAAATGACTATTTTGCCTCTAGTGACACTTAGGTGCCAAATTAAACTAGGAACCATCTGTCCTTTAGATAGCTTACTTGACCTTGTTAATTCACCTTTAATCAAAGCATTTGAACTATGGATTTATGAACTTATGTGGTTTCATGCACTAGCAAGTGGGTCCTAGGGTATTGGGTATTAGCCCAATACTTGGTGCATCATTAGGTTCTTAATGCACTTGAGTTAGCCTTTACCCTGCTCCAACTTTGACCACTTGATTGGCCAAGCAAAACCTAAACTATTGCTTTGGCACACTGGGTCGACTCTTTGTGGCAACAATTAGTTGGAATAAACTTCCTAGGCTGGTCTTAACTTAACCAAGCCCAAATACAAAACTAGTCTAATGACTACTCGGACCACTAGCAACACTTCTTAGGTGTAAGCTAAGAGTGATACATGCTTTACACTTCTAGGCATTGCCCTTCACCTCATACTCTACTTTTATTCCTTGGTCTCATATCAATTTATTTATGTATTTTTGCACTATAGGCATGTAACCCTTGCTCCTACTAGGTTGGATGAGCCAATGCCCACCTCATAGTCCTATATCTTCAACTCTTCTAACTCTCTTCCGAGAGCTACTACATCTTGTACCACTTACTGGTTCTCACCTAAAAAATTATCAAGCACCCTCATATACTAGCTCAAGGCCATGGGGAACTTATCCTTAATCTCATGCTCTTGATTGAAAAGTATGAGAGTGCTACCCTTTATTACTTTGTAGCCCACATGACCAAGTGCTTAGCACTTAGGTCAGTGTATCCTCAGGTCTCTCCAGTGCAGCCTAACCCATTCAAGTTGGTGGGTTCAAGTTCTGGAACCTCTCGAGTAATCCACCTAGCTCAATTGTACTCCCCACCTTAGGAGAATGTATATCCTTCTACATAGCATACCTCATGAAGGAGGTCCAAACCAACTTCCTAGGATGATGGTCATATCTTGACTACTTACATCAAGGTGTTGCCCTACCATGGAGCAAAGTTAAACCAATTGCCCTAATATTGCCATACTAGACTGCTAGGATCCATTATAAACCTTAGCATCTGAAAGCAAACCTGACCCAGTTTCACCATCACAACTTGCAGCCAAAGCCAGATGACAACTCAACTAACTACCATAGCATAAGGACAAACCACTAGATCTCAAAAACTACCCTCCGATGACCATGACCAAGCTCTGATACCAAAAACTGACAAGATCCCTCGCGGGCTTGCCCAAGAAGCCTATGGGAACTTGTCCTACATTAGTCACAATTGGCTAATTGATTATGTGTGCACTAGTTAAACCTTTATGCTTCTATTAGTTAACCCTCTTATGCAATCATACATGAGTTTATGCTTTAACTTAATCAATAAAATAAAGAAATGGTACTTGAAACATTACCATGGCATATTTTAACAAAAACAAATATCAAAACTGTCAAAGCATTCAAAGCAGTTAACTGGAATTAACTACACATAATTAATTGTGTGCAGACATCCAAACAATAGTAAACTATGCTCACACCTAAGAGCGACTCAAAAGTAAACTACTCAACATGACCAATGGAGGCAAACTAGTGTATTAGAACTATACATTGAATGATTGTACCAAGATCCAGAACCAAGCTTACACCTTAGAGAAGACTCCCAGTGCCAAGCTTTGTAAGCCCTCCCCTATGCTTCACTGGCCTCTATAGGGAAAAAAAACTATAGTTAGTACTATAACTTAACCAACAAGTAACCCATAAACTAGAATCATAAAGATTCAAATAAACCAAATACCTACTCACAAGCTGATGCCCGGCAGCATCTTTGTTGTGTGACATGGTGGGCCTGAAAGGGACTTCTGGTGTGGAGATGCTGGTAGAGGAGACTTCCAGTGTGAGATTGCCTGAAATGCCAAAAAGAACAGGAGTTAAGAGGTCCCCGGAGTGTGTTTCCAAGGAAGGAGCCTCCGACACCCAAGTTAGTATTTGGCAAGTATAGACGAGAGTAAAGAGCAAACTTTTCTTAAGGGTTCAGCCTGTTCCTTTACCAAGGTTATTCCCCAAGTATTTATAACAAGAAGTTGGGGCAATTCTGTTTGACACAGCCCGCTCAGATCATGACACGTGTTCGGCTAGACGCGGTCCGTACCTTCAGGGATGGGAATCTCTAGCTGGCCATAGGCCGTTCTGGCCAGAAGTTAGAGCCGTGGGAGGCCTGTGTGTTAAGGGTGTGTGCGAGGTCCCTGTGTCAGAGGCTCCTTAACCGTATTTGTCATGTCCATAAGACCCCTTCGATGAAAGAGACTTATTTGGGATATGAGAGATTCTTGCCAAGGTTGCTCCAGCCATTCGGGAGGCCCCTCAGCATAGATGATTCTCTTTAGAGGATATTTTCCCCTACTGAGGATCGTGAGGCTATATCTCTCGAAGTTGGTCAGGCCATCCTACCGAGGGTTGTAGTGTACCATGTTCCCGAGGTCAGTCTTGTTATTCCCTGAGGGTGATGTTCATCCTTACCAAGGGTGGTGCTCATTAGAGCTTGGGAGTTTGAAGGATAGTAGTTCTTCGGCTATCACATGCCCCCCTCGGGAAGCCGAAGTTAAAACGTCGGTGAGTGGAGTCTCAAAGCATTTCGTGGAGCTCATTATGGAAGCTAGCAGCTACCATAGATGTAGCTTATTGGCCTTTTTAGTCAGGGGACACTTCGTTCTCTGAAGCTATGTCTTCTTAGCCGAGGTAGCTTGTAAGCGTCACTCCTCGTTTCTTGTGTAGGACCTTGGTATTTCCAAAGTGTGTATTCCTCTTTTAATTTCTTACTACAGGTTAGTGAATCATCACATCTCGTAATCAGACAAATGCGCCACTTCCGATAAGCTTGCCTAGGCCTCCGTGTTGTCATAAGGCATGCCCTTATTTCCTACATCAAGCGACACATGTCACATGGCAATTGGTGGACAGTCGCATCGGTTGCATCAACCACGTCTCTTCACCTTCAAGGGGTAATTATGGCGACTATTTACCTACCCCCTTTGGCCTATATAAAGCTTCCTCTCCTCTAAGTTCTCCTCCCTTGCTTTCTTTTGCTTATTTTTCCTTTCGTTTGCTCCCAAGCTTATTTCTTTTTTTTTTGGCGGAGCGATTTTCAGCTAGTTTTCGTGACGGTGTTCAGAAATCCCGACTTCGGCACTAGTTTTGGTGGGTTCTATTTTTTGAAGTCCTTCTTCGGCATTATTTCCTTCTTTCCCTCTCTTTTTTTTTCACCTTTCCGAAGTTAGGTTTCCCTTTTCCAAATGTCTACCCCAGTTCCGCTAATGTTTGTCCAACCTGTCCCTGAGAGCTGCACTCCTCTTAATTATCATCTGAATTGTACCACTTTGGAGAAACTAGTAAGGTGGACAACTAAATTCTTTCTTCATTCTTACGTGGTTACCAGGCTACCTAGTCCTGGCCTGGTCAGTTACATGAATAACTCGGATAAGGTTACTGTCTTTCGGGCGCAACTGAAGGTCAGCCTTCGGTTTCCTCTGTCAAAGATGATTTGTGACTTCTGCCAATTTCATGGCATAGCCATGAATCAACATCCTCCTAACTCTTACTCCTACTTCAACACTTTCCTTTGAATGTTTTCTATTTTTTGCTTCCTCGGGGTTTTGGGAGTAAGTAGTACACATTTACCTTCAACACAAAGGATAGTTGGCGAGGGTGACAGAGGAAGTTCTTCTTCCTGAAGGTGGCTGACCAGTGGGAGAACATTCCAACCAAATGGGCATAGGGTACTTTGCCTATAGATGTAGTTGACCACAGAAAACTGCTAACCCTAGAGTTAGAAGCCCAATTCGAGGAGTTCGATAGTTGTATTCGAGCTGTTGCGGACTGGGACCCTGAGGTCCCCCCCGTTCTTATACCCCTTTACCATTAGATGGAACTAGATGACCAAAGAGCTCTTTCAGAAACTAGAGCTAATCAAGGAGCATGTTACTGACCTGAACATGCCGAAGCCTCTTTTTGATGGGAAAAAGTCATGGTTGGTAATGCTCCTTCAGGGCGAACTCACGTATTCGGCCCTTAAAGAGAATAAGTTCCTCTCCAAATTTTTCATCTCTCTCTGTGTACGTACACTAATGTTTTTCTTTTTGCAGAGATGGGTGCCAAATCTGCTGCGTTCTACAAGTCTCTCTTCCTCGATCAAGCCGAGAAGGGGGAACAGCAAAAGAAGAAAGCTGCCCCAAAGAGGAAGAAGATGTTGGGGGGAGGGCTATCTTTGGCAAGCCAATCGAAGAAGGCCAAGGAGGACCCTCTTCCTCCCCCTCTGGAAGGTGACATGTAGGTGTAGAAGCAGTCCTTGGTTCGCACCGACCCACCCCCAAAGCCGACCATTAGCTCGACTCCTCGGAGCTCGATCACTACGGTGGAGTCCTTCAGTACTTCGGCAGGGGACCTTCCTGCTGAGGAGCTCAAGACGCGCTAAAGAAGGAAGGGTGAACAAGTCACTGATGATGTTCAGGAGGTCAGTTACTCCGAGGAGGACGTCACCGAGGTTCCACTAGGTTTGCCCCTTAGCCATTTTTCTGTGACTTTGGGAGTTTTCAGCATTCTAGATCTTATAGACGAATGGCTAAGGGATAATGTACTGATGAAACTTTGGCATGATTTTGCAGAGGAGCAGGCACCTGCCGCGTGGATGGCGGAGCATGCCTGGAAGTGGCCCTTCGGGACTCCCACATCCCGAGGGACAAGGTGCCGAAGAAGCCTTTCTGGACCTTCACGGAGGACATGAACTTGTTCTACGAGGACAGCCAGAAAATGGCTCCTCAAATGGCAAAGGGCATCTCACCAATGCCACCTTCAAGTCCCTTAGTGAGGAGTGCCCAAATGAGGAGGTCCTCGCAGCGAGGATGTCCGAACATGCTCCCCAGGTAAATTCTGATCTTTTGGAACTTAGAAGATTTTTCTAAGCTTTTATAGCCTTTTCACCTTTACTCGGAGTTTTTCTTTTGGCAGCTCTTGGCGTACAGTGGTTACTTTAGAGCCTGGGCAGCGAAGCAGTCTTCGGTCTGATCTCGGACCAAAGAGTCCTTGGCGAGGGCCAAACAATTTTATGCCACCTCAGTCCTTAAATACGGCGAACTCAACAAAATAGCCAAGGATGAGGTGGCTAAACTTTGGGAGGAGTTTTTGAAGAGTCAGGAGGAGCTCTCTCAAGATTTTTCCCAGAAGGTGTCTGACCTCGGTGCGAAGGTCATTGAGCTAAATTCGGCTAATGAGGCCTACCAAAAGGAGAAGCAGGAGGACTTTGCACTCCTCACGAAGGCCCTCACAGATAATGACGAACTTCAAGCCGAGATTAACGCGCTGAAGAAGGAGAAAAAGAAGAAGAAGAAGAAGAAGAAGCTGGAGAAGGAGGCCGCTGCGCTGAGGGACGAGCTGGAAGACTTGGTTGTCAAGAAAGACAAAGCTGATCAAGCAACCAAGGTTGTGTTCCAAGACGGCTTCTGTTTGGCTCGACACCAAGTTCTGGCCAAGAAGCCAGACCTCGACGTCTCCTTTTTGGCAGGTCTGGACATCCTCGAAGGGCCTCACTGGACATGGTCAAAGACTGAGCACCTCAATCTTCCCTTTGGCCTTCCTCCGGCACCGAAGGTTATGACAGAGGAGGTTGGTGGTGAAGTAACTCAAGATGGCGAGTTCCCCTAATCATCCAGAACCCTGAATAGGCTTTCTTTTTCCTTCTTTTTTTTTTTTTTGTAAACTCCCCCTTGTTGTTCAAATGCATTAATGGAATTTCTTTTTTCTTCCTCCAAAATTTGGCTAAGTCTCAGGACATATTTCTCTTATACTCTCTGCGGTACTGAGGGTTAGTTTAATCTTTCGCGATATAAGTCCCTCGAGACAATAGTAAATAACCTTTGCGCCTATTATTCGGCTAACCACTTTCGGTAAATATAGCACCAGTTTTGGCCAACATCTTTCAGCAAAGCTTTACATATTTTTATTGGCCATGTTCGGCGGTTGCTCCTTCGAAGAAGGTGTATTGCTTTCGTACGTAGGTACTTAAACCTTGTTCGGCTAGACTCCTTAGGTGAGACTATTTTCCTTAGAAAAAGTTTCTAAGTGTATAATTTTTTTAAGGCATTTGAATGCCATGTGTTCCTAAGTGCTCCACCTTCAGTATCGCCGAGGTTGTAGACTCTTGGCCGAACTTCATCAAGAACCAAATAGGGCCTTTCCCAGCTTGCCCAATGTACTCCGTGATATGGTTTTCAGGGCTCAAACTTAGCCTTTCGGAGGACAAGGTCCCTCTTCTTGATTCCTTTTCGCTTGACATGTGAGTTTATAGCGATAGCTACCCTTTGGTGAAATACTTTCTTCTAAGTTCAGCCACTTCTCTATGTTCATCAATTAGATCTAGCTTGGTTCTCAACCCAAGGTTGTTCCCTTCCTCGTCGAACACTTGTACCATTATCGATGTCTGAACAGCTTTGATAGGAATAATGGCCTCCGTGCCTAATACAAGTGAGAAAGGCGTCTCACCTGTGGCCCTTCGGGGGATTGTCCGATAGCTCCATAGCACACTAGGAAGTTCTCCTGGCGATTTTCCTTTTTCTTATTTCAATCTCTATTTCAAACCATCCTTTATGGTTCTGGTGGACACCTCTACCTGTCCGTTGCTCTGAGGATGAGCTACCAGGGTGAAGTGCATTTTTATCCCCAGGTTGGTAGTGAATTCTTAGAACCCATTGTCAATAAACTAGGAACCATTATCAGCCACCATCACCCTCGGTATGCAGAACCTACATATGATGTTCTTCTAGATGAATTTCTGTTCGTCCTTTGCCGATATGGTTGTCAAAGGCTCTGCCTTAATCCATTTGGTGAAGTAATCTACTGTGACTACGCAAAACATCACTCCACTAGGTGTAGTTAGGAGAGGCCCGATGAGGTCAATACCCCATACTACGAAGGGGCAAGGGTAGTTAACCGGAGTTATCATTTCCGAGGGTAGCATCTAGATGTTAGCGTGTCTTTGGCAATTCTCACATTTCTGGACAATTGCCTCGTGTCCTTCCTTAGGGTGGGCCAGAAGTATCCCTGGAGAAGTAGTACTCCTGCCAGAGCATCAGTTCCTATGTGGGAACCACAGGCCCCCTCGTGGACTTTGTTGAGGACTACCTCTACATCTTCTTTGCTGACACACCTTTGCAGTGGACTCCCATACCCTTGTCGGTATAACCCCTCTCCGATCAGGAAATATAATCCAGAACGTCTTCGCACTTTTGTCGCTTCAAGAGTATCTTTGGGAAGCTCCGAAGTCATAAGGTACTTTTTTATGGGATGTTTCCATCCTCTTTCTGAGGTTGCTATGCTCATTATTGCTATGCTCGGGTGACTTAACACGTCGGTGCACTTTTTTGACTTGGCAAAAGTATATGCTTCAGTATTGTGTCGACGAGGCACATTCTCGATGTGTACCACATCAAACTCTTGTATGAGGTTTGTTACAAGGTCATGATACTTTCCCAAGGTTGGGTCCTTCGCGCAGTAGTCCCCTACCATCTGTCGGACCACTAGCTAATAATTGCTGTGGACCTTTAGGGTTCTTACACCAACTCCTCTGGCCAGGCGCAATCCTGCTATGAAGGCTTCATATTATGCCACATTGTTGGTGATGTTAAACCCGAATTTGATGGCCTTTATGGCTTCCATACCTTTGCGACCATGAAGAATTACTCCAGCTCCTTGATGTTAGGAGTCGGAGGCTCCGTCGACAAAAAGAGTCCACTCAGGTTCATCTTTTTTGAGCTTAGGTGGACTGTGTTCGGCAACGGGTGCCTCAGCAATGAAATCTGGCAATGCCTATGCTTTTATTGCCTTCCTCGGCTCATAGGTGATATCATACTCACTGAGCTTCATGCACCACTTCGATAGCCTTCCCGAGTGGTTTACCACCTTCATGATATCCCTAAGAGGCAGGTACTCCGGACGACAATGGAGTGCCCTTGGAAATAGGGTCATAACCTTTTGCTTGCAAGTACCAGGGCATAAATAGCCTTTTGTAGCAAGGGGTACTTGACTTCGGCGCCATGCTGAAACTTGCTCAGATAATATACTGGCCATTGCTTTGCCCCCTCTTCCTATACAAGGACTGAACTTACCATCTATTCAGTAACGACAAGGTAGAGCATGAGGGGTTTTCCTTCCCGTGGCTACCGGAGTGTCGGCAGATGAGTTAGGTAGACTTTAAGCTCTTCCCAGGCCTTTTTGCAGTCTTCGTTCCAAGGGTACACTTCAGTTCCAAGGTGATGGCATGGAGCCTCATCGTTTATAGTCATGGTGACTGGTGGAGAGACTTCTGGGAGGAAGAACGCCTGGAGGATGGATCACCCAAGGGAGTGTGCCTGAAAGCTCATAAACAAAGGGTTAGGAGGCCCCCGGAGTGTTTTTCCGGGGGGGGAGCCTCTGACGCCCAAGTCAGTGGTTGGCTGAGAAAAAGGCAAAGGTAATAGCACACAGGGCTGAAGAGTCTTGCCTGGTAATTTTCTCAGAGTGTTGGAGCAGTGTTTTGCCAACCAACCCCCTGCCAAGTATTAATTCCTGGTATTTATAGGAGTGCCTAGCCCGTTCAGATCGCGACACGTGTTCGGTCGGATGTTCCTGAATTTCTGGGCGTAGGAGACAGATAGCTGGTAGCAGGTTGCCTTGAGCCATGTGCTGAGATGGGCCATGATGTGATTCTGATGGCGTCCGTGTGTCAGAGCGCCTTTTGAGGCGGCTTGTGACGTCTGTGAAAGGACGTGTCAGAGGCTTCCTTAAATGCTTCCATAAATGCTCCTGCCGTACTCCCGAGGTCCCTGGGTGAGGTCGTCCTTTGGTACGGACAGAGCCTCTTCGGGAAACAAGCCCTCAGTTCGGGGGTTCCCAGTTTCAGGGAGTTCCGCCTTCGGGGATATCATGTTCGGCTCGCTATGTCTGGTGCCGCTTTTCCGAAGGCGATCTGTTCACAACCTTGGGGGGGCAAGTAGTGTCCTCGGGTTTTCCTGGCGTGCCGGGCTCGGAGCTCTTCGGCTATCTCCCGAGGTGCATGATCACACCTTTTCTCGGGTAGCGCCAGCTTCTTCTGGCCATTCTTGTGGCAGGGAGTTCGGCCAGATAGAGGCGATAGCGTTTGGCTATCACATGCCCCCCTTTGGAAAGCCGAAGTGAAGACTTCGGTTTTGCATCTCTTTCCGAGGTTGTTTATGGGAGTCTCTTTGGAAGCTCAACCTGTTCCGAGGATGCGCCTTTTGCCCGAAGATCATGGGCTCTTCGGCCTTGGCCTGTTCTTTGGTGTCTTCGAGGCGGAGCCTGTGCCGAAGATACACCTCTTGCCCGAAGGTCATGGGCTGTTCGGCCATAGCCTGTCTCTTGGCGTCCTCGAGTTGGCCTGCTCTTTGTTTCTGCAGGTCTGTTTGGCCAAGCGTGTCAGTCTGAGCGGCGCGTCCCAGTTTTCCAGGGATGTCAGAAGACGTGTCCCAGTTTTCAAGGGACGTTTGGAGGACGTGTCCCCCATTTTTGCGCAGCGGTTGACACGTGGCGCTTTGCCATTGGAGGAGAGTCGCGTCGGTTACAGAGGGCGCGCCTTTTCAGGTGCAGAGAGCAGTTACGGCGACGGTTCGCCTCCAAAGGGTACTTATGACGATGTTTCGGTTACCCACCTCTGGCTTATAAATAGCCCATTCCATCATAAGTTCCTTTTGCTTTTTCTTCTGCTCTTTTCTCTGCTTTGCCCCTGTTCTTGCACTTTCTTGCTTTCTGTGGCGGAGCTACCTTAATCAGAGCTTTTTTCCAGCCAACTTTCACGACGGCGTCCTCAGATTTTGGCAAATCTTTCGGTGGGTTTTTGTTTTCCAGAGCGTTTTGATCCCTCTGTTCTTTTGAGTTTTTCTCTGGAAACTGTTTTCTTCCGTTTTCAAACTCGTTTTCATGTCGAAAATGCCCATTCCTGAGAGCTGGCAGCCTCTTTTAGCCCATCCTTGTTGCACCACCCCTGCAAAGTTAGAGAGGTGGAAGAAAAAATTCTTTCTTCCCTCTTACGCCATTACTAGGCTGCCTCGTTCTAGCCATTATGCTTTTTCAAACCATAGTAAGGAGGTTACCGTTTTTCGAGCCCAGCTGAAGGCCGGTCTTCGGTATCCTCCCCCGAAGATGGTGTGCGAGTTCTGCAAATTTCATGGCATTGCTGTGAACCAGCTTCCCCCGAACTCGTTCTGCTATTTTAACGCCTACCTCTGCATGTGTGGCGTCTTCGGGATAGAACCCCATTTCATAATCTTTATGCAGTACTACAAGCTCTCTGTGGTCCCGAAGGGTGGCTTCTATTTCATGCTACCTCGGGGATCCGGGAGCAAGAAATTCATGTTCACCTTCGCCACTAAGGATAGCTGGCGGGGGTGGCAACAGAAGTTCTTCTTCCTGAAGATGGACGAGGCCTGGTCGTACGTTCCGACCAAATGGGCTCAGGGAACACTGGATGTGGACGTTGTTGACCCGAGGATGCTGCTGACCCCAGAGTTGGCTCCCGTGTTCGCGGATTTCGACGCCCGCATTCGGGCTGTCTCTGACTGGGATCCCGAGGTCGCTCCGTGCGCCCTTTACCCTTTTCCAATCAACTGGAAGTTGATGACCGAAGAGGTCCTTCGGGAATTAAAGGTGGTAAAGGAGCACGAGACTGACCTCAAGATGCCAGCTCCTGCCATCGCCGGGAAGGATTCCTGGTTGGTCAAGCTTCTTAAGGAGGAAATTTCTTTCGAAAAGCTTGTCGAAAGTGAGACATCTTCTACTCCTTTGCTGTTTTTTCCTCGGACTTACGCTTATGTTTCTCTCCTTTTTCAGAGATGGGCGACGGGACTGCCGCCTATTACAAGTCCCTTTTCTCCGGCCAAGTGGAGAAGGGGAGCAGACAAAGAAGGCGGCTTCCCGAAGGCGGAAGTCCGTTGGTGCTGGTCCCTCGGCTAAACAGGCGAAGAAGACTGTTCTTTCCTCCCCTTTGGAAAGTATTGGGGAGGGAAACGAGGACGTTGAGGTTGCTGTCACTTTGCCGCCTGATGATTCGGCCGAGGTCCCTGCTTCCGCCGACGTCCCTCCAACCGACGTCCCTCCCCAAAGTCCTACTGCGTCGCAAGCCCTCCTTGATGTAGTGGTAGAAGTACCTTCTGCCGAGGAGCGGCGCAGGCGGAAGGGCAAGGGCATTTCGACCGAGGAGGCCGAGGACTCCGAGGACGTCGTTGTCGAGGTTCCACCAGGTTTGTTTCCAGACAAAGTGTACTTCCTTTGTTTTTTCTGGATTGCCTTCTTTGTCTTTAATCTCCTTCTCATTCTTACCATGCAGGGGAGTTGACTACCCCTGACTGGGCGGCCGAACATGCTCGGAAGCGAGCTCTTCGGGACGCCAAAATCCCGCAAGGGAAGATACCAAAGGAGCCTTTCTGGACGTTCACGGAGGACATGAATTTGTACTCCGAGGACTGTCCTCAAATGGCGAAGGAAATTTCGAAGGGGGTGCTTACTGAGGCCTCCTTCAAGGCTATTGGGGCGACCTATCCGGAGGACAACGATCTCGCCGCGAAAGTTACCGAGCATGCTGCTCAGGTATACTCTTCAGACCTATTTCCTTCAATTTTTTCCTAAGTGTTTGGCTCTTACTGACCTTGCGTTTATCTTCTTCGCAGCTGCTGGGGTATGCTGGCTACCTCCGAGTTCGGGTGGCCAGGGAGGCTGTGTTCCGAACTACGGCCTTAGATACTTTAGAAAAGGCGAAGGCCACACGCCTGGAGTTGATCGCCAAAAACCAGCAGCTAGCGGATGCTGCGAAGGAGAAAGTTGCTGCCCTTCGGGAGGAGTTCCGGAAGGAGAAAGAAGAACTTGAGAAGGACTCCTCCCAGAAGATTGCTGACCTCGGCGAGCAGATAAATGGAATGCTGGCCGCCAACGAGGAGCTTCTAAAGGATAAGTCAGAATCTGACAAGATCATACTGGCGCTGACAGCTGAGAAAAACATCCTTGCAGCCGAGGTCGTGTCCTTGAAGAAGGATCCGAAGGGAAAGGAGCAGATAAAGGCGCTGGAAGAGGAGATCGCGGATCTGAAGGACGAGCTTGACGACCTCGAGCTTGAGAAGAACAAGTCTGATCAAATGGCCAAGGTCGCCTTTCAGGACGGCTTCTGCCTTGCTCGGCACCAAGTCCTCCAGAGGTTCCCAGATCTGGACCTCTCTTTTCTAGAGGCTCTAAACATTCCTGGGGGACCTCGGTGGGAATGGTCCAAGGTCGAACATTTGAACCTTCCTCCTTCAATTCCAGCGCCAAAGGTGGTGGAAAAGGGCGGGCAAGCGAGTGGCTCTCGGGACGCCGCGAACCCTTAGGCTATTTTAGGGCCCCTTTTCCTTCCCTTCTATTTTGTATTCCTTCTTCGGGCACTTCTTTATTGTAAAGCAGCTTACTCCTTAATGAAGACTTTTTTGGCTAAGTGTTTCTTCAAGTTTCTTTATTTTCATTGCCTCGAACGCATTTGCTCAAGAGACTTCGGAAAACCTGCAATCAAAGAAACTCTTTTACCTTCCCTTGGCCGAGCCTGTTCGCTCCAGAGGCTTTTTGGAAAGTCTGAAGAATTTGACTAAGTCTTTTTGCATTTCCATTTTGTCCCGAACACATTCGCTCGAGGGACCTCGGAAACCTTTCAGTCAAAATTTTCATTTCCCCTTGTCCCGAGCATGTTCGCTCAAAAGACTTAAAAAACCTTTTGCAAGATTTTTTATTTTCCATCCTTCCCGAGCTTGAAGGCTCAAGGGACTTTGGAAAACTGTCTCTGCGCTTATTACGGTGAGTACCGCTGAGAGATTTTTTCCCATATTTCCCGACCGTGATGGCTCAAGGGACTTCGGAAAACTGTCTCTGTGCTTATTACGGCTAGTACCGCTGAGAGATTTTTTCCCATCTTTCCCGAGCGTGATGGCTCAAGGGACTTCGGAAAGTCATATCTGTGTTCATCGCGAGCATCTTCACGGAATTCCGTACAATTCTGCACTTAAGAAATTTTCTCAAGATACTTCTGTACTTAGAATATTTTTCGTACAGTATGATTCCTTCGCTCAAGCTTAGGCGTAGAATTTTTTCAAGGCGTCTGAATGCCAAGTGTTTTTCAATTCTACGCCTTCGGCATCGCCAAGTTTGTACACGCCTTTTCGTACTTCGGCGAGGACCAGATAAGGTCCTTCCCAGTTTGCGCGAAGTACTCCGTGGGATGGCCTTCGGGGCGCAAAGTCAGCCTTTCGGAGAACGAGGTCTCCTTTCTTGATTTCTTTTGGCCTGGCCCGTAAGTTTATAGCCGCGGCCACTCTTTGCTGAAAAGCTTTTCTTCTCAGCTCGGCTATTTCTCTGTGTTCGCCGACGAGGTCGAGCTTGGTTCTGAGGCCGAGGTCGTTTCCACCTTCATCAAATACTTACACCCGTACTGAAGGTTGAACTATCTCTATTGGGATAATAGCCTCTGTACCGAAGACGAGTGAGAAGGGAGTCTCCCCTGTGGCTTTTCGGGGCGTCGTTCGGTAACTCCATAATACGCTTTGGAGTTCTCCTGGCCATTTCCCTTTTGCTTCCCCCAGTCTCTTTTTCAGGCCATCTTTTATGGTCCTATTAGATACTTCCACCTGCCCGTTGCTTTGGGGGTGAGCTACTGGGGCGAAGTGCATTTTTATTCCGAGGTCGCTGATAAATTCCTGGAATCCTTTGTCTATGAATTGGGATCCATTATCAACCACTAGTACCCTCGGTATGCCGAATCTGCATACTATGTTCTTCCACACAAACGTTTGCACTTCTTTTGCCGAGATAGTTGCTAGGGGTTCTGCCTCGACCCATTTGGAGAAATAGTCTACTGCTACCACGCAGAATTTCACGCCTCCGGGGGCTGAGGGGAGTGGCCCAATAAGGTCTATACCCCAGACAGCGAAGGGCCAAGGATAGTCTGCCGAGGTTACCATTTCCGAGGGTGCCCTCTGGATGTTCGCATGTCTCTGGCAACTTCCGCATTTTCGGACGAACTGCCTTGCATCCTTTCTCAGGGTAGGCCAGAAGTATCCTTGGCGAAGTATCACCGCCGCAAGGGCATCAGTTCCAATATGTGAACCACACATGCCTTCGTGGACCTCTTCAAGGACCATTTCAGTATCCTCTTCATCCACGCATCTTTGCAGCGGGTTTGCATATCCCTGTCGGTATAACTCTTCGCCAATCAGGAAGAATCGGCCAGAGCGTCTTCGCAATCTTGCAGCGTCGCCGAGGTCTTCGGGTAGCACATTTTCTGCGAGGTATCTCTTTATGGGATCTTTCCATCCTTTTCCCGAGGTCACTATGCTCAGCACTGAGATGCTCGGGTGATCTAGCACCTCGGTGTATGTTTTTGACTTCGCCAAGCAATCTGCCTCAGTGTTATTCCGCCGAGGTACATTTTCGATCCGTACGGCGTCAAACTCTTGGATGAGCTTTGCTACCAGCTCGTGGTATTTTGCCAAGGTTGGGTCCTTCGCCCCATAATCTCCTGCCGTCTGCCGAACTACCAGCTGGGAATCGCTGTGAGCTTTTAAGTTTCTCACGCCAATCCTTTTGGCCAAGCGTAATCCCGCTATGAGGGCTTCATACTCAGCCACATTGTTAGTGACGCTGAAGCTGAACTTGATAGCCTTCTTTACCGCTAGGCCTTCGGGTCCTCTGATAATTACTCCAGCTCCCTGGTGTTCGGATCCTGAGGCTCCGTCAACATGCAAGGTCCACTCTGGCTCACCTCCGTTTGGATCCAAATGGCTTTCCTTAGTGGTGGGTATTTCGGCGATCCTCTGATAATTACTCCAGCTCCCTGGTGTTCGGATCCCGAGGCTCCGTCAACATGCAAGGTCCACTCCAGCTTACCTCCGTTTGGATCCAAATGGCTTTCCTTAGTGGTGGGTATTTCGGCGATAAAATCTGCTAGTGCTTGAGCTTTTATGGCCTTCCGAGGTTCATATATGATTTCGTGTTCGCCAAGCTCTATGCACCACTTGGAGAGCCTTCCCGAATGGTCAACTTTTTTCATAACATCCCGTAGTGGTAGACTACTTCGGACGATGATGGGGTGAGCCTGAAAGTATGGTCGCAGCCTTCTCCCTGCAAGCACCAAGGCGTATATAGCTTTTTGAAGCAGAGGGTACCTGACTTCGGCGCCATGCAGGGATTTGCTGACGTAGTAGACTGGCCATTGCTTTGGCCCTTCTTCTTTCACGAGGACCGAGCTTACAGCTTTCTCCGTGACGGCGAGGTACAAAACGAGGGGCTCTCCCTCCCGAGGTTGTCGCAGAGTCGGCAGGCTAGCCAAGTAGACTTTGAGTTCTTCCCAGGCCTTTTGGCAATCTTCGTCCCAAGGACGATCATGCCTTCCGAGGTCGCCTTCCATCTTTGCTGCCTTTGTGAGGACTTTGAAGAAGGGTCGACACCTATCTCCGTACCTGGAAGTAAACCTGCTCAGAGAGGTTATTCTTCCGGTGAGCCTCTGCACGTCTTTAACTGTGGCAAGAGTTCGGAACTCAAGCAGCGTCTTAATCTTCTCGGGATTAGCGTCAATGCCTCTTTCGGATACCATGTATCCAAGGAATTTTCCTGAGGTTACCCCGAAGATGCATTTTTCAGGATTGAGCCGAATCCCGAAGGCTCTGAGCTTTTGGAAGGTTTCCTCTAGGTCTGCAACGTGATAGCTAGGCAGTTTGCTCTTAACTATCATATCATCAACATACACCTCCATGTTTCTCCCCATTTGGTCTTTAAAGACCTTGTTCATCAACCTTTCGTAGGTGGCTCCTGCATTTTTTAGCCCGAAGGGCATTCTGACATAGCAGTATGTTCCTCCCTCCGTGATGAAGGCGGTTTTTTCTT
This sequence comes from Aquilaria sinensis, assembly GCA_005392925.1. Classification (NCBI taxonomy): domain Eukaryota; kingdom Viridiplantae; phylum Streptophyta; class Magnoliopsida; order Malvales; family Thymelaeaceae; genus Aquilaria; species Aquilaria sinensis. The sequence continues at coordinate 30,799 of SMDT01001964.1, read as the reverse complement.
CATCTTCGGGGTCCATCCTTATTTGATGGTAGCCACCGAAGGCGTCTAGGAAACTAAGGAGCCCATACTCAGTAGTTAAATCTACCAGTTGATCTATTGGCGGCAGAGGGTATGAGTCTTTTGGGCAAGCATCGTTCAGGTTTCTGAAGTCGATGCACATCCGAAGTTTGCTGCTACCTTCTTTTGTGGCAATGACCACGTTGCTTAACCATTCGGGGTACTTCACCTCCCTGATGACTTCGGCGTCTAACAGACGCTGGACCTCGGTTTTGACAAAGTTGCTCTTGTGGGTCGAGATGCTTCGTTTCTTTTGCCGGACAGGTTTTGCTTTCAGGCTTACTTTGAGGCTGTGCTGTATTAGGCCGAGGTTTACCCCTGGCATATCTTTTGGCGAGTAGGCAAACAGATCTTTATTTTTCAGCAGAAAGGATACAAGGTTTTCCTTCTCATCTTCGGCCAAGCTCTTCCCTATTCGGGTAGATTGTCCTGGGATAAGTTCTACTGTTTCCATTTCCGCTTTTGCGAGATCTTCTTCTTTGCCTTTTTCTGGCGCCTTAGCCTCCATTGTTTGTGCGAAGTTGCTCGCCGGGGCCTTTCGTGCTTTCACAAACACCTTTCTCACCTTGGCCTGGTCTATGAAGATCTCTGCATCTCCATCCTTGGTGGCGAATGTGACGGTCAAGTACTTCACATCAGGGCGAATGTGCAGGCTTCCCTGTGTCTGCCTTCCAAGGATGGCGTTGTACGAGGACGGGACATCCATGACGATGAACCTTGCCATTGTGGAGGCGTACAACTCAGCTGCTCCGTCTACCGAAGTCCCTTTCATCATCAGTGGGAGGTCGATCCATCCGAGAACAGGCAGTTCGGATGGTCCGACCCCGAAGGTGGGCGAGGTGACTGGCTTAAGTTCGCTGCTGGAGATGCCCAAGTTCGGCAGTAAGTGCGAGAATAGGACGTCCGCATTTGATCCGTCATCAAGTAGCACCCTTTTGACGTCCCAGTTCCCTATCCTCGCCATGATCAGCAGTGGATCGTCGTGGGGGAAGACGATGGTGGATCCATTTTTGCGGGCCAGCTTTTTTGCTGGATTTTGATATTCCGTGATTGCAATTTCTCTGACCTTTCGCTTTCTTTCCGAGGATGGGAGCCCCGTGGTGATTGTTTGGATAACCCCTGCCGGAGGTGGAGGGCGCCTTTTTGGACTTCGGTTTCTCCGCCTGTCGGAGTCATAGTCCTCATCTTCGGCCCTTTCTTCCTCCATTTTTCTCCCTTTCGGGGATGGCATCCTCAGGTATTTCCGAAGTTGGCCCTGTTTTATCAGCGACTCTATGTACTTCTTCAGCTGGAAGCAGTCTTCGGTGTCATGACCGTGGTCGCGATGAAACTGGCAGAACTTTTTTGCATTCTTCTTATTATCGGCGGTCATGGCCCTTGGTCGCCGAATCTGCGTCCCTTGCCTTTCCAGCGCCATGAGAATGTTGGTCCGTGTAGTGCTCAATGGTGTGAAACTTTGGGGTTTCCTTCCCCGCATCCTCCGAGGTCGTCCTGCTTGTTCGGTCGGATGCCGAGCTTGTTGATTGGACTCTTCGGCGCGGTGGTGATCAGACTTCGGCCCAGCCATTCTTAGTTCTTCGGCGGTCATGTGCTGTTCTGCTCTTCGGTAAAATTCTCCGAGGGTCTCCGGTGGGTCCTTTGAGAACTCGTAGAATAGCTGTGAGTCTCGCCGAAGGCCCCGTGTCATGGCAAGAATGCGGATTTCAGGCCGGAAGTCTGGGACGCTCAGAGCTTCCCTATTGAATCTTTCGACATAGTCTCGGATGGTTTCTCCGTTCCTCTGCTCTATGTCGAACATCTGGACAGGCATCTTCGCAGTAGGTCGGCTCCCAATGAATTGCTGCGTGAAGGCCGTGGACAACTCCTGGAACTCAGTAATGGTCCCTGAAGGCAATGAATTGTACCATGCAGTTGCTGGCCCTGTGAGGGTGACTTCGAAGCACTTGCACATGGTAGCGTCGTCAGCACCGTGCATTATCATGCTGCGTCTGTACTTCGTCAGATGGGCCTGTGGATCAGTACGGCCATCATAAATCTCCAACCGAGGTACTCTGAAGTCACCTGGCATGGCTGCCTCAACAACGGCCTGAATGAATGGGGAGTCATCTTCGCAGCATGTTCCCGAGAGTCTGGCCCAAACGGGTTTTCTGGCCACTTGTTTCTCCACCCTATCTATCCGTGCTAATATCCTCTCCATAAGCACTGTGGCACTAGGCCCTTCTTCAGGGAAGCGAGGTTGCCGGCGCCTTTTCGGGGGGCGAGTTCGGCACTGAGGGGACAGGGACCTCGCCTCAGGCAGTGAACTTGTTTGCTGCAAGACCCTCGGTCGCTCAGACCTCTTCTGCCCCACAGGCTGTTTCCCGAGGGGAGTATTTTCTGTGGACGATTCTTCGCGCGGATCTCCGCTTCCCAAACTGCAATGAGTGGACTTCGGGCTTCTCTCCCGAGGGCGTGCTGGTGAGGGAGCTCTCTGGGCCTGTGCTTGCTGTGGCCATCTTCGGTCGATCTGCTGTGTCATTTCAGACACGACCGAACGCTGAAAGTCTTTCAGGAAGCTCATAGTGATTACTAGAGGGCGGTCTTCCTCGGGCACAGAAGTCTCTGGGAGTGTTTGCTCAGCAGCCGGTTGTGTCTCAGGCGCGGACGGGGACTTTGGGAGCCCCTTGTCCTTAGAACGCCGAGTTTCAATGACGGCGATCTCAGAGCGGGTTCCCACAGACGGCGCCAAATGATGGCGTGGAGCCTCATCGTTTATAGTCATGGTGACTGGTGGAGAGACTTCTGGGAGGAAGAACACCTGGAGGATGGATCGCCCAAGGGAGTGTGCCTGAAAGCTCAGAAACAAAGGGTTAGGAGGCCCCCGGAGTGTTTTTCCGGGGGGGGAGCCTCCGACGCGCAAGTCAGTGGTTGGCTGAGAAAAAGGCAAAGGTAATAGCACACAGGGCTGAAGAGTCTCGCCTGGTAATTTTCTCAGAGTGTGGGAGCAGTGTTTTGCCAACCAACCTCCTGCCAAGTATTAATTCCTGGTATTTATAGGATTGCCTAGCCCGTTCAAATCGCGACACGTGTTCGGTCGGATGTTCCTGAATTTCAGGGCGTAGGAGACAGATAGCTGGTAGCAGGTTGCCTTGGGCCATGTGCTGAGATGGGCCATGATGTGATTCTGATGGCATCCGTGTGTCAGAGCACCTTTTGAGGCGGCCTGTGACGTCTGTGAAAGGACGTGTCAGAGGCTTCCTTAAATGCTTCCATAAATGCTCCTGCCGTACTCCCGAGGTCCCTGGGTGAGGTCATCCTTTGGTACGGACAGAGCCTCTTCGGGAAACAAGCCCTCAGTTCGTGGGTTCCCAGTTTCAGGGAGTTCCGCCTTCGGGGATATCATGTTCGGCTCGCTATGTCTGGTGCCGCTTTTCCAAAGGCGATCTGTTCACAACCTTGGGGGGGCAAGTAGTGTCCTCGGGTTTTCCTGGCGTGCCGGGCTCGGAGCTCTTCGGCTATCTCCCGAGGTGCATGATCACACCTTTTCTCGAGTAGCGCCAGCTTCTTCTGGCCATTCTTGTGGCAGGGAGTTCGGCCAGATAGAGGCGATAGCGTTTGGCTATCACAAGGTCACCTCCATTTTTTGCTGCTTTAGTGAGGACTTTGAAAAATGGTCTACAGTGATCCCCATATCTGGAGATGAATCTGCTGAGGGACGTGATTCTCCCCATGAGTCTTTTCACATCCTTGGTCATTATGGGAGTTTGGAATCCCAGCGGGGCCTAGACCTTTTTATGGATTGGCGTCAATACCTCTCGCTGACACCATGAATGAGAGGAACTTACCCGCATTCACCCCGAACACACATTTTTTGAGGTTGAGATGAATTCCGAATGTCCTCAGCTGGTGGAATGTTTCTTCTAAGTCTGTGATATGACTACTAGGCAGTTTTCTTTTGACTATCATATCATCGATGTAGGCTTCCATGTTTCTCCCGATTTGGGAGTCGAAGACCCAATTCATCAACCTCTGGTACGTGGCTCCTGCATTCTTAAGCCTAAAGGGCATTCTAATATAGCAGTATGTACCAACTTTGGTGATGAAGGCAGTTTTTTCCTCATTTTCAGGGTCCATCCTGATTTGATGATACCCGCTAAAGGCGTCGAGGAAGCTAAGGAGGCCATACTCAGCGATTGAGTCCACCAACTGGTCTATTGGGGGCAGAGGATACGAATCCTTGGGACATGCATCGTCCATGTTTTGGAAGTCGATGCACATTTGGAGTTTGTCACTCTCTTCTTTCGTGGCGATAACCACGTTACTAAGCCATTCAGGATATTTGACTTCCCTTATTACGTCTGCCTCCATCAACTATTGGACTTTAGATTTAACGAAGTTGTTCTTGTGTGCCGAAAGGCTTCTCTTTTTTTGGTGAACAGGCTTCGTGTCAAGGCGTATCTTAAGACTATGCTGAATTATGTAAGGGTCTACCCAAGCATGTCCTTCGGCGTGTAGGCAAACAAATCTTTTTTGATTAAAAGGAAAGATACAAGCTTTTGCTTGTCACCTTCGGTCAAATGTTTCCCCATACAGGGTACTTCGGCCCGGGACAAGCTCTACACTCTCAATTTAATTTTTTCTGAGTCACTTTTCTCTTCTTCTATAGATTCTTCGGTCGATGTGCCCTTCTCTCCTGAGGTCTATGTGTGTACTTTCATTGGGCTCTGCCTCGCCTTTACGAAGACCTTCTAGACTTTAGCTTGATCAATAAATATTTCCACGTCTTCATCCTTTGTCCCAAAGGTGACCGTCAAGTACTTCACATCTAGTTGGATGTGAAAGTTCCCTTGAGTTTGCCTTCCAAGGATGGCATTATATGAAGAAGGGACGTCGATGACAATGAATCTGGTCATGGCAGAAGCGAATAGGACATTGGCGTTGGACCCGTCGTCCAGGAGCACCCTTTTTACATCCCAACTCCCAATCCTTGCCATAATAAGGAGTGGGTCATCATGTGGGAATACTATGGTAGACCCATCTTTCTGAACGAGCTTGTTCGATGGGTTGTCGAATTCCATCACTAAGATCTCCCTGGCTTCCCTCTTCCTCTCCACCGAAGATAGTCCCAGGGTGATCGTCTGGATTACTCCAGCCGGAGGTAGAGGATTCTTCTTGAGACTTCGGTTCCGACATCGGTCAAAATTGTAGTCTTTATCTTCCTTTCTTTCCTTCTTTCTCCTTCCCCTAGGAAAGGGCATCCATAGGTACCGGTGAAGTTGACCCTGCTTGATCAGGGGTTCGATGTACTTCCTGAGTTGGAAGCAATCTTCAGCGTCATGACCGTGATCGTGATGGAACTGGCAGAATTTCTTCATATTCTTCTTGTTTTCCCAGGTCATGCTCTTCAGCCATTGGATCTGGGTGCCTTGCCTTTCCATTGCTAGTAGTATGTTTGTTCTCGTGGTATTCAAGGGGGTGAACATCATTAGCTTCTTCCCCTTCTGCTTCTGAGGTCTCCCTCCACCTTCATTTGGATACCGAGGTTGGTTGCTTTGTCCCTAAGGGTGGGTGTGGTCAGACTTTGGCCCCCCCATCCTAAGTTCCTCAACCGTCATGTGTTGTTCTGCTCTTAGGTAGAATTCTTTGAAGGCGTCTAGGGGGTCTTTAGAGAACTCGTAGAAGAGTTGTGAGTCTCTCCAAAGGCCCCTTATCATGACGAGGATACGTATTTCGGGACAAAAGTCCAGCATACTTAGGGCTTCGCGATTGAATCTTTCGACGTAGTCGTGAATGGTCTCCCCATTCCTTTGTGCTAAGTCAAACATTTGAATGGGCATCTTCGTCATCGGCTTGCTGCCAATAAACTACTGTGTGAACACCGTGGATAGCTCCTGGAAACTCATTATAGTTCCAAAGGCGAGGGAGTTGTACCACACGATTGCCGGGCTGGAGAGGGTGACCTCAAAGCACTTACAAAGGGTAGCGTAATCGGCACCATGTAGTACCATGCTACACCTGTACTTGGTTAGGTGGGCTTGAGGGTCGTTACGCCCATCATAGGTTTCCAAGTGAGGCACCCAAAAATCACTTGGCATTGGTGCTTCCACTACCATCCGGATGAAGGGTGACTCTTCTCCGGTGAAGGTCTCAGATAACCTTGACTAGACAGGCTTCCAGGCAATCTACCTCCCTAATTTTTCTCCATGAGTGTGGTGGCACTAGTCTCTTCCCGCCGCCTGCTAGCCTCTGGCAACGGGGAACGACGCCTTTTTTTCAGTGAGTAACTTCATCGGCATGGGGATTGTCAGCTCTCATCTTGTGATGAGCTCCGTCGGCGCGAAGTTTTTGGTACTTTTGGCCCCGTATCTCTAGCACGACGACCTTTGAGGGGTACGTCCTCCGTTGAGGACTCGCCGTGGAAGTCATCTCTTCCTAAACTCCGGTGAGTAGACTTCGGACTTCTCTCTTGGCATGTAGCTGGTGAAGAGGCCCTTCAGCCTGAAGGTGGTTGAGACCACCTATGGTCGAGTTACTGTGTCATTTCAGCCACGATGGAATGCTGGAAATCCCTTAGGAAGCCCATTGTGACCGTTAGAGGATGTTCCTCCTTTGATAAAGAAGTCCCTACGGTAGGTTGTTCGGTCGCCGATTGAGTTTCTAGCGTGGACGAGGACCTCGGGAGTCCTTTGTCCTTAGAACGCTGAGTCTCAATGATGGCTACTTGAAGGTAGTTTCCCACAGATGATGCCAAATGATGCCCGATAGCATCTTCATTGTGTGACATGGTGGGCCTGAGAGGGACTTCCGGTGTGGAGATGCTAGTAGAGGAGACTCCTAGCATGAGATTGCCTGAAACACTCAAAAGAACAGGGGTTAAGAGGTCGCCGGAGTGTGTTTCCGGGGAAGGAGCCTCTGACACCCAAGTTAGTATTTGGCAAGTGTGGAGGAGAGTAAAGAGCAAAATTTTCTTAAGGGTTCAGCCTGTCCCTTTACCAAGGCCATTCCTTAAGTATTTATAGGAGGGCATTGGGGGAACTCCGTTTGACACAGCCCACTCAGATCATGACACATGTTCCGCCAAATGCGGTCCGTACCTTTGGGGATAGGGATTTCCAGCTGGCCATAACCCGTTCTGGCCAGAAGTCAAAGCCGTGAGAGGCTTGTGTGTTAGGGGCGTGTGCGAGGTCTCTGTGTCAGAGGCTCTTTAACCGTATTTGTCGTGTCCATAAGACCCCTTCAGTGAAAGAGACCTCTTTGAGATATGAGAGATTCTTACCGAGGTTGCTCCAGCCATTCGGGAGGCCCCTTGGCACAAATGATTCTCTTCAGAGGATGCTTTCCCCTACTGAGAATGGTGAGTCTACATCTCCCGGAGTTGGTCAAGCCATCCTATCGAGGGTGGTAGTGTACCATGTTCTAGAGATGAGTCCTGTTATTCCCTGAGGGTGGTGCTTGTCTTTACCAAGGGTGGTGCTCGTTAGAGCTTGGGAGTCTAAAGGATAATAGTCCTTCGGCGTTCACAAGTCTAGCTGAACAACCCTCAAAGGTTGCTGGCTTAGCGACACTGAAAACTGCACTATAAAAAGTAAGGGAGTGAGAATCAAAGATTCTCAGTAAGGGGTCTTGAACTTGTAAGAAAAATCCTGAGGACTCTTCAAATGAGAACATATGTAACATGCTATGACCTTATACAGCCTGAGGGTCTAATATATGCATATTCCTAGGTCTCTTAGGATATCTCCTCATCCTAGTCCTATGCCTAGCGAGTTCTAGCCATTAACTCGCTCCTAGCAAGTGTTAGCTTACTGACTAACGTAATAATGTAGCCCTCCCTGAGTTATTGTGCAGGTGAACATGGTGGATGATCTTTGCTTGCACTATAAGAAATCCATTAGGTGTACTAGGCTTTTACATAGTGCCTCAAGTCCTTGGACTGTCCTAGGTCACTTGTGTACTAAGCCTCTACCCATTAAACCTACCAAGGATGCACTAGGCTCTCACTTGCTTCTCAAGGCACAACTTGGCTAGGCAACAAGTGCACCAAGCCATCATCCATTGTGCTCCCCCATCCACCATTACCTGGTTCACACTAATGGAGTGGCAATGACCATGGTTGGACCCATTCACTAGGTTCTTTAGAACCCCAACTAGGTGCACTAAGGTTTTCATATCAAAGCCTCAAATCCAAAGCCTCACCTAGGCTTTTGATGGTACTAAACCTTGCACCCAACTAATCATGCTCGATTATGGCCAAACATGCCTTTAAAACTTACCTTCATTTTCAGTTAAAATAGCATTAAAACTATTCCATTTTAGGTGTAGTAATAAAGTGGAGGTGATAGTACTCTCTCTTATCTTCACATGCAATCTTGAATCACCTCAATCGGACACCCGAGTGAAAAGTTATGATGGAAACAAAATTGGGTGTCATTGCTATCTCGGCGACGCATCACCATAGTCACCACAGTTGTCGACATTCTGCCAATTTCTAAGGTATTGGTGATGCATCATGGGAACTCATATTGATTGGCGATGCATCACCAAACTTGTGAAATACCCAAAAAACTTCAAGTTTCACTGCTATGAACTTTGAACACTTTCTAAACATATCAAACATTGATGGATAGGATTCAAACTTCACATACGTGTAGTACACTTTGTAGAGACCACAATGCACCATTCAAACCAATCTTATGGTGTCTAGAAATACCACACAAATCCTCAGAAACTCACTAGTCCAACATGTTCATTGCCATCAACCAACTGATGCCATTCATCAAACTACTTGAATCTAACAATCAAACGAGCTAGGAATGGCTTCAGTTGTGCTTGAATCATAAAATCCTTCACCTCAATTACATAAGAACTAGCAAGAATCAAGCACCAAAAGCTTTAAGCTTCAAGTGCAAGGCTGCACTAACGTTTCCTATGGTTCCAAGCAAATTCAACTTATAAGGCACCAATACAAGCTTATTCTAACTAGAACCAAGTTCATGGAAGCTCAAGAAACCAATGACAATCAAAGAACAACAAGCTACAGCCAAATTTATAGATTACCTAGCTCAAAAACATGATTTTGAGGTCAAACCAAGCAACCCATTCAAAAACAAGCTTTTTTCCACTTGGGTTCTTCATGAAACTTTGATTTCCCCCAAGAATTGATGTTTTAGGTGTGGTTTGGCTATGGAATTTGAAAGAAGGAGGAGAGCTACAGGTTTGGGAGGTTGCGGATGATGAATAGTGACTGCCAAAATCTTCAAAATGTTTTAAATAGCCAACTTTGCACTTAAACCCTTCAACTTCTTTAATTTTTCCAAAAAGACCTCCATGCTAAAATAATGCCATAAGTTTTGGCAATTTAGCCAAACTCTTTGGTTTCTTATCACTTAGGTCCAAAAGATCAACTTATGAGCTTAAATACCAAACTTATCACCTTGGAGTACAAAATGACCATTTTGCCCCTAGTGACACTTACATGCAAAATGAAACTTGGAACCATCTGTCCTCTAGATGACTTACCTGATGTTGCTAATTCACCTTTAATCATGGCATTTAAATTATGGATTTATGAACATACCTTACCCATCGAGCGTTCCACTAGGAGGGCTATAACATATATGGTTCCTGGTTTAATTTGACACCTAAGTGTCACTAGGGGCAAAATAGTCATTTTGTACGCCGAGGTGATAAGTTTGGAATTTATGCTCATGAGTTGTTCTTTTGGACCTAGGTGACATGAAACCAAACAGTTGTACTAAATTGCCAAGTCCCATGGCACCATTTGAGCATAGGTTTTTTTTGGCAGAATTACATAAGTTGAAGGGCTAAAGTGAGAAGTTGGGCTTTTAAACCATTTTCAAGGATTTGGGGCTGCACTATTCATCATCTTTGATAGCCAAAAGGCTATTAACCCTTCTAGAATTCCCAAAGTTACTTGAGAAGCACCACCCTCGGGAAACCTGAGTGACCAGCCTCAGGAAAGAGAGGACCCTTACCATCCTCGGGAAGAACATCACCTAGCCAAAACCTACCCTCAAGAGAGACCTAGCACGAACCTCGGTGAACGACAACCACCCTCGGTTGGTAACAGAATTGACCTTAGAAAACCTATAAACTACCACCTTCAGAATAGCGAACTCACCTAGTTTGGGAAAGTATATCCCCATCCTCGGTCGGGAAGAGCGTCTTCTGAAGGTGCCCCATTCTGCTAAAGGGCCTCTTCTAATAGCCCTTAGTGGCTACATTGAGCCGAAGGGGGCCTCCTAATCGGAAGGAGCCTTATACTCCGAAGAGGTCTCATTTTGCGAAAGGGTGTTGCAGAGATACGAAAAAAATGGTTAAGGAGCCTCTGACAAAGAGACCTCGCACACGCCCCTGCCCTCTGGCTGAAATGGCCTACGGCTAACTGGAGATACCTATCTCCTAGGGTATGGATCAAATCAGATCGAACACGTGTCATGATTTGAATGCGCTGTACGAACGGCCTCTTCCCTCCGGCCTCCTATAAATACTTAAGAAGGACCTTGGTAATGAGGGAAACAGAACTCTTTCTATTTTCCTTACTCTCTACTCCCTACTACTACTGATGGCCAGGGGCCTCATCGTTTATAGTCATGATGACTGGTGGAAAGACTTCTGGGAGGAAGAACGCCTGGATGATGGATCGCCCAAGGAAGTGTGCCTGAAAATTCAGAAACAAAGGGTCAGGAGGCCCCCGGAGTGTTTTTCCGGGGGTGGAGCCTCCGACGCCCAAGTTAGTGGTTGGCTGAGAGAATGGCAGAGAAAATAGCACAAAGGGCTGAGGAGTCTCGCCTGGTAATTTTCTCAGAGTGTGGGGGCCGTATTTTTGCCAACCAGCCTCCTGCCAAGTATTAATTCCTGCTATTTATAGGAGCGCTAGCCCGTTCAGATCGCGACACGTGTTCGGTCGGATGTTCCTGAATTTCTGGGCGTAGGAGACAGATAGCTGGTAGAAGGTTGCCTTGAGCCGTGTGCTGAGATGAGCCATCATGTGATTTTGATGGCGTCAGCGTGGCAGTGCGCCTTTTGAGGCGGATTGTGGCGTCTGTGAATGGATGTGTCAGAGGTGATGCCCCGAGGCATCTTCGTTTGTTGTCATGTTGACAGGTGGGGAGGCTTCCTGAGGAGGCGAGCGCCTGGAGCTCTGGTTTCCCAGCTGGGTGTGCCTGAAAAGCTCAAAGAAGAGGTTAGGGGGTCCCCGGTTTGCTTTTCCGGGGAGGACCCTCCGACGCCCAAGTCAGTTTTCTGAGTGATAGTGGAGGAAGAACACTAAGGGATCAAGTGTCTTGCCTGTTTTGTGTTTTCTCAGAGGGAGGAAAATGCCCCATCCTTTGCCCAGTCCCATTTCCTAGTATTTATAGGAGTAGCTGGTCTGTTCAGATCATGACACGTGTTCGGTCGGATTTGATCTGTACTTTTGGACCTAGGGGACAGGCAGCCGTTTGCAGCCTCCTTTAGCCCTGGACCCGGACAGGTTGTGTCAGGACTGGGGCGGCTGCGGCGTGTCAGTTTGCCGTTCTGATGTGACGTGTAGGGCTTGTGGGCGACATGTCAGAGGCTCCTTAAATGCTCATATCGTACTCCCGAGGTCCCCTGGGCGAGGTCGCCCTTCGGTGCGTGCACCCTCTTCGGATTCTATCCGTCTTTTGGTGCGAGCACCTCCTTCGGGATCTATCCCATAGTTCTGGGAGTTCCCTTGATGAACACCTTCTTCGGGACTTATACCCATAGTCCGGTGATTCCCTTGTTCAGGTGTTTCTTGTTCGGGGAAGATCCTCTTCGGGGCTTCTGCCTTCGGGGAGATTCTTCCTTGCTTCAGAGAGATGGCTTTCTTACCCGAAGACGGTCAGTTTGGCCCCTCGATGGAGACGGTGTTATCCTCGGAATTCCTGACGAGCTAACCGAAGTCTCGAGCTCATAGTGTTTGACTTCGCACCTTCCGAGGTCAGTAAAAAGATCCTCTCTTGGGTGACGTCAGACTCCTCGGCCAATATTCTGGCAGGGAGTTACTACCGAGGAGGCAATAGCCTTTGGCTATCACAGGCCCCCCTCCGAAAAGCCCGAAGTGAGAAACTTCGGTTCATCGGTTTTCGGGTCCTGTGGTTGTGATATCTGCGCCGAAGACGCCTTCTTCTGCCTGAAGCGATGGGCAGCCCTTTTTGCGTCCTCGAGGCGCGAGAAGATAGGCTGTCCCTGTGCCGAAGATACACCTTCCGCTCGAAGTCACAGGCTGTCTCTTGGTGTCCTCGTGGCGAGGGAAAATAGGATAACCTTGTACCGAAGATAGACCTTTTGCCCGAAGTCACAGACTGTCTTTTGGTGTCTTCGAGGTAACCTACTTTTTTGCCTTTATAGGTCTGCTCATGCGTTGCATCCTGTGTCCAGCAGAGTCAGTCTAGGGCGGCGCCTCTAGACCAAATGGTGTCAGAGGGCGTGCTCGACGTGATGGACGACACGTGGCACGTTTGCTGCGCGATGACCGACACATGGCACACTATTATTGGGTGGGAATGCACTGAGTACGGCAGGCGCGACTTTTCAGGCGCATTTAGCAGTTATGGCGACGCTTCGCCTTCCGAGGGGTACTAATGACGACGGTTCACCTGGCCTTCTCGGCCTATATATACCAGCCCTGTCATAACCCTCTTTTTGCTTCTGCTTTTGCTTTCTTCTGCCTTCTAATTCTCTCCCGATTTTCCGCGGCGGTTCTCCTTTTTCAGGCGTTTTTCCGCCCACTTTTCACGACGGCTTCCAGAAATCCAGATTTCGGCAAGACCTTTGGTGGGTTTTAGTCCTTTTGCTTTTTTCAAAGCTTCTTCTTTGTTTTTCCCGAACTCGTTTTCGTTGTTTTTCCCGAACTCATTTTCGTTGTTTTTCCCGAACTCATTTTCATCATGCCTGTTCCCGAGAGTTGGCAACCTCTTCTTTCTCACCCTTGCTGCACTACTCCGGCAAAACTAGCGAAGTGGAAGAAAAAGTTTTTCTTACCCTCTTACTCTGTGACGAGGTTGCCCCGTCCTGACCAATTTCCTTTTTCCAACCGAAGTGATGAAATCACCGTTTTCCGAGCCCAACTGAAGGTCGGACTTCGGTATCCCCCCCCGGAGATGGTTAGCGCGTTCTGCAACTTCCATGGCATTGCCATTAACCAACTCCCACTGAACTCGTACTGCTATTTCAACGCCTTCCTCTGTATGTGCGGCGTTTTCAAAATAAAACCTCACTTTGTAGTTTTTCTTCAGTACTACAAGCTCTTCGTGGTCCCGAAGGGTGGCTTCTACTTTATGCTACCTCGGGGATCCGGGAGCAAAAAGTATACGTTCACCTTCGCCACCAAAGACAGCTGGCGAGGGTGGCAACAAAAATTCTTTTTCCTGAAGAAGTCGGAGGCTTGGTCGCACGTCCCGACCAAGTGGGCTCAGGGGAGGCTCAAGATGGATGTCGTTGACCCGAAGATACTGCTAGACGCCGACGTAGCACCTATCTTTGAGGACTTCGACAGGCGCATTCGGGCCGTCTTTGACTGGGCTGCCGAGGTCTCTCCTCGTGCCCTTTACCCATTTCCGATCAACTGGAGGCTCATGACCGAAGAGGTCCTTCGGGAACTTAAGGTGGTAAAGGAGCATGTGACAGACCTCAACATGCCGAAACCGGCTTCTTCGGGGAAGGACTCCTGGCTCGTGAAACTCCTTCGGGGGAAAGAGACTTATGAGTCTTTTTACGAGAGTAAGTTACTTTCTCATTTTTTCCTTCATAACTTCATCTTGGACTTACACTGATCTTCCTTTTCTTTTTTCAGAGATGGGCGACGACGCGGCTGCCTTCTACAAGTTACACTGATCTTCCTTTTCTTTTTTCAGAGATGGGCGACGACGCGGCTGCCTTCTACAAGGCTCTTTTTACCGGGCAGGCCGAGAGGGGAGAACAGACAAAGAAGGCCGCCTCTTGGAGGCGGAAGCAGACTTCGGCCGGCCCTCCTTCCAAACGGGCAAAGAAAGCTGCTCCTTCCTCTCTTCCGCAAATTCCGGAGGAGGTAGGCGAGGAGCCCGAAGACCCTGCTGCCCCTTTGCCCGAGGTTCCTTCTGTCGACGTCCCTTCTTCCGACGTCCTTCCTCAAAGCCCTACGCCTTTGCATGCTCTTCTGGAGGGCGATGGGGAGGAGACCCCTTCTGCCGAGGAACGGCGCCAAATAAAAGGCAAGGGGATCTCTACTGAGGCGACGTCGATTCTTGACGACGACGTTACCGAGGTGCCAGCAGGTTTGTACTTTGTCGAAGAACCTTTTTTGTAAATCCTTAAGGGTTTTCTGGCCTTAACCAATTTTTCTGCCTTGTTGTGCAGCGGAGGTGGCCGCTCCTGACTGGGTTGCCGAACACGCCCGCAAGAGGGCCCTTCGGGATGCCAAAGTCCCAGCAGGGAAAGTTCCGAAGGAGCCCTTCTGGACGTTCACGGAGGACATGAATATGTACTCCGAGGACTGTCCCGAGATGGCCAGGCAGGTGTGCAAAGGGGTGCTTACTGAGGCCTCTTACAAGGCCCTTACGGCGGCTTACCCAGGCGACAACTCTTTGGCCGCCAAACTCACTGAACATGCCGCCCAGGTACGCTTCACTGTTTCCTCAGTGCCAATTTCGCCTTTGCTTTTTACTTAGCATCATTTTCCCTTTGTTTGCTTTTTTTGCAGCTGATGGGGTATGCCGGGTTGCTCCGTGTTCGGGTGGCACGAGAGTCAGAAAGGAGGGCGTCACTCTGGGACCTTTACACCAAGACGAAGGCCCAGTGTTCGGCGTTGGCTGCCGACAATGCTCAGCTGAAGCAGTCTTCAGAGAAGGAAATTGCTGAACTTCGGGAGGGGTTCATAAAAGAGAAAGAGGAACTTGAGAAAGGCACCTCCCAGAAACTTTCCGACATCGGCTCTCGGATGGCGGAGCTAACTTCGATCGTAGAAACGATTCAAAAGGATAAGTCAGAAAGTGACGCAATCCTTGCGAAGACGCTCGAGGAAAAGGCCCAGCTCGAAGCCGAGGTCGCATCTCTGAAGAAGCCTTCAGAAGAGAAGAAGAAGATGAAGGCATTGAAGAGAAAGTTCAAGGATTTGGAGAAGGACTATGCGGATTTGGCGGTCAAGAAGCGGGAGTCCGATGATATGACGAAGTTGGGCTTTCAAGACGGCTTCTGTCTTGCTCGGCACCAAATTCTGCAGAAGTTCCCAGATTTTGACCTCTCCTTCCTGGAAGGCATGAACATCCCCAAGGAGCCTCGGTGGACTTGGTCCAAGATCGAGCACTTGAAACTGCCTCCTTCTCTCCCGGCGCCGAAGGCTGCTGACAAAAGCACAGAGGCTGGCAGTTTTCAAGACGCCGAGGTTCCTTAGTACTAGGGCCTTTTGTCTTCATTTTCTTCTTCTTTTTTGTAGTCTTTCAGCAACTTTCTTCTCTGTAAGCACTCTTTGGCTCAATAGATAAAAATTTGGCTAAGTATTTTTTGCCAGATTCCTTTGTTTCCTTCTGTCCCGAACATAATTCGCTCAAGAGACTTCGGAAAACCATACTTTTGCTTTCCTTTGTCCCGAACATATTCGCTCAAGAGACTTCGGAAAACCATACTCTTGCTTTCCTTTGTCCCGAACATATTCGCTCAAGAGACTTCGGAAAACCATACTCTTGCTTTCCTTTGTCCCGAACATATTCGCTCAAGAGACTTCGGAAAACCTTACTTTTGTTTTCCTCGGCGATTGCTTTCGTGAGACTCTTGTTTTGTACTTCTTCAGAACTTTTTACTTAGACAAATTTTTCCAACTTGTGCAATACAACTTTCCCACCGAACTTTTTCGGCATAGAATTTTTTCAAGGCCTCTAAGTGCCAAGTATTTTTTAATTCTATGCCTTCGGCATCATCGAGCTTATAAACTCCTTTTCGTACTTCGGCAAGTACCAGGTAGGGTCCTTCCCAATTTGCGCGAAGTACCCCGTGGGACGGCTTTCGGGGTGCAAATTCAGCCTTTCGGAGAACGAGGTCTCCCTTCTTTATTCCTTTTGGCCTGGCGCGTAGGTTTATGGCTGCTGCCACTCTTTGCTGGAAAGCTTTTCTTCTCAACTCGGCTACTTCTCTGTGTTCACTGACGAGGTCGAGCTTGGTTCTCAGACCGAGGTCATTTCCTTTTTCATCGAACACTTGGACTCGTATTGACGGTTGTACTACTTCGACAGGGATGATGGCCTCTGTACCGAAGACGAGTGAAAAAGGCGTTTCCCCTGTGGCTCTTCGGGGTGTTGTTCGGTAGCTCCATAACACGCTTTGGAGTTCTCCTGGCCATTTCCCTTTTGCTTCTCCCAATCTCTTTTTCAGACCATCTTTTATGGTCCTGTTAGATACTTCCACCTGCCCATTACTTTGGGGGTGAGCTACTGGGGCGAAGTGCATTTTTGTCCCGAGGTCGCTAATGAACTCTTGGAATCCTTTGTCTATGAACTGGGATCCATTGTCCGCTACGAGTACCCTCGGTATGCCAAATCTGCATACGATGTTTTTCCATACGAACTTCTGCACTTCTTTTGCCGAGATAGTTGTCAGAGGTTCTGCCTCGACCCACTTAGAGAAATAGTCTACTGCTACTACGCAGAACTTTACGCCTCCAGGCGCCGTTGGGAGTGGCCCAATGAGATCTATGCCCCAAACTGCGAAGGGCCAAGGATAGTCTGCCGAAGTCACGAACTCCGAGGGTGTTCTTTGGATGTTCGCATGTCTCTGGCAACTACCACATTTCCGGACGAACTGCTTGGCGTCCTTTCTCAGGGTAGGCCAGAAGTATCCTTGGCGAAGTATCACTGCTGCCAGGGCGTCGGTTCCGATGTGCGAACCACAGGCACCTTCGTGAACTTCTTCGAGGATCATTTCAGTATCCTCTTCACTAACACACCTCTGTAGTGGATTTGCATATCCTTGCCGATATAGTTCTTCTCCAATTAAGAAGAAACGCCCGGAGCGCCTTCGCACTTTTGCGGCTTCGCTGGGGTCTTCGGGGAGTGTGTTGGTTGCGAGATACGTTTTGATTGGTTCTTTCCATCCTTTCCCCGAGGTCGCTATGCTTAACACCGCGACGCTGGGGTGGCTTAGCACTTCGGTGCAAGTTTTGGACTTCGCCAAACAGTCTGCCTCAGCATTTTCTCGCCGGGGTACGTTCTCGATTTTCACGACGTCGAACTCCCGAATAAGCTTTGTTACCAACTCATGGTATTTCACCAAGGTCGGGTCTTTAGCGCCATAGTCCCCTGCCATCTGCAGGACCACTAGCTGGGAATCACTATGGGCTTTCAAGTTTCTCACGCCAATTTTTCTGGCCAGGCGTAATCCTGCTATGAGGGCCTCATACTCGGCCATGTTGTTGGTGGCGTTGAAACTGAACTTGATGGCCTTCATTACTTCTAGGCCTTCGGGGCCTCTGATAATCACTCCAGCTCCCTGGTGTTCGGATCCTGAGGCCCCGTCAACATATAACGTCCATTCTGGCTCGTCTTCGCCCGAAAATGAATGTCCCTCCTCGGTGTTTGGTACTTCGGCGATGAAGTCTGCCAAAGCTTGAGCTTTTATAGCTTTCCGGGGTTCATACGTGATGTCGTGTTCGCCAAGCTCTATACACCACTTGGAAAGCCTTCCCGAATGATCCACTTTCCTCATAACATCCCGTAGAGGCAGGGTACTTCGGACGATAATGGGGTGAGCCTGAAAGTATGGCCGTAGCCTCCTTCCTGCAAGTACCAAGGCATATATAGCTTTTTGAAGCAAAGGGTACCTGACTTCGGCGCCATGCAGGGACTTGCTGACATAGTAGACCGGCCATTGCTTTGGCCCTTCTTCTTTCACGAGGACCGAGCTCACAGCTTTTTTCGTGACGGCGAGGTATAATACGAGGGGCTCTCCCTCCCGAGGTTGCCGCAGGGTCGGCAGGCTGGCCAAGTAGACTTTGAGTTCTTCCCAGGCTTTTTGGCAATCTTCATCCCAAGGATGACCATTCCTTCCGAGGTCGCCTTCCATCTTTGCTGCCTTTGTGAGGACTTTGAAGAAGGGTCGACACCTATCTCCGTACCTGGAAATAAACCTGCTCAGAGAGGTTATTCTTCCGGTGAGTCTTTGCACGTCTTTGACTGTGGCAGGAGTTCGGAATTCAAGCAGAGCCTTAATCTTCTCGGGGTTAGCATCGATGCCTCTTTCGGATACCATGTACCCAAGGAACTTTCCCGAGGTCACGTCGAAGATGCATTTCTCAGGATTAAGGCGGATCCTGAAGGCTCTGAGTTTTTGGAAGGTTTCCTCTAAATCTGCAACGTGGTAGCCAGGCAGTTTGCTTTTGACTATCATATCATCAACATACACCTCCATGTTCCTCCCCATTTGGTCTTTGAAGACCTTGTTCATCAGCCTCTGGTAGGTGGCTCCTGCATTTTTGAGTCCGAAGGGCATCCTGATATAGCAATATGTTCCTCCTTCGGTGATGAAGGCAGTCTTCTCTTCATCTTCGGGGTCCATCCTTATCTGATGATACCCACTGAAACCGTCCAGGAAACTTAGGAGCCCATACTCGGCAGTTGAGTCTACCAGTTGGTCTATTGGCGGAAGAGGATATGAATCTTTCGGGCAAGCATCGTTCAAATTTCTGAAGTCGATGCACATCCGCAGCTTACTACTTCCTTCTTTTGTGGCAATTACTACGTTGCTTAGCCATTCGGGGTAGTTTACCTCCCGGATAACGCTAGCGTCTATCAGACGCTGGACTTCGGTCTTGACGAAGTCACTTTTGTGAGCTGAGATGCTCCGTTTCTTTTGCCGGACAGGTTTTATTTCTGGACTCTGAGATGCTTTTCTTTTGCCGGAGGCTATGCTGGATTACGCGAGGGTTTACCCCTGGCATGTCCTTCGGCGAGTAGGCGAACAGATCTTTATTTGCAAGCAGAAAAGATACAAGTTTTTCCTTGTCTCCTTCGGCCATGCTTTTCCCTATTCGGGTACTATGGCCTGGGACAAGCTCTACTTCTTCTGTTTCCGCTTTTGTGGGATCTTCTGCCTCGCCCCTTTCCAACTCTTTTGCTTCTACAGCATGTGCTAGGTTGCTTGCTGGAGCCTTTCGTGCTCTGACGAACACCTTTCTCACCTCGCTTTGATTAATGAAGATCTTTGCGTCTCCTTCTTTGGTGGCGAAGGTGACGGTCAAGTACTTTACATCAGGGTGAATGTGCAAATTTCCCTGTGTCTGTCTGCCGAGGATGGCGTTGTATGACGAAGGAACGTCCATGACTATGAACCTTGCCATGGTAGAGGCGAACAACTCAGCAGTTCCTTTCTCCGAAGTTCCTTTCATCATCAAGGGGAGGTCGATCCACCCGAGGACAGGTAGCTCAGATGGTCCTACGCCGAACGTGGGTGAAGTAACAGTCTTGAGGTCACTCCTGGATACGCTCAAGCTTGGCAGCAAATGTGAGAACAAGACGTCTGCGTTTGACCCATCGTCCAGCAGTACCCTCTTGACG
Organism: Aquilaria sinensis; assembly: GCA_005392925.1. NCBI lineage: Eukaryota > Viridiplantae > Streptophyta > Magnoliopsida > Malvales > Thymelaeaceae > Aquilaria > Aquilaria sinensis. The sequence continues at coordinate 11,219 of SMDT01001964.1, read as the reverse complement.
TCCCAGTTTCCTATCCTTGCCATTATTAGCAATGGATCGTCATGAGGGAATACGATGGTGGAGCCATCCTCGCGGGCCAATTTTTTCGTCGGGCTCTGATATTCCATCACGGCTATCTCTCTGGCCCTTCTTTTCCTTTCCGAGGACGGAAGCCCGGTCGTGATCGTCTGTATTACTCCTGCCGAAGGTGGGGGACGCCTTCTCGGACTTCGGTTCCTTCGCCTGTTTGAATCGTAATCCTCCTCATCGGGCTTTCCTTCTTCCTCTTTTTTCCCTTTTGGGGAAGGTATTCTCAAATAACGCCGAAGCTGGCCCTGCTTTATGTCACACCTCACTCAGGCCCTGGCCTAAAAGTTACTAACTTAAAACCACCAGCCCAACTTTAAACTGGGTTTCTAATTCTCGGCCAAGCAAGAAATGGCAACTTTTAAGTCTTATTTTCTTAAGTTAAGAGGCCTGGGAGGTGGCCCAGGTGGCTTTAATAAACTTCAATAACATCTTGCAGCAAGGGCAAGGCCCAAACCCTTAACTTGCCCTACAAGCAAGGATTCACCTAATGCAATTTTAGTGCATACATAGTGTGCATCATGTGTGCTAACTATATGGCAGCCAAGAAGCCCACAAGGTTGGTTTAGAGTTTTGAAAACCATATGCAAGATATACATGATGCATTCGGTCAACACTTGTACATATGCTTATACCATTAGTCTTCATGAAACAAAGCCCATCATCACATGAACATGCCAAACAATGGCCCATAATCACATAAACATAAGCAAGCATTAAGCCATCCATAATCCATACATAACTTGGCATACAAAACCCATCCAAACATAATAAGTCTAGGCACAAATGACTACACATATATACACCAAAAGAGTAGTCTACCTAGTAGTCCAAAACATGGCTACAAGCGAAGAGAATCCAAAAGTACATATGCCAAGTTATTACAAGCCATGTCTCCTAATGGTCAAACAAGACCTTAAGTATTCCATACAGGAGCACACACTGCAAAACTAGCCCAATGGCTTGGTTCATGGTCATAAAGGCAAACACTATGATCAAGGCCACAGTCCACATATCCATAGCTCCCCCTAGACAAGTCTCCACTACTGCCTGCAAACTCTAACCATAAGTCTCGGCCAATAAAGAATAAGACTTGTAATGAAAACCAACTGCTAAGCCAAGCACACATTGGCACATACCTTGGAAAGCAAGCAAATATAAACACTAAGCACACACACAAGCAGCTTAGTCCTACTCAGGCCGAATATCTTTGCCTGAAAATAGAGAATGGGCAGTAAGCATATAACTCAGTAGGATTCACATCTATATATAAACAACTCAAATGAGTCTATTTAGTTAAGTTGAGAGTTCACTCAAGCTTAACCTCCAGTTCATTAGCTTATCCTGCAAAACAGACACAAAGACAAGAAAACAGGCATAGACATATACCAAAATACACAATTATAGGAAGTAACTCACTTAAGGGTCAGCATGCACAAGAAATTCACCAAAGCACACAAGTACACACACACACTTCACAAAGTGGCTCTTGGCCATATCCATCCATACATGTACTCATGTGCATTTCTTGCACACAAACTTACCAAAATACCAATTCCATTAGGAGCTCCTAAAATGCCAAGCAAATAGGCCACATTTAATTGCATTTCTAGTACATGTACCATAGTTAATTAGCTAATCAACAACCAAATAAGTAACCACATTATGCCCATCAAGTAGCTAAGGTCATATGGCACAATTAACCATCACTTAGCCACTCTAGACACTTGTATCATGGTATACAGTACCAAGCAGAACAAGTGTCAGTGAACCCTACCTCAATTAGCTCTCGGTCTTAACCAAGTTTCAAATGTCCAAGTGCTCTTCAATTCCAATGCCTAGCATGACAACACATAGGCATCATTACACAACTCATGGACCCAAAATACCATGACCATATGAAGAACACTATGACCCACATATACACTTAAGCTATCGGCCAAAGTGCCATTATTCCATATACATGTACTGCCCATAATTCCAACACATTACATGACACTCAAGTCACCAATAAGTCATATCCATGGTAGTATTACCAATCCATCAAGTGAAATGCACTATGTTACCATGTATTAATCTCTCGGCCAAAGTACACATTTTCACATCGTTACATTACCCAACATTCTTGTTTACTACATGAGCATGTAAACATCCACTAAACTTATTCATGGCACAAATGCCATGTAACCAAGCAAGCATACTCAAGTACTTTAGCCCAAGTTCTCGGCCACATTGCCCAACTATGCACATTGATGTCATTTATCCACTAACACATTTCATGATCTTATGGCTATCAAATAACAATGCTCATGGCATAACTACCATGTAATCCATGGTAACACATCGTATTATACCCAATTATGCTCTCAGCCTTTACACTAAACTTCCCATTATAATGTTTCTCATCCATTCAAACCAACATATGACCATCAAGTCATCCAATAGCATTACTCATGGCATGCAAACCATGTATTCAAGTAATGGACATTTAATTATACCATTCCATACTTTCGGCCATGATACCCACTCATTCCAAACTTTCGGCCATGATACCCACTTCACATACACATGTTCTTCACTTAATCCAAGCCAACATACAAACACCAATGCATCAATAAGCATGGTTCATGGCATCAATGCCATGTGATTAAAGATAGAGCATGGATTACCTCAAATCCACCTTTCGGCCAACACGCTAACTTCCACAAATTTGGTGTCCTTCACCACAACAACCTATCACAAGGTTAAACAAGCATCAACAAGCATCATACGTGGATTAATTTCCATGAACTCCAAGAAGAACACCAAGAACGCATTCGGCCAACAATCCACTTCCAAACCGAGACATACTTTGCTCATTTAGCTTAACATAACTTCAATTAAACACTTAAGTTCCTTGTACATGGAAGAACTACCATGAATTCAAGGAAACATTGAAGTTACCTCAAGAACCCTAGCTTGGTTGGCTCGGTTCTTCTTCAATCTCCAAGTTCCAACTTTGATTCCAAGCAAACAAGAACCGAAACACTCCTTCCCAAGCTTGAATCTCCTAAAGCCTTCAAATTTCTTTGGAATTCAAAATCAATTTGTGAAGGAACTCTCAAGAACACTCGGCCAAAGAAGAACAAAGGAAGCCCGAAACTAACAAATGGCGTTGGACTTAGTTTCGGCCGAATTAACCATTGTTTTCGTTAGCTAAAATGCTAACTTTACCCTCCATAATTTTTGCATGGTATAATAGTAGCCCTTAGCTCCACAAATGCCACTCAAAGTACCGCCACTTAAGTCCACTTGGCTGTTGCCAAGCAATGAACAACACAAGTACCAAGGCCATATAAAACCATGGCATAACCGGCCATGAACTAATAATCAACTAGTTAGTTTGTTTAGCTAACTAGTGAATAGTGTACTTAGTGGAAGACAAGGATATGACTAGTAATCATTATTTTCTCCCAAAAATGGTCTAGTCTTGCACTAGCCATCACAAAAGTTTGCATGGCCACAATTGCCATCTTTAATCTTGTGGTTTCACTTGTACCACTTAAATTGGTGCACAGTTTAGTCCCCTTTTTTAGTTCTCTGTCAGTCTTCCAAATGTACATTTCCCATGTGCAATTAAGTCCTGAAAGTCTCTTGTTTTGCACATAGGCCACTGTGCCAGTCTCCATGACTCCTCTTTCTTCCCTTTCTGTTTTCTCTCACTTTCTTTGTTTTTCCTTGGCCTAAGCCAAGCACTTCCTGCCCGAGGAAGAGCGACTTATAAAAATCAGCAGATTGATTGCCCATCTCTGCAAAAGGAAAAGTATCAGCATAAGTCCAAAAGGAAAAAAGGTATCAAAGCCACGAAAGAGACTTACTCTCGACAAAATACTCATAAGTGATCTCCCCCCGAAGGAGCATGACTATCCAGGCCTTCTTCCCCAGAAGAACGGGCACGGGCAGATCGAAGTCACTCTTATGCGCGTCCACCACTCCCATTTCCCGAAGAACCTCCTCGGTCATGAGGTCCCACTTGATGGGAAAAGGGTAAAGTGAACACGGAGAGACCTCGGGGTCCTAGTCTGCCACGGCCCTAATAAGCCTATCAAATTGATCGAACTCGCCAACCAGCTCCCGAGTAAGGAGTCTTCGGGGGCAACGACGTCCATCTTCAAGGTCCCCAAAGCCCATCTGGTGGGCACATGGTGCCATAGCTCGGGGACCGGCAGGAAGAAAAACTTCTTTTGCCACCCCCGCCAGCTATCCTTGTTGTCGAAGGTGAAGGTAAACTTTTTGCTCCCGGACCCTCAGGGAAGCAGGAAATAAAAGCCACCCTTTGGGACCGGGTGGAGTTTGTAGTACTGCATGAAGAAAAGAAAGTGGGGCTTTATCTTAAACACCCCATACATGCAGAGAAAAGAGTTGAAGTAGGAGTAAGAATTTGGGGAAAGTTGGTTCACGGTGATCCCGTGGAAATTGAAAAATTCACAGATTACGCGGTGAGGAGGGTACCGAAGACCGGATTTCAACTGAGCTCGGTAAACGGTAACCTCATGCGAATTTGACGTAAAGCCGTAGGTGCCTGGGATGGGCAACCTCGGGATGAGATAAGAAGGAAGGTAATACTTGGCCATCCACTTCCTCACCTTCTCCGGGGTGGTAGTACAAGGATGAGATTCGAGAGGAAGAAAGCTCTCAGGGAGAGGTCGGACAGTTAGCAACGGGGGCGGATCTGACATTTTTTACACAAGAAAAAGGACGACTCCGGAAAGGGTAAGGAAACAAAGGGACCTCGGAAAAATGACCTCGAAAGAGAGAAGAGAAAAGAATTACAGAAGGGAGCACCCACCAAAGATTTTGCCAAAAAATTGAAACGCCGTCATGAAAATTGCCGGAAATCGCTCCGCCGCAGAAACCGCCGCTGGAAAGAAGGAGAAAGGCAAGAAAAGGCTCTAGAGCAGAGGAGAGCAAAAGCAAAGAATGAGGCAAAAAATGAGGCAAAAAGCGCTTATATAGACCGAAGAGGGTAAGCGAAACATCGTCATTATTATCCCTCGGAAGCGCAACAGACTCATTATTACTCCTCAAAGGCGAAGAGATGCAATTAGTGTGACCGGCGTAACTATCCCGCCATCCACTAGCGGCCACGTGTCATCCAACGCGAAGAACTAGGGCACGCCCCTCTGACATCGCGAAAACCCAGGCCCGCTTATCCATAGCTGACATGTTTGACCAAAGGATACGACGGTTCATGAACCTGCAGCAGAAGAAAGCAAAAGCAAAAGTTGCACGCGCCTAGAGGTTGTAGAAAGAACTAGGGAAGGGTACCTAGGCTATGAAGGAAGCCTTCCCAAAAGCATAAAGCTGAAGTCTTCGCTTCGACTTCCCGGGAGGGGGCATGTGATAGCCAAGGTGCCGATCACCCCCTGAAGGCACGCGTTCGGACAAAGCACCAACCTTGGAAGAGAAATCACCCACCACGGAAGGAAGGATGTTCGACCTCCCCGAAATCCAGCCTCGGCGTTTCTCCATTCCAGGAAACGACAATGCCAACCTCGGGGGGATGAGTAAGCCATACTCGGCAGTGGGGGTGTCTCCGAGAAAGGTCACCTTTGGGAAATATACTCCTACGATACCAAAAGCGACCTTAGAAGACAAGTTCTCCGAAGAGGTCTCCTCTACCAAAAAGGGGCCTCGGGAGTACGACATAAGCATTTAAGGAGCCTCTGACATATCCCCGATAATCTGCCCCCAGTCACGTCCTGACACGCCTGCAGGGATACTCTAGCACGCCACTCTCGGGTTACCCAGAGCCCTAGACTGGCAGCCCATGCCGACTAGGGGTCCTCTATTGCCCAAAAGACGTGGAACGCATCCCGCCGAACACGTGTCATGATCTGGGCCGGCCATCTGAGAAGGACTATTGCTATTCACCCCTCTACAAATACTTGGTAATTATTCCAGAAGAAAAGGGGGAGGACATTTATTTGAGATAAGATACTTCTTTACTCTTGATCATCTCATTACCTCCAAAATACTCACTTGGGCGTCGGAGGCTCCTCCCCGGAAAAACACTCCGGGGACCTCCTAACCCTTGCTTCCTGTGACTTTCAGGTGATCTTCTCAGAGCACGTTCATCCCGGACCTCTCTCCATTTCCATAAGCCCCTGCCGCCTTCACCATGACACACGAAGGAGATGCTGAAGGGCATCATATAAGCCAACTAAAGGCATTAAAAGCCCAAGCATTGGCAGATTTTATTGCTGAAGTACATGAAACCAAAGGTACCCTAGGAGAACTTATAGTTGACAAACCTGAGTGGACATTATTCATCGATGGAGCCTCAAGATCCGAACACCAAGGGAGGCAGAGTAATCTCTCTGAGGACCCGAAGGTATAGAAGCATAGAAGGCCATCAAATTCAGTTTTAATGTCACCAATAATAAGTTGCCAAATACAAAGCCCTCATACTAAGCTTACGATTGGAAAAAAAAGTTAGTGTGGGAAATCTGAAGGTCCACAATGACTCTCAAATAGTGGTCCGATAGATGACTGGGAGATTTCAGGGCACCTCCAAAAAACCCAAGCTTGGCAAAGTACCATAACATTGTGAAGGGGCTACATTCAAGAGTTGAGATAAATGTGAAAGTGAACACTTTGGGAACAACCTGGAAAAATCTAAGCAGGGGGTCCACCGAGGTACTAGATTGCCTAAGCATAGTAGTATTAGCCATCACAACTTTGGAGAAAGGCTGGAAGGATTCAATTGGAGAATGTCTCGTGACTTCGGAATTGCCCGAAGAACCTCTGGAGGCGGTAAAGGTGCGAAAGCACTCGGGCAGATACTTCCTAATCAGAGAAAAATTGGACCGACATGGGTAGGCAAACCCATTGAAAATGTGCATCAGTGAAAAGCACATCGATACAGTCCTTAAACAAGTCCATGAAGAGAGTTGTGGGTCTCACATCGGGACTAACGCCCTTGATAGGGTACTACTTCGGCAAGGATATTTCTGGCCCACTTTAAAGAAAGATGCAAGGCAGCTCATCAAGAAATGTGACAAGTGCTAGAGACACACACCCATCTAGAGAATACCCTCGGAGGTGATAACCTCGGCGAACTGGCCTTGCCCCTTCATTGTTTGGGGTATTGAGCTTATTGGGCCTTTCCCAATGGCTCCAAGAGAAGTGAAGTTCTGCGTAGTTGTAGTGGATTATTTCACTAAGTGGATCGAGGTTGAGCCTTTGGTAGCAATTTTGACAAAGGACATACAAAAAGTCATCTGGAAGAACATCATATGTAGATTCGGTGTGTTAAGGGTGATTGTTGCGGATAATGCTTCCCAGTTCACTAATAAAGGATTTCAGGAATTCGCAACCAACCTTGGGGTAAAATTGCACTTCACCCTCTCCAGTTGCCCATCCTCAGAGTAATGGACAAGTTGAAGTGTCTAATACGACAATAAAAGATGGTCTCAAGAAAAGGTTGAAAGAAGCTCAAGGGAAAATAGCCAGGAGAACTCCCAAGTGTGTTGTGGAGTTACCAAACAACCCCTTGTTCAGGAGGAGCCACCTCACTAGTGAGGCACTATTCTTAGTCATCTTTGACACAGAGGCCATTATCCCTGTTGAAGTCGTGGAACCATTTATTAGAATACAATACAAGTGTTCAATGAAGAAAAGAACAACCTCGATCTAAAGGCTAAGTTAGACATGATTGATGAACATAGAGAGATGGCTGAACTCAGAAGAAAAGCCTTTTAATAGAGGGTAACAATTGCTACAAAATTGCATGTTAAACCCAAAAGGATCAAGAAAGAAGACCTTGTCCTTAAAAATGCTGAATTGGAACCTCGAAGACCATCTCATGGCATACTTCGGGAAAATTAGGAAGGACCTTATTTTGTACTTGACGAAGTTCAACCAGGGGTCTATAAGCTCGGAAAATGCCGAAGGAAAAGAATTGAAGAACACATGGCACTCTGACTCTTTGAAAAAATTCTTCATTTAGAAATTTTTCAAAGGAGTTTTAACCTAATATGGTTGCTTCCAAAAGTGATATAGTACAAGTATCGCCGAAGGTGGGTGACTGAACATGGTTCATCCCGAAAGCACCTAAGTGTTTTAAGCAGGTTGTCCGAATAGAGTTATCTAAATAATGTTGCTTCTAAATATAATTTGCCAAATATGGTTGATTCTATTATTAAACACCTAGGATGATATGGATTACTCACCAAAGATAACTCGGATTGCCTTCGGAGAGACTAAGGTTGTGACTCCTTGCTAGTATTTTTTAAGGGTAATACGTGATCGAAGGTACCAAATGCCAAAGATGGTTAAAGGCCTAAGGTTAAGACCGTACTTGATTGCGGAAGTGCTATCTGATAGCCGAAGTGCTATCGCCCTGTTTACCCACCGACCACGGAAAAGAGAGAGCCAGACACTGAGGCACATGACCTTGGTAGCTCACCAATTCCAACTTCGAGAGCCAGCGCAGCGCCTCCTTCGAGAAGGCGACCGAACCAGCTTTGGGGGAGAAGGACGAATCACCCTCTGAGGGAGAAAAGCCCCCAAAGACGAAGACGCCGAAGTTCCAGCCTGACTCCGGAAAAAGGCTCTTCACCCCAAAGTGAGACATCAACCAAAAGGACCTCGGTTGTACGGCAAGAGCTATCAGGGAGTCTCTGACGCTCCGCTCACATACGTCTCCGACACGCCACCTTTAGATACGTTCTGACACGCTGTCGCAGTCTAATGTCCTGTCACGAAGGGCTATAGCTCACGTCCCAAGGAGCCTACAGGTGGCTAGGGGCCTCTATGCCTAGAAGTACGAACACCATCTATCGATACACGTGTTAGAATATGAAAAGATCACCCCCTCTCTTATATACCAGAGAAATGGTCACAAACAATGGGGCGCCTTCTGGCGAGAGAACAGAGAGAGAGGCCGGAAAATAGAGGACGCTCTACTCCCTCCGCCTGAATACTCTCCCTTCGCCTTAATACTCTCCCTTCAGCCCTCAGAAAGACACGCCAGCCAAGACTCCCTTGTGCTTATTACTGAGTATCTCTCTTTCTCCAAGCACAGAGTTGGGTTTCGAAGGTTCCCCCAAGGAAAACAACCCCGGGGGCCTCCTAACCTTTGTTTTCTGAGTGTTTCAGCCAGGTCTCCCTGAAGAATCACTGTTCTAAGCTCTCTCCCACACCGTATGTACCTCCCAGTCTCACCTACCACGAGACCAAGAAGCTGTCGGCCGTTACTTAAGGTGATCGACCCTGGACGCCTTCCTTTTTGACTAAACCTTGCCTCCAAAACCCCCTGCTGGCCTCACCACTGCACACAGTGGAGATGCTGGCTCCGCACAAATGGACGCCATCACTATCGCCCTGGTCACCTGACAACCCCGAAAATGAGGGAGCCAGACACCTGAGGTACACGACCTCGGTAGCCCACCAATTCTAACTTCGGGAAACTAGCGTATCGCCTCGCTCGGGAAGGCGACCGAACTAGCTTCGGGGGATAAGAACCAGCTACCTTCTGCAAGAGAAAGTCCCCCAAAGGAGTAACTTTGGAGCTAGGGAATTCCCTGAAGTACCTGTCTGACTCCGGGAAAAGGCCCCTCACTCCGAAGGGAGACATCAACCAACGGGGACCTCGGAGGTACGATAGAAGCCATCAAGGAGTTTCTGACATTCCGCCCGCACACCCTGCACGCTGCCATCATATGCACTCTGACACACCGCCACTGCCCCTACGTCCTGTCATGTAGGGCTACACTTGTCACAGTCTCGTGGCCCGAGGAGCCTGCAGGCAGCTAAGGGCCCCCCATGCCCAGAAGTACGGATGACGTCCATCCATACACGTGTCACAATTCGAAGGGGTCACCCCCTCTTATATATATCGGAGGAGGGCTGGATCTCTCTGGGGGGGCTACCCCAAAAATCATCTTCTTTTAGTCCATAGGAAAACACGGCAGGCAAAAGTCTCTTGTGCTTACTACTCCCTCTCCACCTCTCAAAGCACTAACTTGGGCGTCGGAGGCTCCTCCCCGGAAAAAGACTCCGGGGACCTCCTAACCCCTATTTTCTGAGTGTTTCAAGCAAGTCCTCTTGAGGAATCCCCTTTTAGGGCTCTTTCCCATACCGGAAGTCCTTCTCGGCCTCACCGTGGCTGCCACACGAAGATGCTGCCGGCCATCACACGTGCTCCCCACAGAGCACCTTCTTTCGGGACTCGCCTGCACCTCCTGAAGTCCCTGCCGCATTCACCCTGACACACAGTGGAGATGATGCTGATGGTCATCATTATCCCCTGAAGCTGGTTCGGTAGCCTTCCCGAGGGAGGCGATACGCTAGTTTCCCGAAGTTGGATTGGCGGGCTACCGAGGTCGTGTGACCCTCAGCTGTCTGGCTACCCTTATTTACTGGAGGTTCATCAGGTGACCCTGGGCAATCATCATTTCGTTCGGCTATCACATGCCCCACCTTCGGAAAAGTACCGGAGTTTGAGCCTCTCGGCTAGTGGTTCTTTTGGGGGTCACTTTCATTCAGGACTACGAGTGTGTTCAACAGTTCGTCCAGGGGTAGTGCAGCAGCTTCCACCCCACCTAGGGGATATGCTTTGTTCGGACAGGTGTCATCTATCTGCCCTTTGGTCATCTCGAGATACACAACCTTTTTACTTTTCCTACCATAGGCTAGTGGACTGTCATGTCTTGAAACTAGGCGTGTCAGTTTGGAGCGGTGTACCCGGGTTTTGAAGATGTCAGAAAATGCGTCCTAGTTTCTCATGACGGGTGACACGTGGTAGGTGCTGGTTGGGATGGGTACATCTTTTCACGCGCGAGGGGCAATTATGGTGATGTTTCACCTTCGCGCAGCAATTATGACGCCCTTTTGGCTACCCTTCCTCGATCTATATAAGCCTCCTCCTGTTATACTCTTCATTTGTTTTTCTTTGCTCTCACTTTGCTCTCGTCTGCTCTTGTGCCTCCTCTCATTTTTTGCGGCAGTATTAACGGCGGTACTTTTACCTCCTAACCCTGTTTTTTTGAGTGTTTCAGGCAGGTCCTCCTAAGGAATCCCCGTTTCGGGCTCTCTCCCATACCGGAAGTCCTTCTGCCTCACCGTGCCTGCCCCACGAAGATGCTGCCGGCCATCACAGGTGATCCACA
>SMDT01001963.1:0-60994 GCA_005392925.1 Aquilaria sinensis | reverse complement strand
TCATGTTTGTGGCAAAAGGTTTTGGCGTGGTGGCAACTTCCTAGAATTACGCCTTTGGATACTAAGGATGCTCTATCTATGTCATGGTCTCAGGGTCTGCCAGGTTGGATTCAGAAAATTTGGCAGGCAGTGTGTTGTGTTACTTGCTGGATTATTTGGAAGGCTAGAAATAGTTATGTTTTTAAGGTTACTAGTGTAACGGGGATGCAGATGCTTGGGGATATACAGTTTTATTCTTTCTTCTGGATTAGTCATAGATCCAAAAAGATGAAATTGGCATGGGTGGATTGGTTGCTCAACCCATGTCAAGCCTTACAAAATTGTATCTAGTTTAAGTCTGCAGGCGGTGCTCAAGGGTTTGTTCTGCTCCATTTCTGGGGAAGGGGGTGGGGTAGTTGTGTTTTGGTTTTTGCTAGCCCCTGGCTAGTGTTTGTTCCCTTGTTATTTTATTATTAATATATATTATTGTTGCCGTTAAAAAAAAAACTACTCTTCTTTTTGCCGAAGTGGGGACATTCATAGCCCATGAACTGATTCGAAAATAGCCTCATAATGTGTTAACACTCTTACATGTACATGACACGAACTTGCAACATTATACATAAATTATAGCCTAAATTGCATGATCTGCTATTAAAATATATTTCATTTTTACATCTTTACCTTTGAATAATCAAATGCTGTAAAAGTATGATCAAAATAACATTTTGTAGAAAATATGTCCCTTCTTCCATTATCTCCATTGGTGTTGATAAAAATTTAAGAAAATTTTAAAATTAGCCCCTAAATGTGAGCAAAATAGACAGATGCCCCAAAAAATAAATTTGGGATACATAACCCCTTAAATAGCAAAAAACCTTTAAAGGAGAATGGAAATTTAAAAAACACAATAAATTTAACATGCCCATCATAACTTAAAGTGTCCAATTCATTCAAATAATTATGGAGAATATTTTAGGTTCCAAAAAAAATATAATTGGCAAACTTATCTATTTTTTCAACTTAAACATTAAATAGCCAAAATAACCAAAAAAGTAGAATGAAAAACTACCAATTTGATGTGTCCATCCAAAATTAAATCATAAAATCCATTCAAATAAATATGGAGATTATTCCAGATACCATAAAAATATAATTTGACACACTTATTTTTTTTCAACTTACCATAAAATAAAAAAAATAGAATGAAAAATAAAAAGAATTCCAATTCAACGTTCCCATCCAAAATTAAATTATAAAAACCATTAAAATAATTATGGAGACTATTTTAGATACAAAATAAATAAAACTAAGATCCTTATATTAAACCACAAAATAAAAAATATAAAAAATATAATGAAAATAAAAATTACTAATTTGACATACCCATTCAAAATTAAAGCATAAAATCCCTTAAAATAATTGTATATGTTTAATTTGTGATGACAATGTTGAATTGGTAGTGTTTTTTTTCATTTTATTATTTATTATTATTATTATTATTTTGCTATTTAAGGTTAAAGTTAAAAAAATTAATGTGTCAAATTATATTTTTTGCATCTAAAATAGTATGACTAATTATTTGAAGGTATTGGATACTTTATTTTGGGATGGCCATGTTGAGTTGGTAATTTTTTTTTATTTTTCATTCTATTTTTTGGTTTTTTGCTATTTTATGGTTTACTTTGAAAAAATAGATAAGTGTGTCAAATTCTATTTATTTGGAATATAGAATAATCTTCATAATCATTTGAAGGATTTTATGCTTTTATTTGAGATGAGCATGTTGAATTGGTAATTTTTTTTATTTTTCCTTCTATTGTGCGGTTTTCTTTTTGCTATTTTATGGTTGAAGTTAAAAAAAAAAAAAGATAAGTGTGCCAGATTCTATTTCTTTGGCTCAATAACATCTCCATAATTATTTGAAGGAATTGGATGCTTTAATTTGGGATGGGCATATCAAAGTAAAAAAAATTTCAATCTACTTTTCAACTTTTTTTGGCTATTTATGGTTTAAGTTGAAACAATAGATAAATTTGTTAAATTATATTTTTTTTGCATCTAAAATATTCTCCATAGTTATTTTAACTTATGTTAATTTTTTTATGAGCATGTTAAATTTGTAGTGTTTTTTTTTTATTTTTTATTCTAATTTAAGGTTTTTGTTTGCTATTTAAGGGGTTATATATCTCAAATTTATGTTCGGAGGGTCTTATACCCCGTTTTACTCGCACTCATGGCTAATTTTAGATTTTTTCATCAAATTTCCATCAATACTGACTTAGATAACAAAAAGAGAGATATTTTCCATATAAAACATTATTTTAATCATACCTTTAAGGGTAGATCACGCAATTTAGCCTAAATTTTAATAGAATAATGAGTAAATTGCACCCGTAGCTTCAAACATTTTATTATTGTACCGTCTTAGATCCTATCCTATATTTTTTATATAAAACATTCCAAAACTCTTAAAAGTGTATCATTTTAGATCTTTCTTGAATGAAAATTGTTAATGTGAACAGAAAATTATTTTTATATGCTTAATTCACAACAGTGGCACAATAATCACATATTGGTGATGGTGTGAAAAGGAATAAAAATAATAAATAATAAAAATATTAAAAAAGAATGAAAAATGAGGGGAAAAAAAAAAAGAAGCTCACATCTTTCCTTCGTTCCTCCTCCCTTCCCGGCTGTCTCCAGCCCTCCTTTGCCGCCTCCAAGCTCGCCCTCATCCGCCGCCGCCAGCCCTACCCCAACACCTCCAGCCTCAGCCTCATCCACCGCTTCTTCTCCCCTCCTTTCCTCATCGGTCGATTCGCCTCTGTCAACTTGTCGACATCTGTTAATCCACATTTTGTCAATTTGTCAATCCCCCTCGGTCAATCTCCATCAATCCGGCGAGATCAATCCGTCTGCCACATTCGCCCTAGCACTCCGTTCGCCATATTCTGCCTCGTGCTCCGTCAAGCCCTCCCCCTTTTCAAGTCGGCTTGCCCTGCCCTTTCCTCGACCTCGGATTCTGAAAATTGGGTAAAGCTCTCCGACGAAGCCTCCGATTTGAAGAGAGCTCTCTGTGCCCAGTCCAATTGGCCCCTAGATTCGCCCGATCGTCCGACTTCAGAAAGAGGGGATGAAGGAGATGGGCGAGACGGGGGAGGTGGCTGGCGATGGCGGAGGGGATTAGGTGGTCAGGGGTAGCCAGAAATTCAACTTAGGGGGCGCGGCGTGATGTGAAACGGATTGTTTTATATGTAAATTTACAATAGAAAATATTAAATAATATTATATATAGATATATAAAATTTAAAAGTTTATAATAATTAAGTTTATTTCAAAAGTTTATAACTCAAAATTCATTAGATAGTTAGATATATAGACACATTGAATTAAAAAATTTATAATAATTAAGTTCAATCTATAGAGTAAAAATAGTTATTTGAATTCTAGATTAATTATAAAAAAAATTATACAAATTAAATTTATTTTATAGCACTTACCGGATAGTTCAAATTATGATTCAAAAAGTTGTTATCAAAAAAATATTTTGAGTTAACAAAGTTCATGCAATGGAACCAAAACAGAATGTTTAATAGGATAGGGACTAAAATGAAATAATAATTAAAGATTATGGACTATCATGCAATTTACTCAATAAGAAAATGACTGAGACCTTAAATGAAAAAAATATACTAGAGCCCTTTACTAATTGTAAAACTTACATACTAACTTTAATTTTTCTACAATTGTATCACATATCCAAGTACACAATAAAATTTTTAAAATTTTAGGAGGGGCAGCCGCCCCCTCCAGCCCCTAAGAAGATACGCCCCTGGAGGTGGTAGACGGCTCGAAGGTGGTAGGGGATTGCTGGAGGCGGCGAAGAGGGAGGAAGAAGGAGAGGCCTCGGTTTTTTTTTTTTCATTTTTTATTCTTTTTATTATTTTTATTTTTTTCTAAATAATCGCCCGGAGCTGATTATTGTGCCACTTTGGCAAATTGCATATGCTGGCATGTCACAGTGATGTTTTTCATTCACATTAATGTTTTCCATCTATAAAAAGTCCAAAATAGTATACTTTTAAGAGGTTAGGGACATCCTATGTAAAAAACTGTATGATAGGTTTTAAAATGATACACTAATAAAAGGTTAGGGGCCGTGAGTGCAATTTACTCATAGAATAATAGATAATTGTTCATTGAATGACACACAATTTTAATCTACCAAATTTTATATTAATAACGCACTTATTTATTCATACCGTTGTAGATGAGTGATGATACATGCTAATATAGTTATCTATAGGGTGACTTTATATTGTATAAATTTAAAATAAATATGAATTAATTAACTTATTAATATATTTAATTATAAATATGCACAAAAACGTTTTAATTTAATTACTAGTTATAAAAAAGAAGAGTAAAATTTGTCTAAAACCATAAAGTGTCCCCAATAGTAGTCACTGATATATGGGGCTTGACTAATTATCGAACTAATAATCACATTCTCAAAGTTCAATGTTCAAGTTGATACGGTTTATTGTTCAAAAAGTTAATTGTCTGGGTCATTATAATTTAGGGAAGCAATAGTTATTTAGGCCTTAATTTTTTTTTATTTCTAGTTACTTATTAAGGAAGGTGAAAAAGAGCTCTGATTTCTAACTTCAACTTCTCCGCTAATGAGACTTCAACGCCATGGTTTATGATCTACAGGGGTAATTACAATTTGACCCCTAAAGTTTAGGTGAAATTACACTTTGCCCCTTTTATTTTAAAAATATATAATTTGCCTTTGCTTTTTTAATACTGTTTGATAGTAACTTCTGAAATCTTAATTTAGATATTTCGGTACCATCGCCTAGTTATTTTAATCTGTATAGTATTTTTTTACAATTAATGTATATTTTAAATTATCAGTTTTTTCTTTTCCTATTACTTTCAATTTTTAAAACAGTATTTTTAAATGGTAATTAATTATAAAAAAAATGTTATACAGATTGAAATTGCTTAAATATGATAACCATATAGTTTAAATTAAGATTTCAGAAGTTACTGTTAGACTGTATTAAAAAGATAGTGGGTAAAATGTATATTTTTTAAATATGGGGGTAAAGTGTAATTTCACCTAAACCTTAGGGGTCAAATTGTAATTAACCTAATTAAAAATTAAGTTCCGGAAAAGGAAATAAAAACTTTCAGTTAACATCAAAGCGCTTTAACTCAATGGTGCCTGAGGAACTCGTTAATGTAATTGTTGAAAGAAAACAAAATTATATTTCATCTATCTCAGAAAAAATGACAAATATTTCTTTTTGAGCTATTTCAAAAAGGAAGAGTTGTTACGCTTTTTGAAAAGTTTTTAGCATATAATTTATATTACTAGTCTCCTTTAAACTCTCTATGTATAAAAAGCAAAAACTGCACAAATCAAAAATTGAAATTTTTTTTTTACAATCATCATTTAAATTGTCACTATGTAAAACCTGAAACGAAATTCTTTTTTATTTTAGCTTCAGAAGTAAAATAAAAAAAATAAAATAAATTATAAAATTTTAATCTTCGTACTTAAAGAAACACATCATCCAAAATGCGATATACAGGTACTAAAATTACGATTCACCTATCAAATGAGCTTTAATCTCATTAGTTTGAGTCACCTATTTCTATGAGCAAGGATCATATACAAGAATTACAATGTGATATGATAGAATCATGCAAAGAGATATTTAAGGCACTCAAATTGAAAAAGGCCATATTCCTGGCAAGCTATGTATAAATTACCGAGCTCCAAATTGTTGAGTGTAACTAGTTTTTGAATATTGATTCTAGGAACCTTTGCAGCAGTGGCGGACCATAATATGGGCAAAGGGTGTTGTTGCCCCCCTGAAAATTTGGAAAAATTTTAAATATGAGTACTTAATTAGTTAATTAAAGAGAAATTAAATGGTGAATATGCATTCTTGCCCTCGAAAATAATGGAAGATTATAAAGATGGGGGCAGTGAGATAGGCGCCGAAGAAAATAGGAATCAAATTAGTAATTATTTCCTTTAGCCTTAAGCAGATATTCTAACATGGTAAATGCACAATTAGTCCTTTAGCTTTTCCAATTTGTAAGATTTGGTCTCTTATCTTTAACTTAGTACGACTTAGTCTCAATCTCCAGCTTTACTTCGCTGCAATGCCATTCCTCTTCTCGAGGCTCTGTTTACTCTCATTTAAGCTTTCCCCCCCCCCCCCCCCCTCCGAACAAAAAATCCTAGTTCCATCACTGCTTTGCAGGCTGCAAGTTAAAAGGCTCATCCACCGAATCTTTACAACGACAAAACTGAGGTGGGATATGAGTGAGATTTTCTTTGGATAATTCCAGTACACTTGGGACATCGACATGTTATGGGACATCCATCACTTATGGTCTTGTAATGCAAGGTAGACCTCAAACTAGCAGTGTTTTGTGTGCTATGGTTGCTTGTCATAGCGGCCTAAATATATACAAACTACAAATTAGTTCCTGACTTGTAGGCCAGTTGGTGGGAACACCATGCCGCCTCATAACCAACTCGGGTTCAAGGTGCTCTGTCCCTACTCTTTTTAATCCCTTACTCATATACTAAATATTTGTACCTATAGCCAAGGTTGTCAAGATTGAGATCCTACTCTAGATCATTTTTTACTGTGTAAGATCGGGATTACAAGATTGGATCATGGAAAGTAAAATCTTATTAAAACCTAAAATTTCTTATCTAAATAATATAGTTCATCTAAAAGATCAACTGTATTGAAACCCAAGTAAAATTTGAGTGTCATGACAATAATATCATGCAATACAGTTATTTTTAAAAAATGAAAAAAATATTTTTGTAATATTAATAAGTACAACCTAACACAGGCAGTCCCAAGTTCCAACAGCGTAAAGGTGTGCAACTTCCACCACCTATTCAACAAATCAATAAAAAACCCACTTTTTCAAACTTCTCTCAGTCAAAGTTCTTAACAAAGCAATGAAGTTAACATCCAATTAAAATAATCCAATCTGCCTCTCAGTCAAACTTCTCTAGCTTTTATCTCTTAACCTCATCTTTCAACTATGCCCCACGTACCTTACACTACCCAAACCCATTCATCCCAAATTGCCTAATCATTGTAGTTCATCGGAAAGAGGCAAGAAAAACGATGACCCTTCTTTTTCTTCTCATAGTTTTGTTTTCTTCTCATAGTTTTGTTTTTTTTTCTCTTATCTCCAATTCATATTCCTAGATTTATGAATCCAATGGTTGATTAGCATCTAAACTTGTTTCGTCTTTAGATCACTGTAACAAAGTGGCTTCAGTTTCACAATTGTAAGAAACTAGGAACAATAAGATCTTACTATTCTACCGATCTTACGATTTTGAACGCGATCCTACTATGATCTTATTACGATATCAATCCTACTACGATTTAGATAGATTTTCTAGATCCAGATCATAGGATCATGCGATCCTACGATCTGAATCACTTTTTTAACAACCTTGCCTATACATATACCGTACTTCTAAGTACCATATATATATATATATATATCAATTGTTCAAAATAGCCCTAAAACTATGAAATTGTTAGCTCTATTCGTCCTATTTTGGATATTTCACTAGGTGGTAAATGGAAAAGCTAACGTGGCATATAACAACCGTTAAATGATGACTTTTGACCACCTTTTTTATATTAAGGGTAATTTTTCAATCACACATATAGTTCAAGGACCCAACCTACAATTCACACATTTATAGCTTAAGCCATTTTCTACCTTGCTCTTTAGATCCCTAACATTTTAATCCCTGCAAAATTGCACAATTGACTAGACTCACACTCAATAAACCTGAAACCTTCCAATTCAAAACCAAATCAAAATAGGAAATCAAAATCTAAAACCTTCCAATTCACAACCATGATAGAATTTGACACCATTGTCTTTATCTCACTATATGTTCTCGTTGTAGCGGTGGAATAGAAAGGAATAGCGGAGTGGGCAGCGCTAGAATAATGAGGAATGACGGCCTTTAATCCTCCTTACAGCAACAATAGTAGTAGTGTCGGTGATGACTAGGTGGCCTCCAGCAAAACGGAATAAGGGCAGCAGCATTGGATTTTGTAGATATGGCAATCAAACATGGTGGAGCTCGGGTCATAAAGCTCCTCTCCTTTGATTTGGCATTGCTAGTGATTGGTGATGCTTGGAAACGCTAATTTTTGGTGATGTGAGACATGGGTGACAAGTTGGAGTGAGTAGCAGTGGTGGAGCAATGACAGGGAAGCTCAGGTAGTGTTTCAAGGGTGGCGGCAATAGAAGGAGGAGGTTAGGGTTATGGGGAGTAAGGAGTGAGGAATCAAGCACTAGAGGTGTAGTTTTTCTTTTTCTTGCTAGGAGCTTAGGGTTTCATAATTTTGGGTTGGGTCCCTGGACTATTTGTGTAATTGCAAAATTACCTTAAGAATAGACAAGGTGGTCAAAATCCACTGTTTAATAGCTATTATATGCCACATCAACTTTTGCATCTACTGCCTAGCGAGGCATCCAAAATAGGATTAACAGAGCAAATGATTTAAAAGTTTTAGGACTACTTTGGCAAGTCGATGAGTTTTAGGATCATGTTGGTAAAATGAAAAAGTTTTAGGATTGACTAATAATTTATCCCATTAACTCTACACGTTATGAATTATTTTTTTTCACTCAAAAGCATATAAGAAATGCGGAGGGAATTATAGATGTTAACGGGTAGAGTTTGGGCCGAGTTTTACTAAGTCCAAATCCTCCCCACAAGTAATTAGAGCGGATATTACCCTTCAATCCATTTAGGGCATATGTTTATTTTTTATACTTTTTTTAATATTTTTTTATATATATTTTTAAAAGAATTTGTATATATATGATTAATTAATAACTAAACAAATCATAAACTAAAGTAATACAGTATATGGTAATTTATGTTAAATTATAATTTTATTTTAAAATAAAAATTACTTTTAAATATAAATATATTGTCAATTCATTTTAACTTAAGTCAATTCATTCAAAATGATTTATTTTTATATTTATTTTTTTTTTCAGCTGAAACTAATTTCATTTGAAATTCAATATTATTTAGTTGAAATAATCCATTAATTGTATACTTTTTATGATACTATTAATTTTTTTATAAGTTTTTCTTTTTTAGTCATTAAAGAAGAAAAATTTGTAGAAATTTAATAACATGATAAAAAAAATTTCAAATGGATTATTACATCTATATAATATTGACTTTCAAATGTAATTGGCTCTAGGTAAAAAAGAATATGTCATTTTAGATTAAGTTGACTTAAGTTAAAACAAATTGACTCTTTTGGAGAGATGCGGATAGTGTTAGGTAGGACTAATTAAATCTGTATCCTCCCCATAGCTTTGCAGATAGGGTCTAGTTTGGATTTGGGTGGCTGGATTCAGGAAGGATATCACAGATAAAATAGATTTTGACATCCTTAAATAATTATAAAGGATAATTTACATATTTATCAAAATGTAAAGATCATTAAGCTATATTTGATATTTTAATTACGCCGTACAAGTGGAGAGAGGGAAGTTGAAGTCCTTCTGATGTGGGGATCAACGTTCCTTTACTTCAATTATAGATATGTCAATGGGTAGGATTTGGGTCGAGTATAGCTAATCCCCAACTTTCTCATTAAATAATTAGATTCGGGTGGTTTCCGCCATGTTGGTAAGAGAGAACTACCCACCAACCCATTTTAAGGCTTATGTTTGATTTTTTTAGACTTCATTTTTATATACTTACATATATTTTCAAAAAAATGTGTTTATTCATAATTAATTAATACTTAAGAAATCATAAACTAAAGTAATATAAGATAATTTATGTTAAATTATAATTTGTTTTTTGAAATAAAATTATGTTTTGAATATAAATATACTAATTAAAGAAGGGTGCGGATAGGGTCAGGTAGCATAAGTTAAATCTATATCCTCCCTATGATTTTGCAGGTATGGTCAGATTCGGGTTTGTGTAACCAGGTTAGAGGAATGTAGGGTCAGAATGGGTAATTTTTGAAATCTTTAGATTCAACTGGTGCCTGGGAACACAACACATTATGATGATACTAATAAACCTCAAAATATTACCGTCAGTTGCAACGTCTTTGTCATTACCTCAAAGTATAGGACATTAATATTAACTATTAACCAAGGACCACATGACCTGTGTTTCTATATTTTTGTGCTCAAGATCAAATGAAGTTCTGGACCACCAAAATTATTTGTAGTTGGTCGTACGGTAGGAACCCTGGAACTTTTTGAATTTGTTCATCGTGCCCCTCCACCCGTACAAACTACAAAGTGTTCCACTTATATTTTACGATCCACTCGAGTGGCCGTCGATCCCACACTGACGGATGTTTCATGCACGGTCAGATCTGAGCAATGATGTCCCTCCACCTTTACAATCTACACAGTGTCCCACTTATACTTTCCTATATTTTTATTCTTTATTGCCCGAAGGACTTGTATTCGAAATATTTACAAGCAGATGTGGGTGGAATTTGAAAAAAGAGATGGAACAAGAAACTAGTGTAATTGGTATCAAACTCAGGAAAAAAAACACAATTGACTAAAATATACTTGGACTGTTGAAACTTCTTGAAATTCATTAAAACTAGGAGAGGCCATACTTAGTACTAATAAAGGATACTAAACAGATGTTAATTATTGCTAATTTTTTTAATGCAGCTGGCACATTGGCTGGAACAAAAGGAGCCTTGGCGGAGTGAGCAGAAACCAACCCACGGTGGCCGGAGAAGCCGCTGAACGACAACCCCCATCAACTTTAAAGATGTTCCTGACGTTGACGCTGAACGTCATTCAAAAAGATACAGTTAATGGACGTTGTTTTTCATTGTTCTACTCTCATGTGATCAAGGTAGGACTTCCCCTTCAGCTTTCGAGCGAAAAATTCCTTGAAGTAGCTTTCCATGGGCACAGTCTTAAAGATTGCTTTATTACCAGGGCTGATAAGGCTCCTTGCAGGACCCAACTCAGATTCTAGCTTGGAGCTGTAGAATGTTGCCACAGAAAGCCTCTCCCTTTCTGAGTTCACAACTGCCCTGTGCTCGATGCTTCGGTACACTCCATTGCTCACAATCTGCACAAGAAGCTGAGAAATAAATCCTCTGCTCTAGAGAGCTTGTTTAATCACAATAATGACTTCTCGTTGTCAATATGTTAGCCAAGCACTTTCCTAAAGGTTCTGAGTTGAAGGTCATGTATATGTGCAGTAGAAGTAACCTAGTGACGGGCAACTCATAGGACTGTGTCTCTGTGTTCTCGGACAACTCACATTCCTAAAGATTCTGAGTTTATGACAAGTAATCTAGTGATACCTCCATTATGTCTCCAATGTTGACTACAAACGCATTAGGAAGTGGTTTTACACGAATCCATTTCCCATCTTTTCTGATCTGTAGACCTTCTGTTTCACTGATCTGCAAGAGAATTGTCAAAGCATCAGCATCTGAATGGGGAGTGAATCCAATTGCTTGATCCGGTTCAGGGCATGGAGGGTAATAGTTCATTCTCATTGATTGAACCCCATCAGTGAAAAGCTCCAACATTTCCTCTGGATCCATCTTCAATGCTTTACCCATATGAGCCAAGATTGCCAAAGCCAGCCGTTTCACTTCTAAGGAATATGCTTCCATAGTCTCTCTACGATGAAGTGACTTTCAGAAAAGGATCGGTATGATCAAATTATTGGTATAAGATACTGAGTTATTGAAGGACAGAGACATACCTAAGACTTGGTGGGAGTTTCTCAAAGAGATCAGTCCTCCGTAATAAGTGAGGCAAGGTGGTAATGTAGAACATGTCTGACCAATCTAGCTTCTGCTCTTCTGATACTACAAATAGTTGCCCAAAACCCTCTTGGTTTTCTGGCTGCTGCCATAGCTTCTGCTTCTCTTCATAAGGAAGTTTGAACAAATTATCAATCTCTAACTTAAACTTCTCCAAAAATGAAGCCTTAATTCCGTGATTAACGACCTGAATATTCAACAGATCACAATTATGAGGAAACCAAATGTTGACAGATGAGAGACTTCATGATGAAAATTTAGATACTCCACTACTATCAGAAAACAGAATGCTCTTGACAATAACCTGGAAAAACCCCCACTCTTTGCAAGCAAAGTGCAACTTCTCCAGCTCAGAATCAACAACATCTTCGGGAGCCAATTTCTGAAAATCAATCACTGGAACAGATGAAAGCACACTACGAACAGGAACAGCTGGAGATTCTTGGTCCGGCCGCATATATCGAGATGGGATTTTGGTGATGGATGCTTTGGCCAGTTCCTGAACACTTGGGACGATCAAAGAACGTCCAAAGTTGACTGCTTCTGCTTCTGCTAGATCCATAAAATCAAACTTGTTCCACAAAAGATCCCAACTTGAAGCTGCTTTGCCACAAGAAAGCTAGCTAAACACTTTGGTTCGCACAATCTAGCATTTCTCTTCACATGTTGACCAAGACCGCCTCGAGATTCTGCCCAGTAGAGGAGATTTTGCGGACCTTTCTAAAATACCGGGCGGGCTACGGTACCCCCCATTTTTTGCCATTCCTCCATCTTTTCAAAATTTGTCAAGTAAGGACCAAACTTAAGAAAATGCATCAATATGACTATAGGAACGACTAAGGCACTGTGACCTGTTGTTCCGGTTAACAGGTTGCAAGTGAAAACGGAGGGCGGGAAGGGCAGTAGGAGGGGAGAGACGGGGAAAATATAAAATGGTTAAAGTAAAACCATCTTTGCATGTACTTCGTCCATTAAAATAATGTATAACTTGAATATTAAGTGGATTAATAAGAAAAATTAATTTAAAATGTAATTATTTTGGATATTAAATTTAAATTATTTATTTTTATGTAAGATGAGAATATTTAGTGAGAAATAATTAATAAATGTCGTCATTATTTTGAGTAATATTGAATATTGGCTCAATATTAAGAAAATGATATATATTTGTAAAAATTAAGAAAATGATTTTACCACATTCTAGGTGTTGAACGAGTAATTAGAGGGGCAGAAATTTAAGAATCAAGTGAAAAATTTAGAAAGATGCAATTAATTTTTCTAGAAACAGGAATTAAGTGAAAATTAGTGGTACCAATTTAATATTAATGTGGTACCTAGTCAGGATTAATGTGGCACAAAGTTAAGATTCCAGTGGTACCAAGTTAAGGTTCTTGTGGTACCAAGTTAAATTTATTGTGATACCAAGTTAAGATTATTGTGGTAGTAAGTTACGGTTATTGTGGTACTAAGTTAAGGTTAAGGTGCTACTGAATTAAGGTTCTAGTGGTATCAGGTTAAAGTCATAGTGGTACTAAGTTGAGGTTTTAGTGGTACAAATTTAGGGTTATTGTGGTACCAAATTAAGGTTCTAGTGGTACTAAGTTAAGGTTCTAATGGCACCAAGTTAAGGTTATTGTGGTATCGAGTAAGGTTTTAGTGGTACCAAGTTAAGGTTATAATGGTACCAAGTTAAGGTGCTAGTGGTACCAAGTTAAAGTCCTAGAGGTACCAAGTTAAGGTCATAGAGGTACCAAGTTAAGGTTTTGGTGGTACCAAGTTAAGCTTATAATGGTACCAAATTAATGTTCTAATGGTACCAAGTTAAGGGTTATTTGTGGTACCAAATTAAGGCTCTAATGGTACCAAGTTAAGGTTATTGTGGTACCGATTTAAGGCTCAAGCGGTACCCAGTTAAGGTTATATTGGTACCAAGTTAAGGTTATATTGATACAAAGTTAAGGTACCAATGGTACCAAGTTAAACTTCTAGTGGTACCAACTTAAGGGTCTAGTGGTGCTAATTTCACGTTATATTGATACCGAGTTAAGGTTCTAGTGGTACTGAATTAAAGTTATAGTGGCACTGAATTAAGGTTATAATGGTACCAAGTTAAGTATCTAGTGTTACCCAGTTAAGGTTATAGAAGTACCAAGTTAAGACTCTAGTGGTACTAAGTTAAGGTTATTGTGGTATCAAATTAAGGTTTTAATGGAATCAAGTTGAGGTGATTGTGGCATCGAGTTAAGGTTCTAGTGGTACCAAGTTAAGGGTATACTAGTACCAAGTTAAGGTTCTAGTGGTACCCAATTAAAGTCCTGGAGGTACCAAGTTAAGAATCTAATAGCACCAAGTTAAGGTCCTAGAAGTACCAAGTTAAGGTTATTGTGGTACCTAGTTAAGATTACAGTGGTACCAATTTATGGTTCTAGTGGTACTGAATTAAGGTTATTATGGTACCAAATTAAGGCTCTAGCGGTACCAAGTTAAGGTTATTGTGGTACTGATTTATGGTTCTAGTAGTATCAAGTTATGGTTATACTAGTATCAAGTTAAGGTCTTAATGGTACCAAGTTATTGTGGTACCGATTTATGGTTCTAGTGGTACCTGTTTAAGGTAATACTGGTACCAAAATAAGGTTGAGTGGTACCATGTTAAAGTTATAGTGTCACCAAGTTCAAGTTCAAATGGTACCAATTAATGTTCTAGTGGTACCAACTTAAGGTTCTAGTGGTACAAGTTTAAGGTAATAGTGGTTCCAAAATAAGGTTCATTGGTACCAACTAAAGGTTTTAGTGGTATCAGGATAAGGTTTTTATGGTACTAAGTTATGGTTCTAGTGGCACCAAGTATAGGTTCCAATGATATAGTAGCACCAACTAAAGGTTATAATGGTTCCAAATTAAGGTGTTAGCGGTAGAAACTTAAGGTTATAATGGTACCAATTTAGGGTCAAACTAGTGCCAACATATGGTTCAATGAAACCATCTTAAGGTTTAAGTGGTACCAAGTAACGGTTCTGGTGGTACGAAGTTAAGGATCTAGTGGCATGAACTTAAGGTTCTAATGGTACTAAGTTAAGGTTATAGTGGTATCATGTTAAGGTTACATATTTGGGTTTAGGGATCAGGGTTAGAGGTTAGGGATAGGGATTAAGGATTAGGGTTTAGGGTTTAGGGTTAGGGATTAAGGATGATGCCTAGGGTATAGGGTTAGGATAAAGATTTGGGTTAGGGTTTAGGATTAGGGGTTTGGCTTAGGGTTTAGGCTTACAGATTTAGGTTTATGGTTAAGATTAAAGTTATGGAATAAGGGTTAGGGTTAAGAAGAGGAATAGGCATTAGGCTTTGGGGTTAGGGTTACAGATTAAGGATTAGGGATTAGGGTTTAAGGTTATGTAGGGGTAGGTTTATGGTTATGATTATGTTAAGGTTTAAGGTTATGTAAGGGTTTAGGAATTAAAGTTTAAGGATTAGGGTTTAGTGTGTAAAGTTAGGATTAATGCTAAGGTTTAAGTTATAGTGTTAGGTGTAGGCTTTAAGGTTTAAGTTTTAGTTTTAAGGTTACGATTTAGGGTTTATAGTTATGGTTTATGGTTTAGGTTTAGGGATTAGGGTTAAGGGGTTAAGGTTAGGGTTAGGTGTTAGGCTTAGGCTTAGGCTTAGGCTTAGGCTTGGGGTTAGGGGTTAGGCTTAGGTATTAGGGTTTATGGTTAGGAATTTGTGTTAAGGATTAAGGTTTAGGGTTTAAGTTTAGTGTTCGGGTTTAAGATTAGGGTTTAGGGTTAGAGTTTTGTTTAAGGTTTTTTATAAAATATTAATTTTTTACTATGATTGACATATTAAACAATTTTGTAAATGTTTAAAGACAAAGAGTTTATAATTTGAGGAGTTTTGGTATACATAAGGTTATAATTTTTACATTTTGTCCAGCAATTAATGACAAAAATAAATCAAATCTATTTTTGCTATCTATTTGTTTTAAATTTTTTCTCTTTTAATATGACCATTTTTTGAACTACTTGTGTAAAGCCTGCAATATTTTGTTTTGAAAACTCAATCAATTCAAGTCCCAGAAAAATGTTGTAAATGTTTAGAGACATATAGTTTATAGATAGTTAAAGACCAATTAAATTTGAATGAAATAAATATGTCTTGGGACTTTACCAACTCCACAAAGAACAATTTAATTAAATATTTATTACGTATTTTTTGAATTAAATTTTTTATTTTTTAAAAAATTAAGTAAATTAAAAAATTTAAATAATTGTATAATTAGCCTAAAATTATAATCCTTTATAATATCAATTTTATTAAATTAATTTGTTGCTAAAATGACAAATAAACAAAAATAAAATAAAAATACAAATTAACAAAACTGTCAGTACCTATTTTGAAAACATAGAAACATTTAGGATGAAAACAAACTGACATCGAAATTGGAGGGCTAAAGGTAATTTTTACCGAGTTAGGATTATTGTGGTACCAAATTAAGGTTCTAGTGGTACTAAGTCAAGTTTCTAATAGTACCAAGTTAAGGTTATATTGGTACCAAGTTAAGGTTTTAGTGGCACTGAGTTAAGGTTTTAATGGTACCGAGTTAGGGTTATTATGGTACCAAATTAAGGTTCTAATAGTACCAAGTTAAGGTGATTGTGGTAATGAGTTAAAATTCTAGTGGTACCGAGTTAAGATTATACTAGTACAAAGTTAAGGTTCTAGTGGTACTAATTTAAGGTTGTAGTAATACCAAGTTAAGGTTAGACTGGTATGAAGCTAAGGTTATAATGGCACAAAGTTAAGGTTATTTAACTTGGTACCACTGTAACCGTAACTTGGTGCCACTGTAACATTAAATTGGAACCACAATAACCTTAACTTGGTACCATAATAGCCTTAACTTGGTACCACCATAACCTTAATGTAGTGCCACTATAACCTTAAATTGGTACCATCATAACCTTAACTTGGTATCACTATAACCTTAAATTGATGCCATCATAACATTAACTTGGTACCATTATAACTTTAACTTAATACCATTTGTACCATTGTAACCTTAACTTAATACCATGATAACCTTAAATTGGTACCACCATAACCTTAACTTAGTACCACCATAACTTTAAATTGATAACACTATAATCTTAAATTTGTACCACGATAACCTTAAATTTGTACCACCATAACCTTAAATTGGTATCACCATAACCTTAAATTGGTACCACTATAACCTTAAATTGGTATTAGTATAACCTTAAATTAGTATCAATATTAAAGATTAGTGTTTAGAGTTTAGGGTTTAGGTTAGGATTAAGTTTAAAGATCAAGGATTATGGTTTAGGGATTAAAGTTTAGGGTTACAAATTTGGGCTTAGGGATTAAGGTTAGGGTTAGGATATAGGGTATAGGATTAGGATTAAGGTTAAGGTTAGCGTATAGGATGATGATTAGGGTTTAGGGTATAGGATATGGGGTTTAGGGTTTAGGGTATAGAATTAGGGTTAGGGCATATGGTTAGCAATTAGGATTAGGGTATAAGGTATACTGTTAGGGATTAGGATTAGGGTATAAGATATAGGATTAGGGTTAGAGTATAAGGAATAGAGTTTAGGGTTAGGGATTATGGTTAAGAATTAGGGTTAGGGTTTAGGGCTAAGGATTTAGGATTAGGGTTAGAAATTAGGATTAAGGATTACGGTTGGAGTTAGGGTTAAGGATTGAGCAAATTAAATATCTTTTCCACATTAATAAGATTAAACTACGATCATTTTTTTAAAAAAAGTTTCTATAGGTTGAGGGATATAAGTGTAATTTTTAAACAAATTGTTAAAAAACTTTTACATTTGCTTTACTTTTTAAGAGTTGTCACTAATCAATTGTTCTAGGCTAATTGGATGACTTATATGGTTTAAGGTAAGGTTTAGAGTTTAGGGTAAGGTTAAGGTTAAGGTTTAAGGTTATGTATAAGGCTTAGGGTTTAGTGTTGGGTTTAGGTTTAGTATTTTTTTTGTATTGTATTAAGGATTTAGATTATTAGAAAAAATAATCTAAACTATAAATAAGTTTAGATTATTATTGAAATCTAAACTATAAACAAGAATTCCGGTTGTTGTGGTATGAGATTCAAGTTAAGTAGTATGAAATTAAGGTTCTTGTGGTATGCAATTCAGGTTGTTTTGGTAGAGGATTCAGATTAAATGGTATGAGATTGACGTTAAGTGGTATGATATTCAAGTTCGAGTGATATGAGATTCTGGTTGTGGTAGTATTGGATTATGGTTAAGTGGTATGAGATTTAGGTTCACATGGCATGAGATTCATGTTAAATGATATGAGATTTAGGTGTGCTTGGTATGAGATTCAGGTTAGAGATTAGGGATTAGGGTTTAAGATTAGGGTCTTGTGATTGGGGTTTGGAATAAGGTTTATGGTTAGGGTTTAGAATTAGGGTTAGAGATTATGGTTAGTTTTCAGGGTTAGAGATTAGGGATTAGGCTTAGTGTTTAGAGCTAGGGGTTAGGGTTTCTTGTTAGAGTTTAGGGTTAATGTTTAAGATTTGGGTTATTGTAAGATATTGTAAGATATTTGTAAAACTAGAGGGAGATAAGTTTAGGGATTAGAGATGAGGGATTAGGCTTAGCATTTAGAGCTAGGGGTTAGGGTTTCTTGTTAGAGTTTAGGGTTAATGTTTAAGATTTGGGTTATTGTAAGATATTGTAAGATATTTGTAAAACCAAAGGGAGATAAATGTAATTTTTTAAGAAAATATTAAAAAAAATTAGACATTTGCTTCTTAAAAAGATTAAGTAAATTAAATTATTTAAATAATTTTATAAGTAGCCTAAAATTATAATCCTATATATTATCAATTTTATTAAATTAATTTATGGCTAAAACAACAAAGAAATTTTCATATATTATTTTGGAAATTTAGGTTTTAGGGTTATTTACAACTTAGTTTTAAGGTTTAATGTTAGGGTTGGGGTTAGAAATTTTTTTAAAAAATATTAAGAAAGAATCGAACTTGAACAAAATAAATATGTCTTGGTTCTGGTACCCATGTTTAGGGTTTAGGGTTTGGGTTACAGGTAGTATTAGAGGTTTCTCATCGAACAGTTCACTAAACATACTATTTTTATAATGTTACTAAATACTTTTGTAAATTATTGTATGTTTAGGCATTAAAAATAAAATATTCATAAATATTGAGGCTCGTAATATTGACTTTAAAATTTATTTTGAAAAATAGAAAAAAGTTAAAATCAAAATGTGTTAGTTTAAATTAAGTTGATTTAAGCTATAAGGTTAAGGTTTAGGGAATAGGTTATGGTTAGGGTTAAGAATTAGGGTTTAGGGTTAGGGTTTAGGATTAAGGTTTAGGATTTAGAGTTATTGATTAGGAATTAAAGTTAGAGACTAGGGTTTATTTTTCATTCTAGTTTTCAGTTTTTGTTACTATTTTATGGTTTAAGATAAAAAAAAATAGATAATTGTATTCAATTTTATTTCTTTGACATCCATAATAGTCTCCATAAATATCCGACCTAAATAACCTGACCAAAAATTACTTGAGATAGAAATTGACCTGACTTGTATTGAACTCGAACAAAAAAACCTGAACGTAAAATCTACTTAATCCAAAATCAACCTGAAACTAAAAATCCAAACCTGACTGGATTAAGTTATTATTGTTATTATAATTTGGCCTAATAACCCTAGGAGCCCTTTAGCTTGGTTAACTCATATGAGTTAGTTTATTAACTTAAACTCAGTCTCTGTTGATTATCTAACTTTATAACTTATCACGAGTTAGTTCAACTACCTAATATTTCATAACACCGTTACCCTTTTTTGAATGTTAAGTAGCGTTATGGATGGAAATGTACAATAAGAAAATAACATGAATTCCTAGAGTTTTTTTTCATCAGGATGTGTATATTACTTTTTTTTCATTTTTTTTACCAAAAAGGGGTTTTTGCTTAAAATATGTGCATATTTTTTCCCCAAAAATCAAATAGATAATTTTCATCGGTACTAGTTAATTTCTTATAAAAAATTGGAATATATGATTTTGGCAATTTGTTCTTATTATTATTTTTTACAAGAATCATAATAATAATAATAGTAAGTAGAAATATGTATTAAGTAAAAAGTATAATTAATAAAATTTGAAATATTTTTTATGATGTTATTAAATTTAAATGAATTTATCTTTTTTAGTATTTAAAAAATAAAAATTAATAAAATAATTAACAGTATCATAGAAATATTACAATCAATGGATTAAGGTTGAGGTTTAGAGTTTATTGTTCAGTGCTAGGGTCAAAGTTTAGGATAAGGGTTTAGGCTTATGGATTAGGGTTAATTTTAGGTTTAGGGTTTAGGGTTCACGGTTAGGGTTAGAGTTATGGTTAGGGTTGGGGTAGGCTTAGGGTTAGGGTTAGGGTATAGGGTAGGGTTAGGTAGGGAATAAGGTTAAGGTTTAGGGTTAGGGTTAGCGTTTAGTGTGAGGGTTAATGTTTAGGGTTAATGTTAGTGTTAGGCTTGGGGTTTAGGCTTATGGATTAGGGTTAGTTTTAGGTTTAAGGTTTAGGGTTAGGGTTAGGGTTTAGGATTACGGTTTAGTTGGGGTTATTGATTTGGAATTAGAGTTAGGGATTAGGTTTAATTTTCATTCTATTTTTTGGTTTTTGTTACTATTTTATGGTTTAAGTTAAAAAATAGGTAATTGTATTTAATTAAATTTCTTTGGCATCCATTATAATCTCTATAATTACCCAACCTAAATAACTTGGCCTAAAATTACCTAAGATAAAAATTGACCGGACTTGTATTAAACTTGAACAAAAAACCCTGAACGTAAATTTTGTATTCATAATAATAATACTAATATAATAATAACTAGAAATATGTATCCAGTAAAAATTATAGTTAATTAATAGAATTATATTTAATGATATTCAATTTATTAAATGTAATCATCACATATATAATTAAATATATTGAAACCAATAAATCATTTCTTTTTAGGCCTAAAAAGTATAATTATTAACTAATGATATGAATAATGTATATAATTATATAAAATAAATATTACTTCATATATCTATATTATTTGCACCATTTGTAAATAGTACATAAATTAAGAAAGATGAAAAAATTTATGTGTTATTTAGTAGTATTATAAAAAATACTCCTTCCATCTTGATTGTTTTATAAAAGAAATTACATGATTAGGCATAAAATGCTTATATTCAGTGGCTGTTGTAATTTTTTTTCCTTTAGCTTGGATTAAAAAATAAATCATCAATTGGATTTAAAATAATCATCAATTAGGCCAATTAGAATTTCTTTTTGCTAAATATTGCACTAATCCCTGTTATTTTTCTTATTTTGAATTTTAGTCCCTAGTGTTTCTAAAAATTCCAAAAATAACAAAGTTAGAGGATATTACATTATGACTATATGAGGTGATTGGAATAACTTGTCACAAGCTACAAAGTTAGTTACAAAGTTAGAGGATTGACATAAACTAAGTTGCAAGTTAAATGACCAATATAAAACTCGTTCGAGTTAAGGAATTAACTCGTTCAAGTTAGCCAAGTTAAAGGATCCTTGAGGTGAGCAGACCTTATTTTTTTTTTCTAAAATAGGAGGGAGATTAGTGTAATACTTTAAATATTACTAAAAAACTAAGTCAATTCATTTTAACTTACATCAATTTAATCTAAACTAACTTATTTTTATTTTTACAGCATTTTCACCCAGATCCAATTTCATAACTAAGCCAATATTATAAAGGTGTTATAATCCATTCGAAATAAAATTTTTATGATGTTATTAAATTTCTATAAATTTATATTTTTTAATGTCTAAAAAAGAAAAATTCATAAAAAAAATTAATAATATCATAGAAATTTTACAATCAATGGGTTATTTCACCTAAAAATAATTGTATTTCAAACAAAATTGGGTCAAAGTAAAAAAAAATGTAAACGAAAACTTTATTTGTATTTTTGTGTCAATTTGTTTTTAAGAATTGCCACCAATTAATTTTCCCATGTTGATTAAATGTGTTATATGGTTTGTGAGACCAATTAGATTTGAACAAAATAAACCTATCTCAGGACTTTACCAAATCTATCGAGAATAATTTGCTTAAACATTTATTAAGTATTTTAGAGTTTTTCAATTAGTTTTTTACTTCTTAAAAAGATTAAGTAAATTAAATTATTTAAAATAATTGCATAACTAGCCTAGAATTTGATGCAATTCATGACTTAAATTAAAATAAAACAAAAATCGCATGAACATGATTAAGTAAATAATATTGTCAGTGATTGAACTAGAAAACAGTTAGGAGATAGGGACTAAAACTAACAAATACATTAAAAGCAGGACCACACAATAGTTTAACCAAGGAGTCAAACGATCGAATCTGGTTCGCCGATTCCTCCTGATTCCCTGACGGTGGCGAATCACCGACGACTACTTCGGCTTCCCGAAAAAAGCAGGCAAGACAAGGAGACATGGATGGCAACCATGTGAGTGATCGGCCATGCAACGATCGTCCTCTTGCTCGATCGAGGAGAGGAGGAGGCAGGGGGGGCTCCGGTCAGTTCTTCTAAGCGACAGCGACAACAACAACGGGTTAGGCAGTGTCACCTGCGGGAGGGATGGTGGGCTCGACACTGTCACCGGTGGGAGTTTGGCCTGGAGACATTTTCGCCGCGCGATGAAGACAGCGTTTGGCTTGGTCGACGAGAAGATATTTCGTCGCACGATGAAGGGTTGGTCATGGAAAGAAATGGCAAGATTGAGAGGGATTTCAACAAGATAGGGAGGGGAGACGAATCGAGAGAGGAAAGGATGAGATTTGATGAAAAAGAGGATGAACCGCACCTGTAACCAGCCAAAGGGAGTTGCCACCAAATTCCCCTTTGCCTGATCACAATTTGGTGGCCCAATCATAATGAAATAAACCTTTGAGGTTAGAATGACAAAATATAAAAATGTATATGTGAACAAGTAATTTAACCAAAATTCAATCTTGATGAATGGACGGTGGAGATTTGGGGGGCACCGTACCGGGTTGGTATTTTAGAATCTTCCGAGATTTTACATAGTAAACTACTCCCATCTCTTCCGACACGTGTGATCGTTGGACTCAGAAGTCCAAATTATTTGATCGGAACATTCTAAAATACAGACCCCGTACCGATAGACCCTCCTTTTTAGCCAGTCCTCAAAATTTTATTATTTTTTCAGTTAAGACCTGAGTTAATAAAGCATTAAAAAAAGCCATTAGACATATTTCTACTAATGCAACCTGCTGTCCCGGTTTACGGATTACATTGTTGGAGTGGTACCAAATTATGATCTGAGTGGTACCAAAATATGGTTCCAGTGGTACCAAGATATGGTTCTTATGGTATCAAGATATGGTTCAAGTGGCACCAATATGTGGTTAAAGTTTTACCAAGTTAAGGTTACATTGGTACCAAGTTAAGGTAACTTACCTTACCTTACCTTACCTTAACTTAGTACCACTGTAATCTTAACTCGGTACCGCAATAAACTTAATTTGGTACCACCATAACCTTAATTTGGTACCACTATAACCTTAAATAGTACCACTATAACCTTTACTTGGTACTGCTATAATCTTAATTTAGTACCACCATAACCTTAACTTGGTACCATCATAACCTTAGCTTAGTACCATTATAACCTTAATTTGGTATCAGTCTAACCTTAAGGTTATGGTGGTACCAAGTTAAGGTTAGACTGGTATTAGGTTATGGTTATTATGGAACATGGTAAAAGTTATAATGGTACCAAGTTAAGTTTACTTAACTTGGTACCACTGTAATCTTAAATTAGAACCATTATAACCTTAAGTAGGTACCATAATAACCTTAACTTGGTATCACTATAATCTTAATTTGGTACCACCACAACTTTAAATTGGTACCACCATAACCTTAACTCAATACCACTATAATATTAACTTGTTACGACTATAACCTTAACTAGGTACCACCATAACCATAACTAGGTAACACTATAGCCATAACTTGGTACAACTATAATATTAAATTGGTATCACTATAACTTTAACTTGGTACCACTAGAACCTTAACTTAATACCAGTATAATCTTAAATTGGTATAACTATAACCTTAACTAGGTCCCGCCATAACCTTGGGACTTTACCAACTCCGCCAAGAACAATTTAATTAAATATTTATTAAGTATTTTTTGAATTAAATTTTTGATTTCTCAAAACATTTAGGAAAATTAAAATTTTTAAATAATTGTATAAGTAGCCTAAAATTATAATCCTCTATATTATTGATTTTATTAAATTAATTTGTGGCTAAAATGAAAAATAAATAAAAATAAAATAAAAATACAAATTACCAAAGCTGTCAATACCTATTATGAAAACATAGAAACATTTAGGATGAAAACAAACTAACATAGAAATTTGAGGGCTGAAGTTAAGTTTTACCGAGTTAGGGTTATTGTGGTACCAAATTAAGGTTTTAGTGGTACAAAGTTAAGGCTATTGTGGCATCGAGTTAAGGTTTTAGTGATACCAAGTTAAGGTTATACTGGTACCAAGTTAAGGTTCTAGTAGTATCAAGTTAAAGTTTTAGTGGTACCTAGTTAAGGTTCTAGTGGTACCGAGTTAGGGTTATTATGGTATCAAATTAAGGTTCTGGTGTTATCAAGTTAAAGTGATTGTGGTACCAAGTTAAGGTTATAGTGGTACAAAGTTAAGTTTCTAGTGGTACCGAGTTAAGGTTATTGTGCTATCAAGTTAAGGTCATAGTGGTACCAAGTTAAGGTTTCAGTGGTACCAAGTTAAGGTTGCAATGGTATCAAGTAAGGTTATTGTCCTACTGTGAACTGGCGGACGGGTAAAAATGGTACAGAAATTAGGTTAAAACAGTACCAAGTTAAGGTTATAGTGGTACCAAGTTAAGGTTATTATCCAAGTGTGACCGGGTGAACCAGTAAATGTGGTACCAATTTATGGTTGTAGTGATATATCAAGTTAAGGTTAGACTGGTATGAAGTTAAGGTTATTTAAGTTGGTACCACTGTAACCTTAACTTGGTGCCACTGTAACCTTAACTTGGTACCATAATAACCTTAACTTGGTACCATCATAACCTTAATTTAGTACCACCGTAACCTTAACTTGGTACTATTATAACGCTAACTTGGCACCATGATAACCATAAATTGGTACCACCATAATCTTAACTTGGTACTATCATACCTTAAATTGGTACCACTGTAACCTTACATTGGTATCAATATAACCTTAAATTTGTGCCACTATTACCTTAAATTGGTACTAGTATAACTTTAAATTGGTAACACTATAACCTTAAATTGATACCAATATAATCTTAAATTGATATCACTATAACCTTAAATTAGGGTTTAGGGTTTAGGGTTTATGTTAGAATTAAATTTAAGGATTAAGGATTAGGGATTAAGGATTAAGGATTAGGATTACAGATTTGGGCTTAGGGATTAGGGTTAGAGGTTAAGGTTAGGGATTAGGGATTAGGATTTATGGTTTATGAATAAGGATTAGGGTTTAGGGTTAGGGTTTAGGATAAGGGTTAGGCTTAAGGTTTGGGATTAGAGGTTTAGCTTAGGGTTTTGGGTTTTGGATTAGTAATATGATTAGGTGTAAGGCTTAGGGTTTAGGGTTATAGATTAGTGAAAATTTATCTAAAATTTTAAATAATAAGATTATGGATTAGAAATATGAGATATGTGTGGGAACTTTTCTAAGTCCACCTAGAACAATTTAATTAAATATTTATTAAGTATTTTAGTGCCTTTATTCAATAAATTTTTGACTTCTTAAAAGGATTAAGTAAATTAAATTATTTAAATAATTGGATAACTAGCCTAAAATTATAATTCTCTGTGTCATCAACCTTATTAAATTAGGGTCAATTCATTTTTAACTTAAATCAACTTAATTCAAAATGATTTATTTTTATTTTTACATCTTTTTTTCTTGGAACCAAATTCATTTAAAATTTAATATTATGTAGATGTGATAATCCATTTGAAAATAAATTTTTCATAATTTTATTAAATTTTTGTGAATTTTTATAATTTTAGGCATTAAAATTTAATAAAATTATTAAAAATGGATATTCAATAAATTATTACACCTATATAATATTAGCTTTTAAATAAAATTAGTTCTAGGTAACAAAAATTAAAAAAAAAATCATGTTAGAGTAAGTTGACTTAAATTAAAACAAATTGGGCCTTAATTTACGGCTAAAACAACAAATAAAAAAAATAAAATAAAAGTACAAGTTAGGGTTAGGGATTAGGATTAGGGTGTAAGGTATAGGGTTAGCGATTAGGATTAGGGTATAGGGTATATGAGATAAGGTATAGGCTTAGGGTTAGGGTATAGGGTATAGGATTAGAATTAAGGTTAGGGTTAGGGTATATGATGATGATTAAGGTTTAGGGTATAGAGTATAGGGTATAGGGTTTAGGGTTTAGGGTATAAAAATAGGGTTAGGGCTTAGGGTAAGGATTAGGATTAGGGTATAGGGTATAGTGTTAGGGATTAGGATTAGGGTATATGGTACAAGGTTTAGGGTATCAGGTATTGTAACGACCCAAATCCAGAACTGGTCAACGGAACACCTGCCCACACCATATGGGCTATCCTTTGGAAAAGGATAAGCGCTAGGTGCTTATGTTCTGGAGCTGGAGCCTATATAACCACATAAGGTTTCCCACAATTCACCCATGTGGGATATGGGGGTGTTAGAAACTCCCCCCCTTATGTACCCAACTTCCCCGTTGGGGTCAATCGGATTACTTGGTTCCCTGGACCAAGTAACCTCTCTAATCGGACTACTTAGCCCCTGGCCAAGTAGCCTCTTGAATCCAGGATCAGTCCCGGTAGACGATGCATGTGCATACCCACTATGCCAGACCATCGTGGTCCCGGGTCGGCTCTGATACCATTTGTAATGACCCAAGTCCAGAACCAATCAACGGAACACCTGCCCACACCACATGGGCTATCCTTTGGAAAAGGATAAGCGTTAGGTGCTTATGTTCTGGAGCTGGAGCCTATAAAACCACATAAGGTTTCCCACAATTCACCCATGTGGGATATGGGGGTGTTACAGCCCATCTCTTTGTAGATGATAAGGAGTGCTCATTAATGTCACAGTACCCTACTATTCTTATAAAGCCTGCCAAAACTGTGATGTGAATCGTGGATCCCTACCAGAAACAATGCTCCTCGGTACTCCTTGAAGATGAGCTATCTCAGATATGTATAATTAAACTAATCTAGCTACAGGCCAAGTCTTTTGGATTACCAAAAAGTGGGCTGACTTGGTTAACCGATCAACTGTAACCCATATTGCATCATGTCGATGACGAGTAGCAGGTAGCCCAACTATGAAATCTATTGCAATGTCATCCGACTTCCATTGAGGAATCTCTAATGGCTGTAGCAGTCCTTTAGGTCTCTGGTGTTTTACCTTGACCTTCTGACAAGTCAGACATCTAGATACAAACTCTTCAATATCCTTCTTTATGCCACCCCACTAAAAGCTTTTCTTCAAATCATGGTACATCTTGGTGCCCCCTGGGTGGATGGTCAACCGAGATGCATGTGCCGCCGATAAAACATCATACTTCATCTCACTACCTTGGGGAACAGCAAATTTGTTTTGAAATTTTAGGGTACCATGCACATCCACACTGAATCCTTTCTGCCCTAAAACTGACCATTCTCGGCATTGTGGATCCTCCATTTGAGCCTCTTTGACCCATGCCACAAGTGTAGGCTCCATATGAAAACTGGGCATGAGAACCTGGGGTCTCCTTTCACTTGAACACCTAAGCTCATGTGTTTGAACTCTTCTAGCAGTTTCCACTTAGAAACCACCATAGCACCCAGTTTAGCACCTGCTTTTCTACTCAAAGCATCAGCGACCAGGTTCGCCTTGCTTGGGTGATACTGAATAGTGCAATTATAATTAGAGAGATATTCAACCCAATGACGCTATCGATTATTGAGTTCCTTTTTTGGCAATAGATAATGTAGGATTTTATGGTCAGTGAAGACCTCAAACTCTTTTCCATAAAAATAATGTCACCAAAGCTTTAACGCATGTATGATAGCTGCTAACTCTAGATCATGAGTTGGGTAATTAGCTTATGAGGCTTCAACTGCCTGGATCCATAATCACCTTCCCCACTTACATCAATACACAACCGAGCCCCTAATGTGATGCATCTGTATAAACTACAAAGCGACTTCGACCATCAGGGAGAGTAAGAACAAGTGTAGAGACTAATTGTTTCTTTAAGTTCTAGAAACTATTTTTGTGCTCTTTGGTCTACTGGGATGGTTGATCTTTCTTAGTTAGTTGGGTTAAGGGACATGCGAAATTTGGATCACCCTATACAAAAACATCTATAATAACCTTCCAAGCCAAAGAAACTCCAAATCTCAGATACAGTCTTCAGTTGTTGCCAATCAATACAACTTCAACCTTGCTAGGATTCATTGAAATTCCATTCGCAGCTATCATGTGACCCATAAAAGGTGACACTGTTCAAACAAAACTCGCACTTCCTTAGCTTAGCATACGATTAATGTTCCTTCAATGTTTATAGCATAAACTTTAAATGTTCTTTATGGCTTTCAGCATTTTGTGAGTAAATCAGAATATCTTTTAAGAGAACAATGACAAACTAATCTAGGTATTGTTGGAACACCTTATTCATAAAATCTATGAAACCTTTGGGTGCATTCATTAGCCCAAAGAGTAGGATGTTCATGTAAGTCCATAACCTAAAAAGGAAAAGGTTTAGTCTAGAACAGGCAACTAATGTTGGAGGTAACTTTTAAATTATAGCATTAGATGGGGCTCTAGGTATCTCCTATATCATTTGTCACTAAATTAATTGGCGTATTGTTTTACGAGTCCCTTTACAAAAAGCCGAGTTGTTAACTTTTATTTGAAACATTGCTAATATATTATGCTCAATTATGGAAAATTTTTGAAACCTATCCAAGGTCTCTAACTTAACAAACAAACAAGAAGCATACTTACTGAGTGAGGTCGCTGCCTTCCTCGAATCTAGCTCTGATACCAAACTGTAACGCCCCCAATTTTATAAACCTTAATTTTAAAAGATATCTTAAATTCCCAGAATTATAAAGCATTTAATTAAAATAATTTAAGAAATGTGAGGTAAAACATTTTATTTTAAATTATTTCCCAAACAATCAGAGTATTAAACGAAATCAGAGTAGTTAAGTGACAATCCCAGGAAAACTAATATGCGGATAAGGTGCCACTTTAAACAAACCATATGTTTCTTTAGAAATCAAATAACACAAAGTTAAAACCCAGTCCCAGCCAGTTCTACTTTCGAGGGGCTACAGCGTACTCTCACTCAGTCTGCTCCACATCTTGAACCTCATTATATGGTTCAGTGTACTCTGTCTCCTCATAGTACTCACCTAAGAAAAACATGTTAAGAGGAGGGGTGAGCACAACTTGCTCAGTAAGGGGGAAGTATCAGGCCCATCACGTGGGTCCTAATATTCCCGTAACAAACAACAACGAATAATAAACTTTAAGCTGTAGCAATTTAATTAAAGAACAATTCCATACAACATCATAACAACAAAATCAAAGTCCTACTAGCATGCTTGAACTACCATGCATATGCATAATTCTTTTTACCGATTAAATAATATCTTCTTGATCGATCACTTAATCCAATACTTAATTGCCGTCGGACGAACCTAGGGTGGTGAGTGTGTACATCACCCACTCTCGGGATAACTCTTAGGCAGTGCCACTAGGGATGCCACCAAGCCAGAGCCTCTCGGGATACCTACGCCGAGGTAGAGCCTCTCGTGATAACAGCCATAAGCATGGTCCCTCGCCAGCTATGGTCTGACAGCGCACAAATCATATCTCCATACTCCGTGTCAATATCGGGTCATGACTAGGGACGGTCCGCCGCCACCCTAACATGCCTCTCGGGTTCGAATCGTCCGTTCCGAACCTCTCGTCTAAATTTACGGCTTGTTAGGTCATGTAGATATGGTTCGTCACCAACCTTGCATGCCTCGTATTTTATCTTACTCTTCAAATCTTTTACTTAATGCAATCTTGTGTATGACAAACATCAATCATATGCAACAACCAATTGATGCATGACCGTAGCTCATTTTATTTAGCTCTTTTTAGTATAATGCCATGATTCTAGTGCATCCTATTTCTTTTATCATGTTATCTTAGTTTAGTGTTACATGATGTCATGACAATCAATGATATCTTTTAAGTGTATTTGTGATAAATGTTCATCTCATTTCTCGTGAATTCTTTCTAAATTGGTCATTTAGTATTTACGCTCCTAGTCCTTTATCTATCGGCTTGTAATAATTTATTACGGCTCTAACATGCCACTAACGGTTCCTTCCAATCTCATCATGTTGCTAATGAGCTTGTCGGCCCTAAACATGGTACTAGCGGTGTTTGTCTCGCCGGCCCTAAACATGCTACTAGCGGTGTTTATTTAGGCGGTCCTAACATATTTCTAATTTAATTCTTGTTATAAGCGGTCCTAGTATGATACTAGCGCCAAACATACATCATACATCACATCATTACAACCATACAACCAACCAACCAAAATTACATCTCAATGGAAGAGAACTAAAATAAAATAAAATAAAATTCTAGAAAAACTAATTAATTACCCTACCCATGTTACCCACGCGTTTAAAGATTTTGTTTAGCCCAATTGTTACTTAAAATTTATTATTCGGGTTGATGCTTATTTTGGGCCTAAGAGGGCCCACGAGAACTAACCCGCTCTTCCCCCTTACCTAGTTCGGAATAATACGGCGAAAGGGGCGATTTCCTAGGACGGTCCTACAAAATGTTAGTAAGGTAGAAAATTAGAAAATATGCTAAAATTTAGAAATTTTCCTAAATGGTACTTGGAAGGTTCATGTTCTTAACATCTAGGCCGAAATTTTACCTAGTGGGCAAAAAGGGTCTCGGGGTGTCTTCGGTGGCCTCGTGCCTATTCGGGATCGTGCCGGGAGCCTTCTTGATATTGATCCTAAAAATTACAGCGGCCATACACTAACTTATAAGCTCATTTAATGGCTGTAAAAACTGATCTTGGAAGGAAAAAAATTTTTATTTCGGTTACCGATGTGTTTTCGGGATCTCTGACGCTCCGGGAGTCCAACGAAGCGCCAAACCTTCAAGTAAGGATTTTCTAACCCTTTATAACAACATGGACAGCAAAGATAAGATAATTGTTAGGGCTGTAAGATTTGAAATTGGCAGCCGAAAGAATTTTAAAAAGACTACGGTGGCTTACCGGGGTTTAGGAGCAAGTATGGACCCGATTGCACCGGAAACGAGTACAAAACCCAAAACTTGGATTAACAATGATCTACCAAGAATTTACAGAAAAAAAATTATTAGGACTTTAGGTGCTGGAAGAAAAGAAAAAAAAATTAAAAGAGTAATACCGAAGAATTTTGGCTCACGTGAATCAAATCGGAATCATCGGTACTCGTAGGATCGCTTTTGGTATCCGGATGCGGTTTCCCTTGAACTTAATGAACCTAACCAATAATAGGGAATTAAATAGAATTCAAAATTGGTTGGATGATGGAGAAATAAAAGCCCAAAGGGCTGGACTTACACCGGTTCGACAAAGAACACGATCAAGCCGGTAACGGAGCGGAGAGTGCGACGACGATCCTTTGCTGCGATGTCTTCTTCTCTACTCTAGTTCTCGAAGATCAAGGACAATGGAAGATTTATGGTGCTGTGTGATTGAACCGAAAGAAAGGGGAGAGAAAAAAAAAGAAAAAAAAATATGGCCAAAGTTAGGAAAAAGTTAGAAGTAAATTGGAGAAGGCCGACCATAGGTATATTATTTTTCTTGTGGTGGCTTAGTCGGCGGCCATGGGAGAATTGGTTGTTACGGAAAAGAAAGGGCAGCAGAGATGTTCGAAAGTTTTAATTTTTGAGGGCAATTGGACTTGAATCTTGGTTGACACGAGTAAAGGAAAAAGGAATAAAGCTAATTGGGCAACATTAATGTATGGTAAGTATGATAGATATAATTTAGGGGAAAAAATCAAATTGAATTAGAAAGAATTTCTTGGAGGCCATGCGGCTGTGGAGTATTATAAAATAGAAATTAGGGTTAGGTGAGAAATTATCTCATGCAACAAAAGTACGAACCCGGTTTAAACCCCACACGCGCGTTGGCTAAATTTTGGGAAACCTAAGCAAACGAATTCAGAATTGAGTGAGGTAAATTTCTCTTAACTCATTTTTTTTAGAAGAATCCAGTGGTGCTCCCAGATTTTCCATCCGATGCTCGGTTGGAAATGACAAAAATGCCCTTAGCCTAAAGAAAATGACTTTGATTTTCCGGATTGGAATTTGACTTAACGACCACTAAAGAAATTATATAAGGATCAAGAATTTTAATTTTATGTTGATTTTCTAATTGGTAGGTTAAAATACAAAAATACCCTTTGAGGACAAAATGTTAATTAATTTACTTTTATTTATTTTACTTATTATATATATTTTTTTAGGGTAGTTTGGTAATTTTCTTTTCCTTAATTTTTAGGGTTGTTACAGGTATATTATTAACGTTAGAGCCGAGGGTTAAGGATTAGGACTAGGGTATCAGGTATAGTGTTAGGGATTAAGATTAGGGCATAGGGTATAGGATTAGAGTTAGGGTATAGGGTATAGGATTAGGGATTAAGGATTAAGGTTTAGAGCTTAGGGGTTAAGATTTAGGGGGTTAGGGATTAAGGTGTTAGGATACGGATTAGGGTTTATAAAACAGGTGAGAGATAAATGTAATTTAAAACAATTATTAATAAACTTGACATTTGCCTTACATTTTAGGAATTACCACAATTTAATTTTTCTAGATTGATTGGACCACTCATATGGTCTACAATATTAATCGGATTTAATTTAAATAAACTAGATACTGACCGGTTCTTCGAATGTAAATAACAAGAATACAATTAGTACAAAATTTTCCAAAATTTTAAATATTTAAAGTACATTAAAAATATAAGATATGTCTTGGAACTCTACCAAGTCCACCAAGAACAATTTAGTTAAATATTTATTAAGTATTTTAGTGCATTGATTCAATAAATTTTTGACGTCTTAAAAATATTAAGTAAATTAAATAATTTAAATAATTGGATAAATAGCCTAAAATTATAATTCTCTATATTATCAATTTTATCAAATTAATTTGTGGCTAAAACAACAAATA
Organism: Aquilaria sinensis; assembly: GCA_005392925.1. NCBI lineage: Eukaryota > Viridiplantae > Streptophyta > Magnoliopsida > Malvales > Thymelaeaceae > Aquilaria > Aquilaria sinensis. Next base: position 27,746 of record SMDT01001963.1, on the reverse strand, counting down.
AACAAAAAATAAAATACAAATACAAATTACTAATGCTGTTAGTGACTATTTTGAAAACACAGAAACATTTAGGATCAAAACAAACTAACGTTATAATAGGAGGCCTAAAGGCAATTTTGTACGGAGAAGCAATAGTGGACTTGGTCAAACGGGTTAAAGATGAATCGGCTCTAGAAGTGGAGAAGGGACGACGAATAGAGCGTGGAAGCGAAGAAGTGATAGCGGACGGAGCGTGGAAGTGTGAATCGAAGTGTGGAAGTGGAGAAGCAACAGTGGATGTAGTGTGGAAGTAGAGAAACGATGGTGAGGTGCGAATTGGAGCGTGGAAGAGCGAGGAAGAAGGCGATGGAGGGAAGTATGAATCGGCGATAGATGGAAGTGCGAATTGGCGACTAGGATGGTTTCATGACGGAGGAAGGCAATGGAGGGAAGAAAGGAGGGTAAGATTTTAGACCACCTACAACCGGTAGATCTAGGGTGCCACAACGCTCTCTCTTATCATATCCCAATCTAATAGCTAAATGAGAAGGAAATGAACATTTGGGACTAAAATGATTAAAAAGCAAAAAATATAGTTGTAATGGTAATTTTGACTAAATCTAAGGAATGGACGGCTGTGATTGGGTAGGTAAGGTTTAGCAAATACCTATGATTGTTTCCTTGATATTTCAAAAACCTATAATTACTCCTGACATGGTAACGTCGTTATTGATCATTAAGACCAAAAAAAAAAAAAGAAGCACTCTATTTTACTATCCTAACTTTCTTTATGTTGATAACTTTTCCCCCAGCTTCCATGCCTCCCACTCTACTCCTTTGTCCTAATTCTCTTCTCCTCATCGCTTGGATTCTTACTTGACGATGAAATTGAAATCGAATCAAATATGAATTGAATAAAAAACCCAGAATCAAAACACAGAATTAAAAACCCATAATCAAAACAAGAGGAAATTGAATTAAAAACATAAGGATATTGAATCAAAACAACAGGAAATCGAATCAAAAAATGGATCGCCCGCTTTAGAAATGAAGGGCTTTGATTTTGATTACCAGTAAACGATTTGGCCACCCAAGATGGCACACCGCAGAGCCAAGATCGCCGCCCTCGCCTTGAATCGCTATCTTTCTCCTATTTCTCTGATGGTAACCTCACTCGCGCTCGTTTGGCAACCCTCCGGCGACTGCTCGACACCCTCTTCATCAACATGGACTCTAATGGCAATGGCAGCGTCGAGTTTGACGAGCTCGTTGCTGCCCGATTCGGAAGTTTCTCACCAATTGCGGCTTCGATTCACTTCTTTCAAAGCTCGCCGAGTTTTTCTCTTCGAGCCCACATCAACCTCTCACTAGCGAGACTTTGATCAATTGGCGCGTGGACGACCGCTCTTTGGACATTTGGTTGTTTGAAGGAGATTCAACCGTTTGACAGAGACTCGGCTATTCGACGATTGAGGGTGGCGACGATGAATATGTTGGGTAGCAACAGTCATGGAGGGACGACGGACCATCGGGTGTTCGAAATCATCGAACCCAGCATGAATAAAACCCAAAAACACATATTGAAGCCTAGATTGAACAAAACACAAACCTGGTTGAACTCCCACACCCCAATCGAAGGAGAGCAATCAAACTCCAACGCCCCAATCAAACCGGCTTCTGAAACCCAGAGTTCAGAATCGATGAATTGGGTAACTGAGATCAGTGGCGTCGGAGGGCATGAAGTTGCAATCAGCAGATGAACAATGAACAAAATAGATGAAGACACTTAGGTTTTGTTCTATTTTTCTTTTTTATTTGTTCTAATCAATTGGGAGTTTGGGTTTTTGTTTTGATCTTGTATATTTAGTTTTTTGTTTATGTGTTTTGTTTTTCTTAAGTTGAGGGTAAAGTGTCTATGAATAAAAGCTAGGAGGACATAGCCAGATATATTTCCTTTTTTGTGGTAACAGTGAATAACGGTGCTCGCTTTTTGAGTGGGGTAACTGTAGATATTTGAAATAGGGAGGACAAACTATAGGTTTCGCTATATCTCAGGGGTTTGTTGTAAGTTTCCCTAAATTATAATGGACAGTGAAACTTCCTTTAGGAGCGAGCTCACTTCTAATTCTAGCGTTCACCTGAGTCAGAAAGTCAGTGCAGTACGTTCTTTAGTATCTTTTTCTTTTCAGGCAATTCGTCGAACAGATTAACATATCCTAAAATAGCTACCGTCACAAAGTTGCTAGGAAAAGTATCATGAAGGCGAAAATTTTCTAAGAAAATTCCAGTTCCCAGGAAAAATCTTTCATGGGATTTTCGGTTCGAAAATTGGAATCTGCGACGACTTTCATGCAACTTATTCCTGTGGAGGAAGAGGAAAGACCAATGGCGGCACTAGCTCGAACTGGTCACAGATAAGGAGCTCAAGTAATTTGGATTGTTGGGCCTTTTGAGATTTCAAATTTATCTGGATTTTGGCCCACATTTAGATGCCATAGAAAAAATAAACAAACAAATAAATAGAAAATAAAGCTTCCGCACGTGCAAGAAACACGTATTCATACCAAAAATCTAAGAATTACTCCCTCCCATATCTGATGAATTATTTGTTTTGGTACCAAGATTAAAAAAGCAGAAAAAAAAAATTTATTTGTTGTTTCAATATTTTTCCCTAACCTTTTACATGTAAATTGAGAAAGTTGAAAAAAGTAAATATTAAAATAAATAATTTCAAAGATGGTATGATAAATTAATTTATTAAATATGAAAATATTACAAAGATTTGTGACTAGCAAAATAGACTATATTGCAATAATTTTGGGATAGAGAGCATTAGTTAGTTTCATTTATACTATAAAAAAGTATTTGTTGCTCTTTTACATATTTTTTATTACTTAAAATATTTTTTCCTTAGTGATATTCGGTGAAAATGTATCTAAAGGAGATCACTGCTATGAGCTGGACCTGAGAAAAAAAAAAAAAGAGACATTGTTATAGTCTCCAAAGTTGCATGTCTGGGCAAAAGTAAAACCCTCAAATGTCTAAGTTAGTCATACCTTGACAAGAGTATAAGTGATTCAATAAAGAGCATGAAACATACTAGAGAGTTTCACAAGGAGCCTATTATAGGCTGGATGGTGTGTTTGCTAAGGTAAGAAATTCCTACTTTTTTGGACAAAAATCCCACAACTCGGGAAATTTCATTGTTTCTCCAATTCAATCATGAATATTGGTTTGACCTATGAAAATGTTTGCAAAGGGCCAAACTCATTTGAATTTCTATAATGGATGGCAAAAAAGGTGAGTCTAAGCCCAATATGGTACTAAGAAGAAAAACTGAAATTGAAGCATAATTTTATAATTTAATTTATAGATTAGTTGTTTTTTTAAAACTTTAAATAATGCTAAAATTAGCTACTAGATATTGTATCTAGTAACTATATAACACGGACATTAGCTTTGGATAATTTATTGACAGTAATATGAAATAACTGAAGTTAAAAATTAAAAGCTATCTTTAGATAACTTTTTGTAATAACACTTCTATAGTGGTATAACACCCAAAGGGATTCATAATTCGGCTTTGCTCTGGTTTAGGTCAAATGATTTAGCTTGAGGATTAATTAGATTGTCATGGTTTTGTTTTCAAATCAAGTTATTTCAATTTGGCTTGATTTTGGTTGAGTGCATTTCTAAATTCAAGTTAGTTTGAATTGAGTTTATTTGAGTTTGAGTTAATAAAGGTTAAGTTTGTTTTGGTCTCTAGAGGTTTAGTCAAATTTCAAGTCAACATATCAGGTTTAATTAGGTTAATTGCATATAGGGGTGCCACCATTCAGTTAAAGTAAAAAATAATTGAATCAATTTGGTTTTTTGACCTAGAGAATTTGATTTTTCAATTAAATTCAGTTCAAAGAATTCATTTTTTTGATGCAGTTTGTGAAACAAGAGTCATTTAATTTAATGGCTGTTTTGACTAAATTTCGATGTCCTTTTCAGAGATCTTAAAGTGATAAAAAATAATTTTTTTAATATGTAATGATTATGTTCTCAAATTGTATAGTGATTGGAACTCTATACTTTAAAAGCCCAAAAATCACATTTAAAATATTTTTGTAAAAACTAGTCCATTACAATAATGATCAAATCTGGGCCATCAAGATGATCTAGGCCCTTTGAACTCATATCATCTAAACGGCCCCAATCGGCTCATGCATCATTCAGTTGTATTGTTGTGCTATAGTAGGCCATTTATTTTTCTGAGATTGCGTCATTAATAACCTCACAAATATTAATTAAAAATTCATAAAAATCATCTCAACGGTAATATATTTTTTTAATAATTAACAATATCTGATTTTTTTTTCCAAAAAAGGTCTTTGATATATATAAATTCTAAAATATAAGAAAAGTAGAAATCAAAGCATATTTTTTATAGTTTTATTTATAGATCGGTTGCGTCGTTTTGAAACTTTAAATAATATTAAACCAGATAATTGTGTCACCCCAACATAACCAAAAAAATAAATGGTTCAATATTATTTAAAGGCTAATACTATATCCATTTTAATAATTACTTGAATAATTTTTCTAAGAAAAAACTAATTATTGATATTTGTTTCCTTAGCCAAACATAAAAAAGAAACATACGTTAAAAAGAATTTTTTAAAAATATCTCTGCATAACACTCATATTTTATGTTTGTTGGGTTGTTGGCTCAAAATCATAAAGTTTGAGGACTTGTTGCACAATTAACCCATTAATGGGGTAATTGTTTTGTAGATGGACGAAACTTTTGTTGAAAGAGCTGAAATTTAATGGCCAAGGTGAAGTTGTGTGTTTGTCTTGGTTTGGTTAATTACTTGGGAAGAAAGTCTTTTTAGTTTGTTTAGGATTTGGTTTTAGTTTTCTTATTTGTTTTGGATTTAATTTCCTATTTGATTTGAGTTTGCATGTTGCCTATAAAAAGCATGTTGTGTTATAGTTTAAATATGAGAGATAAACCAATGTGATTGAAGAGGTAAGATGTAAGGATTTTTAAAAGGGAGAGAGGCCCAAAAAAAGAGAGAAGTAGGTCGGGAAGTCTTTTTTGATTCTCGTATTTTATAATGATGTGAGGGCAAAATATTGAGGTTGTCATTAGTATGCAGGGGATCCATGGGCCTGCATGGGCACTAAGGGTACATCTCTACTGTAATATCAATATTTTGTTTGAATGAATTTCTGCTATCAATAAATGTAGATTAGTTGAGAGCCGAACTATGTTAAATTTATGTGTGTATTTTTTTTAATCTTATTTTTCTATTCCGCTGTGTGTGATTGGTGATTGGAAAATATTTTTCCCAACAATGTTGATTTGAGTTGATCTCAAGTTTCATTAGGTTCAAGCATTAGGTTATTTTGGCTATGGTTTATTTTAGGTTTGAGTCTTTTTAGATTTGGATTACTTCAACTCTAGGTTGTTGTTCTTGAAGTAATTTAGATTTTAATTTTCTTGGGTTTCACTTGAATTCGGGTTGAGATTTAGTTTAGCTGAGTTTAACTATATTTGAGTTTAATGTCATTTTTGATCAAACCGGGTCAAAAATTAGGTTTAGATTGACGACGTGGGTTGGGACATTTGAATTTTCCCATCCTAAAGTTAATAAATCTAAATAGTTTGCCGAAGTTCACCCTGCAACTCAAGATATGCTTACATATATTGATTAGTTAGCACTATACTTTCTTCATAAAATCACGAAGATGTTACCCCAATAATCTATAATCTCCATTATAATCTGTCTTCTTAGAAACCTATATGTTTTAGGAAAGGTAATGTTGTGGCACCCTATTTAGTACAGAAGGGTGTTGGGTTTGTTGGCTCAAATAAAAAAAGCTTAAGAATTTTAGTTTGTTTAGGATTTGGTTTTAATTTTCCTATTTTAATGTGGTTTGCATTTGTGTGTGGCCTAAAAAAAGCTTATTTGTGATAGAGTTTTGAATATGAAAGAGAAGTTAATGTGCTAAAAAAGCAAGACGGGAGGATTTTAGGAGGAAGGTGAGGTCCAAAGGCCAGAGAGGGCTAGGATGATAAACCTTCTGTGATTCTCATATCTTGTAATTGTGTAAAGGTAAGATATTGAGGTTGTCAGCAGTATGTAATAGATCCATAGGCCAACATGAGCACTAAGGATATATCTCTATTGCAATCTCTATATTTGGTTCAAGTGGATTTCCCTTATCCGTAAATGTAGTCTAGTTAAAAGTTAAACTACGTCAAATTTGTGTGCTCTTGCTTGATCATGTTTTCTGTTTTGTTGTGCATCTATGCATGATGGGTGATTGGGAAAATTTTCCCTATAAGTGGTATCAAAACTTGGTTCGATGTTTGGCATGGTGGAGCGTATGGTTCGACACTTCAGCATGATGGAGCTTGTATTTGTGTGTGTTGATTCTGGTGATATTGATGTTCGTGATGTTTATGATTATTTTCATTTACTGTTATGTTTGTGTCTTGGTGGTGTTTATTGTTTGTAGTCATGGCCATTTGTTCGTGGTTGTTGTCACATGTGCTTGTGTTTGAGAGGATTTGAGCCAAGGTGGGGATTGTTGAGTTTGTTGGCTCAAATCTAAAAAACTTAAGAATGTTAGTTTGTTAAGGATTTGGTTTTAGTTTTTTTTTTTGATATAGTTTAAGTTTGTGTGTAGCCTATAAAAAGGCTTATTTGTGATAAAGTTTTGAATATGAGAGAGAAGCCAATGTGGTAAAAAGGTAAGATGTGAAGGTTTTAGGAGGAATGAGAGGTCTAGAGGTTAGAGAGGGTTAGAACAAAAAATTATTTGTAATTTTTATATCTTGTGATTGTGTGAGACAGTATATTTAGGTTGTCAGTAGTGTGAAAGGGATCTATGGGCCAATGTGAGTATTAAGGGTATACCTCTATTGTAATTTCTATATTTTGTTTGACTAAATTTCTCTCATCTGTGGATCTAGGCTAATGAAGAGTCAAACCATGTTAAATTTATGTGTGTTTGTTTGATCGTGTTTGTTATTCCGCTGTGTATGATAGGTGATTGATAAATTTTTCTCAATAAATGACATTACGATTTGAGCTAAAAGGCATCTTATGTTTAGTTCATTAATTAACATAATTTAATAATTCTCTCCAATGTAATTGGAAGTATTCTAACTCCTATAGATTTTTTATAGAAGTATGCACTTACTCGGAATTGATTGTCTGCGCTTTTTACTAAGGAGGTAATTTGATGTTTGCTAATACCATGTATCTCTAGTAGTTACTTGAGACATAGTTTGCTATTTACTTTTGTTCTGCTAATGGAATTATGTTTCTATTTTGGAAGAGAGAGGATAATAAGGTAATGGTCCAATTGTCTTTTTTGGTCATACATTTTTACAAAATTAATATTTGGATAATGTGTTGATTTGAAGGATTTTTCGTGATTGTAGAACAAATTTTGACACTTTCTTGTAATTCTTTTATGTTCTAGTTTGTGCGCATTTTGCCTCTATTATAAGAGCTTATACTTGAGATGCTTAGCTGATTTATAGCGGCTAGCCATATTGGCTTTTTGTGAAATTGAGGTTAGAAATATGATTTACTTTTCTTTTATCTTTTCATATTTAGGTATTTTGAGATGAAATTGGTAAGGTGAAAGCTTTTGGCCCTAACCCGAAACCTGATCCGAAACCACATATATAAGGCTGGGTCAGTGTATAGAATAAGTGATGTTCCATTTAACATGAACTCAAACCGATTTTGAGAAGAAAAATTCAAGTTGGTTCGGGTCAAACCCGACTAACCCGAAACCCAAGGCTCACTATCTACCTAAGCCAAACTCTCCTAACCCTAGCATACCCCAACCCTCCTTTCATATCCCTAGCCATTAGACTCTCACCACCAACTTTCCTTGGCATCTTTGCTACCTCTTCTTTTTAGCCCATTCCCTAGCCTTGCCGCCTCACGCTACCCTCCATCGCTTTTTTTTTGGTAGTCAGCATCCTCAGGTTTGTTCACCGTCGTTGTCATCTAGTCATTTATTGTCGTTCTTTTTTCGTCTTCGTTGTCAACGTGCCACTAGATTGATCAATGCCCTTACTTCCCTTGCATTGCTGCCACCCTCCTTCTCTTCGCTCGATCAACACCTTGCTGTCATCTAAGACCTCGCTTGCCATCGTTTGATAAGTTGTCAATCAAGACCTCAATGCTCTATAAAGCTTCTCTTTTATTTTTCGATCATCTGATTCTTATGTTGGATTATTTCGGGTTTGTGGAAAGATTTATGGCTGGTTCTTAATAGACATGGTGAAGGAGAAGATAACAGAGCGGTATCGGAGGCAAAACGGTGGAGAAAATGGCAGTTGTGGCAAAACTAACAATGGGTGCGAGTAAACTTGACCCTAATCTAATTTTTTGGGTTACGTGACCATTTCAGTTTAGGTTCAGGCCAGGAAATGTCGATTGTTTATGGGCCCTAAAATCCAAGTTTCAACCTAAACTCAACTTGAACTCAAACTTACACCCTTAAAAACTGGGAAGAATGGGCTAGTTTTGGGTTTTGGCATTTGAATTAAATAAATGCTTGATTTATGTGTTCATCTAGTTCAATGTAATTAGAACCTCATCTCAATCCATAAGAAAAAAAAAGAACCTCATATCTACCTTTTGGCATAACCTTATTTTGATAGAGTGCCATTCTTTGATTTGTTTTCTTCTTCTCTATTTTCGGAGTCTCAGCCTTGCATGGGCATTCAGGGATGTTTGGAAACCAAACTTAGTTTAGGATCAAAACATGCATGAGCCGTAGTGCTTGTTCTTCCAAATAATGTTTTGAAAGCTGTTGAAGCTAGCTACAAGTCTTTCTTATAGGTAGGGAAAACCATAAAAAAAATGAAGAAGTGGGATTTTCACATACCGAATAGGTCCTTATGCGAAATAGAGGAGGAAACAAGTGCTCTTCTATTTTTCTCTAATCATTTCTCTATTTCAGCTTGGAATTCTATTCCTTTCATGGCTGAAAATTTCAAAATGTGGCATTAATCTGTTCTGGGAGCAAAAATTGTTCAAGAAAGAGGTTAAAGGGAGGAAAGTTAGAACCAAAGTTGTGACAACGGCTCCAATGAAAGTAGTATACCAGATTTGTTAAGAGCGTAATAAAAAGTGCTTTTAAGAGAATGCTAGAAATGTCGGCAAGGTTATCAGAAATGTAAAATATGATGTTTTTGTAAGAGTTAGGAGACGGTGCATTGAATGGTAGTGATAGATTCTTCACTTATTGAAGTGTCTTCCTTTGAATTGGTAGAGACTTATAATTATAGTGGCTTTGATTGTGAGAAAAGTCTTAGACTTATAAACACCTGAACTTGATGAATGGAATTATGTTTTGAATTTTTCTATTTTCTAATTTATGTACTCATATTATTTTGATACTTTATCTCGTTTTCTTTCAAATATGTGCTTTTATGGTGTCTTTCTTTTTTATTTCTTTTAACTATTTTTCAATTCACTTATATGTAGTTTTTTTTTTCTTTCCCTTGTAGTTGCACTGCCTGTACATTGGAGTTAGCCATTTCTGAAGTCAAATGTATAACCAGTGAGTGCTATATGTCACTTTTTTAATTTAATTTAATTTTTCTAAAAATAAAATTAAATATCAACTATTTATCATTGTCTTTCAAAATAGAAATTATTTGTATCTTTCAAACTTGCATTTGTTTGTCTTGGTTTTTTCATTTTCCCATTTTTATTTCTGTTAGAGGCTTTGAGAACTGATCAATGTGTTATTGGTATTATTATATTATCTAAATATATTGGTCCTATACTTTAATTAATATTCGCTATCAAATGAATTGCGTTTCTTTAATTCCTGAATATGCTTAAATCTTGAAGTTGAAAATCTTGAGAACTTGATCAGCTATATGATTATATAATGGTAAATCAACTATTTTTTTAATCTTTTTTGGTAATCAAAATTTATTATAATATATTATAAGATTAGGGATTAGAGTGGACTATCCTAAAAATAGGGGTGAAAGGATTTGCTGCGTGAGACTTAGAAGACCTCGACTGCAATTAGCTAACTTCTAATGAGCCTGGTTTTGTATAGAGTGCAGCATCATTGCTCAAACCCAAGCTTCACCGTGGGTGTCTCTTTGCTCCACCATTACGCGAGCCAACGTAGGACACTATTTGTTTTATCTTGACTACTCTTATATAATTGGGATTCCTAAACTACTAAACAAAAACCATTAAGATTCCTGTATTATTATACAAAAAATTGACATACGCTCATTTAGTCACTTTTGAATCTATATTATGTACCTGATCACCAAAGGGGATGGATTCTTTTTTAGACACTTCTCTTGGCAACATGTGCCATTTTTATGAGATAAGATTATAATAACGCAAACACTATTATGGTCTACTAAATGTATCTTTATATCGCTGCTACCATTCAATCAAAACTCACCGTGGAGCGTGAGCTCCTTACCTAGTTATGTATTAAAAGCTGTAAACTAATATTTCAAGTATAGCAGGTATACGGTGATACATGAGTTTTTGTAGGTTATCTATTTTCTGCGTAAAAAATGTTGGTATTTTGCATAACGATGTTTTTTTGTATTAATTTAATGTGTTTTACCATGTTATATAACACAGTGCACCCACGGTATACTACATACAACGGGTTAGCAATTTTTTTTCATTTTAAATTAATATTGCACCCTATATATAAATTGACGAAATATAATTGATACACATATATTAACATAAGTATTGATATTATTTATTTATTTTTATTTAAAAATAAAATTTAACTATCATTATTTTTTTTCAACCACAACATGGTGTTGATCAATATCTGCAAATTGGATTATTCTGGTGCATGCAATCTCAACTGAATATTATTCTCACTTACAAAATTTCTTGAATCAAAATCAAAGTTTCATGACATGGGAAAAGTATATTGCTTTTGCTTTTGTGGAACAAGTTAGGGTTAACATCATACCTTAGCTACCTAGGGACTCAATGTCATATTAAAAAATGTATTATTATTAGAGTATTATTTTTTTCTCATGTATCAGAAAATTATTTTTTTTTTCTAAATAATAATTGATTTCTTCTGTCTATTTCATTTTCTTTATGTTTTCTATAAAAATAATTTCTTATATATTTTATTTATATTATAAAAATTATGATGAAAATAATTAGAATATATGTGAAAAACTTATATTTGGTGTTTTTCATTTTAAAATAATATTATAATATTTTTTTGTGAAATCAATAATGGTATGTGGTATAGTATATTATACGGTACTATAATTTATATGAAACGATGTATTTGACAATAACGGTATCAAAACCTTAATTAAAAGGCAATGCTGTGGCCGACGTAATCCTCACAAGCGGGTGCATGTGTTAACTTTCTTTCTTTTTTTCCTTCAATGCATCTTCCTTTTAAGTTCACATAAACGAATAAGAGCAAACTAGATGAAAATTAATTACCTTATTAAAAAAATTAGAAAAAAATAGAAGGTCAAAGGAGAAGAAAAGGCTAACGGGAAATTTAGGGGCAAATTTCGAATTGTCAGGGATTGCTAGCAGATTGATTAAAGAGAATAGCTAACTAACATCTTAATTAATTTGGAAAACTTTTGTTGTAAATTTTCAGTGATTGCTAAAAGTAATGGAAAAGCAACGCAGACTTGAAAATATGGTTTGGATTGACGCCGCCAGTTAATCACCCCATTAATGTATCAAGCTCAAATCATGGGTTTCATTGATCAAAAGCTAGCTAATTAACTCCTCAAATATGCTTAATTAATAATTTCCATGTTAAAATCAGCATTAAACAGTAATTAATTTATCACTCTCTTAAAAAATTTCCATGCATGGAAGAGAATTTCCGAGGTTTGCTGATAAGCACTTAGGTGTATAAGCACCTAATTAACACCGTTAGAATTCTGTTAGTTTTAAGTATAAATAGTAACTTTTACTTCTTAATATAAGTTATATTTAATTAATATAATTATGGAATGTATTAACCTTATTCAAATTTTTAGCTATGGGAAAATTTTAAATTTGAATTCATTTGAAAAGATAATAATAATGAAACAAATAAATATAATATGATAAATATGGTAATTACTTAAAAACAAGTTTATTCATTCAGTTTTTTGCATAACCAAAATATATTCTGATAGTAACATACATTCAGATATCAATTTTATACAATTGGTTATCAGTTTAATACATAAACACCACCAGACAATACAAATAAAAAATCAGTAAAATCTGAGACCCAAATCACGCATACAATATTTATACAAATCGAACCCAAATAATACATATCACACATTTTGAATGTGGGAGCATACATGACCACATGTGTTATCCTATTAGTCAGAAGTACTCACACAAAATAGTAGACAAACAAATGGCTCCTGGGATCATATACACAATCACATAAACATACAAATCGAATTTGGGATCATACATACCCACCACCAGATAATACATCAAGATTATGATAAACAATCTCAGAAGATAGAACAATACAAATCGTGACAAACAACACACGAATCCAACCAAAAATGTTTGAAATCCGGAATCGCACCTTTTGTCCTACCCACAACCCACCGCAGGTATCGTCGTAGGCCACCGATCGGCGATGGAGAGCGAGAACGAGCGACGGATCAGAGAGCGAGAGCAAGCAGAGAGACTAGCCGAGCTGGAGCGTCCCATCTCCTTGACCAAGACTGTATCCATGCGCCGGGGGTAACATGTTCAGGATTAGCTGTGCCTGCACCATCGAATTACTGCTCATCACCACCTGCGCGAACCCCGCCCGACCCAGCTCGCTCCGCCAGCTCCGAAACTTCTCTTCTCCGCTCCTCGCCGGCCCTCCGATCGCCAGAATGTTGTTGATCTCCCGATAGAACAGGCAATGCTCTACCCGGTGTCACTCCCCACATACGCCCCCAGAGAATCGAAAAACGTCGAGTAGAAATGAAGCGACCCGACGAACCTGTCCAGGAACGACCCACCCAGCGACATCTCTGGCTCCACCAGCGTGATGATCCGCGGGGACAACTGCTGAAGAAGCCTTATCGCTTTCCAGTCGCGGAAGATCGGGAAACATACGACGAGCCTAGGAGGTCGGTCGGCGACGGAGAGCGAGAGCGAGCAGAGAGAGCGAGCGACGGAGGAGAAGAGCGACGAAGGACAAGAGAAAAAGATTACTGGTGGGAGAGAGAAAATTACGAGAATTAAATGGTAATTACTAAATTTACTAATTTATAAAAGGAAATTTAGTGATAATTATCACAAAAATTATGAATTTATCCTAATTGATTCAAGTTTCCTTTTAAATTTAAAACTAACAGAACCCAAACGTCATCTAATAGGTGCACAAGCACCTAGGTGCATTTCAGAATTTGCCGAATTTCCAGCCCAATAAATTAATACCCTACATTACCATTCACATACACAAACCAACAAAGTGAAAAAATATAAACCATGGGCTCTGTCATCCGACCAGCCCTTGTCATCCTCATGCTCTTTACGGTGGTCATGGCTCAAGTCACAATTCCTCCCCCGGCGACCCCCGAAGTCGCGGCGGACGGAGAAGTCCCTTTTACTCCGCCGATGACTCCAGGAGATGTAGTTCCAGGACTCCCGATATCCCAGGTGCAATCATCGGATTTCCAGGAAGAGGGTCCGGGTCCGGCGGTCTGAACAAGTGCGCAGCTTGCAAAGCGGGTTGTCGCAGCAAGAGGGGCTTCGGTAAACTTGTGTGCTCTGGACTTTGTGCCATTAAATGTAAGGGGAAGATGTCCGACGAGGTTCTTAGTTGCACCCAGAAATGCGCATTCTCCGTCGGCCCTACATTGTTCTCCGGTATCGTAATAATTTGCTTCCGGCACCTTGCCTTTCTCTTTTTTAGGGTTGATAAAATGTTGGACTTATTAATTGACTTTGTTAATCGTGCAGATACCGATGAGGTCTGGAGCCACATCGACTCTTGCTACCAAAGTTGCAAGAATTAGACCATGATGGACATTGGTGTTCACAATCAATGTTAAAGTTTTAAAAAATATATTTGATAGAAGTTTTTATCTTTTAGTTTTAGCGGTTTCTTAAGTTGTTAGAAAGAATAATTGCCGCACAAAACTATTTCAATCCAGTGTACTTACACCATCATGGCTTTCAAATGAATAAATAATGTCTTCATATTTTTATTTATAATGAGTTCCAAATATTGCGTCCTTTGCTTTATTTTTAGGTATGTGTGTAATTTTATTGTTGATGATTGTGGAATAAAATTGGAGTTGTAAGGCTCATTTGTAAATTAGTAAGTGCAGGGAGGAGCCATGGGTCATGGTCCCTGCAACAAAAAATTAACCGTGCTTTGTACCCTATTCTTAGTTAAATCACAAACGGGTCATATGTGAACGGCACCCTGAACTGGTAAAATATTAATGATGAGGAGCAGAGTGTACAGAAATAAATTTCCGGACTGAAGATGGAAATATAGGAAGAGACATATTGTTACTGCTTTGCCCTAAGACTAAACATATTACGCAGTTATCCTAATTATTGCTAAAGCTTTGTTATCAGAATCTTTAGTCAACCACTTAAAAAATCTAAAGGCAAATCGAAAGGAGGAGATTCTAGAATTTTCCTAAATATATTTGATAGCCGAAGGACTATCGCCTCTCCTAGAACGTACCTCCTATCAAAAGCATGCTCGGGAAGCCTGGCACCATCCGAGGGAGGCACTAGTACTGACCTCGGACTAGGCGAATTCCAGTGCCTCGAACTCGGGATTTAGCCTAGTACCCCAGAGAGCTCCAAAGGTGCAGACAGCCCCCTCGGGGGATTAAACGGATCGCTTTCGGGATAGAAGAACCAGCTACCGCAAGCAGGAGAGGATCTTCCGAAGGCGGAACCTGCGAGCTAGGCAGCGCCCCGAACGGCGAACATAACTCCCGAAGAAGGGTGTTCGTCCCAGAGAACGACCTCGCCCAAAGGACATCGGGAGTACGGCAGGAGCATTTAAGGAGCCTCTGACACATCGCCCACAGACGCACCATGTCACCTCAAACGACGCTCTGACACGCCGACGCCGCCCAGGCCTTGTCACAACCTGTCTCGGACCAAGGCTCGAGGGAGCCTACAAACAGCTACTTGTCCCCTATGTCCAAAGGTACACAGCAGATCTGACCGAACACGTGTCACGATCTGAACGGGCCAGACACTTCTATAAATACCAAAGAGCAGCCCCTTGCAAACGGTTGGTCAGTCAGTTGAGAGGATACGAACAGGCAAGGCCACTAAACCCTTGAGTGCTCTCTTTCCTTCACCTCTCAGAAAACTAACTTGGGCGTCGGAGGCTCCTCCCCGGAAAAACATCCCGGGGACCTCCTAACCTTTCCTTTTGGGCTCTTCAGGTACCACTCCCTGGGAAACCTCCACTCCGGGCGTTCTCCTCCTCAGGAAGTCCCTCCAGAAACCACCATGTCCTCCAGCGAAGATGTCTCCGGACATCATTTGGCGCCGTCTGTGGGAACCCACCCTCAGGTTGCCGTCGTTGAGACTCGGCGTTCTAAGGACAAAGGACTCCCGAAGTCCCCGTCCGCGCCCGAAGTCCAACCGGCTGCTGAGCAAACTCTTCCAGGGACTTCCACGCCCGAGGAAGAACGTCCTCTGGTCATAACCATGAGCTTCCTCCGTGACTTCCAACGCTCTGTTGTGGCTGAGATGACACAACAGATAGACAGAAGATGGCCACAACAAGCTCAAACCCAAAGGTCTCCTTCACCGGTACGCCCTCGGGAAAAGAGCCCCAAAGCAGTCCGCCGCAGTTCGGGGAGTGAAGACCCACGTGAGGAGTCTTCAACAGAAAATATGCCCCTCGGGGCACGCCTTCCAGGGCAAACGGGGCCCAACCAACCCAAAATTCGACGCCGAAGGAGCCCTTTGCCCGAGACGAGGTCACCCTCTCCCCGACGACGAAGCCATTCTCCGAAGAGGCGCCGTCAATCTCCTCCACCTGAGGAAGAACCTAGCGCCGCCGCCCTCATGGAGAAAATATTGGCAAGGCTGGACCGAGTCGAGAGGCAGGTGGCTCGCAAGCCAGTTTGGGCCAGACTGTCTGAGTCTTTTTGTGGGGATCAGTCTCCTTTCACCCGAGCTGTGGTCGAGGCAGCTATGCCAGGTGACTTCAGGGTACCTCGGCTAGAGACGTACGATGGTCACGGACCGACCCACAGGCCCACCTGACGAAGTACAGACGCAGCATGATGATGCACGGTGCGGACGACGCCACCTTGTGCAAGTGCTTCGAGGTCACCCTCTCTGGGCCAGCAACCGCGTGGTACAACTCCTTGGCTCCAGGAATCATCGGAAAATTCCAGGAGTTATCAACAGCCTTCACCCAACAGTTCATCGGGAGTCGCCCGACGGCGAAGATGCCCGTTCAAATGTTCGACATAGCGCAAAGAAGCGGAGAAACTATACGCGACTATGTCGAGAGGTTCAACAGAGAGGCTTTAAGTGTTCCAGACTTTCGGCCCGAAATACGCATCCTCGCCATGACAAGGGGCCTTCGGAGGGATTCCCAACTCTTCTACGAATTCTCCAAGGACCCTCCAGACACACTGGGCGAATTCTACCGACGGGCCGAACAGCACATGACGGCCGAAGAACTAAGAATGGGCGGACCCAGGCCCGAGCACACCCGTGGCGAGGGGTCCAGCCAGCAGGCACGCTATCCGACCGACCAGCCACCCCGACCCCGGAGAATGCGAGGAAGGAAACCCCCGAACTTCACAGCGCTGAACACCACGAGGACCAACATCCTCATGACTCTGGAGAGGCAGGGAACACAAGTTCAGAGGCCAAGGGCCATGACCGCTGAAAATAGAAAAAACATGAAGAAGTTCTGCCAATTTCATCGCGATCATGGCCACGACACTGAGGATTGCTTCCAGCTGAAGAAGTATATTGAATCGCTGATAAAACAAGGCCAACTTCGGCGGTACCTACGGTTGCCTTCCCCGAAGGGGAGGAAAGAGGAGGAAGGAAAGGTAGAAGATGAGGACTACGACTCCGACAGGCGGAGAAACCGAAGTCCGAAGAGGCGCCCTCCACCCCCTGCGGGAGTCATACAAACAATCACGACGGGGCTCCCATCCTCGGAAAGAAAAAGGAAGGCCAGGGAAATAGCTGTCATGGACTATCAAAGTCCGGCGAAGAAGCTATCCCGAAAAGATGGTTCCACAGTCGTCTTCCCTCACGACGACCCGCTCCTGATCATGGCAAGAATTGGAAACTGGGATGTCAAAAGGGTATTACTTGATGACAGATCAAACGCTGACGTCCTATTTTCACAACTGCTGCCGAGCTTGGGCATATCCATCAGTGATCTCAGGCCTGTCACTTCACCGACCTTCGGGGTAGGACCGTCCGAGTTACCCGTCCTCGGATGGATCGACCTTCCATTAATGATGAGAGGGACTTCGGTCAAAGGACCAGCTGAGTTGTTTGCCTCAACAATGGCGAGGTTCATCGTCATGGATGTCCCATCATCATACAACGTCATCCTTGGAAGGCAGACGCAGGGAAATCTGCACATTCGCCCTGACGTGAGATATTTGACTGTCACTTTCGCCACCAAGGAAGGAGACGCAGAAATCTTCATAGATCAGGGCGAAGTAAGAAAGGTGTTCGTCAAAGCCCGAAAAGCCCCAGCAAACAATTCCACACAAGCTGTAGAAGCAGGGGCTTCAAAGTCAAAAAATGGCGAGAAAGAAGTTTCTGGCAAGGTAGAAATGGAAGAAGTGGAACTTATCCCAGGACGAAGTACCCGAATAGGGAAAAACTTGTCCGAAGGAGATAAGAAAAAACTTGTATCCTTTCTGGTAATGAATAAAGACCTGTTCGCCTACTCGCCGAAAGACATGCCGGGGGTAAATCCGCGCGTAGTACAACATAGCCTCAAAGTAAGTCCGGAAGCAAAGCCTGTCCGGCAAAAGAAACGAGGCATCTCAGCCCATAAAAATGACTTCGTCAAAACCGAAGTCCAACGTTTATTGGAGGCAGATGTAATCAGGGAGGTCAAGTACCCCGAATGGCTAAGCAATGTGGTGATCGCCACAAAAGAAGGAAGCAACAAACTTCGGATGTGCATCGACTTCAGAAACCTGAACAATGCTTGCCCAAAAGATTCATATCCTCTCCCGCCAATAGATCAACTGGTAGATTCAACTGCCGAATACGGGCTCCTAAGTTTCCTAGACGCCTTCAGCGGCTACCATCAAATAAAGATGGACCCCTAAGACGAAGAAAAAACAGCCTTCATCACCGAGGGGGGGACATACTGTTACACCAGGATGCCTTTCGGGCTCAAAAACGCAGGAGCCACCTACCAGAGGTTGATGAGCAAGGTCTTTAATGACCAAATAGGGAGGAACATGGAAGTGTACGTAGATGACATGATAGTTAAAAGCAAGCTGCCTGTAGACCATGTCACAGACCTAAGGGAAACTTTTCACCAGCTCAGGACCTTCGGAATTCGCCTTAACCCTGAGAAGTGCACCTTCGGGGTAACTTCGGGAAAGTTCCTTGGGTACATGGTATCAGAAAGAGGCATTGATGCTAACCCAGAAAAAATTAAGGCTCTGTTGGAATTCCGAACTCCTGCCACAATAAAAGATGTGCAGAGACTTGCTGGAAGAATAACCTCCCTTAGCAGATTTATTTCCAGATATGGAGACCGGTGCCGAGCATTCTTCAAAGTCCTCACTAAGGCAGCAAAAAGGAAGGACGACCTCGAGAGTAATGATCGTGCTTGGAATGAAGACTGTCAAAAAGCCTGGGAAGAACTCAAAATCTACTTGGCTCGCCTGCCCACTTTGCGACAGCCCCGCGAAAGAGAACCTCTTGTCTTGTACCTCGCCGTCACAGAAAAAGCAGTAAGCTCAGTCCTTATGAAAGAGGAAAGGGGCGAAGCAGTGGCCAGTCTACTATGTGAGCAAGTCCCTGCATGGCACTGAAATCAGATATCCTTTGTTACAGAAAGCTATATATGCCTTGGTCCTGGCAGGAAGAAGTACCATATTTTCAGGATCACCCCATCATCGTCCGAAGTAGTTTACTCCTGCGGGACGTCATGAAGAAGGTTGAATTCGGGAAGGCTCTCCAAATGGTGTATAGAGGCGACCATATTTTCAGGCTCACCATATTTTCAGTCCCCATCATCGTCCGAAGTAGTTTACCCCTGCGGGACGTCATGAAGAAGGTTGACCATTCGGGAAGGCTCTCCAAATGGTGTATAGAGCTTGGCGAACATGACATCACTTATGAACCTCGGAAAGCCATAAAAGCTCAAGCCTTGGCAGATTTCATTGCCGAGGTCCCCATTACCGAGGACAGCCACCCAAGTCCCGACAAAAATGAGCCAGAATGGGCCTTGTACGTTGATGGTGCCTCGGGCGCCGAGCACCAAGGAGCAGGGGTGATCATCAGAGGCCCCGAAGGCCTGGAAGTAATGAAGGCCATTAAGTTCAGCTTCAATGTCACCAACAATGTGGCTGAATATGAAGCTCTCATAGCGGGCTTGCGCCTGGCCAGAAAAATTGGTGTCAGAAACTTGAAAGCCCATAGCGATTCCCAGCTAGTAGTTCGGCAAACAGCAGGGGACTACGGGGCGAAGGATCCAACACTGGAAAAATACCATGAATTAGTAACGAAGCTTATTCGAGAATTCGACACCGTGCAAATCAAGAGCGTGCCTCACAGACATAACGCTGAGGCAGATGAATTGGCAAAATCAAAAGCATATACTGAGGTGCTAAGCCAGCCGAGCATTACAGTGCTGAGCATAATGACTTCGGGAAGAAGCTGGAAAGACCCAATAAAAACATATCTCGAAACCAATACGCTCCCCGAAGACCCCAATGAAGCAGCAAAAGTGCGGAGACGCTCCGGTCGTTTCTTTCTGATTGGAGAAGAGCTATATCGGCAGGGATATGCAAATCCACTACAGAGGTGTGTTGGTGAAGAGGATATTGAAATAATCCTCCAAGAAGTTCACGAAGGCGCTTGTGGTTCGCACATCGGAACCGACGCCCTGGCAGCGGTGATACTTCGCCAAGGATACTTTTGGCCTACCTTGAGGAAAGACGCTAGGCGGTTCGTCCAGGAATGTGGTAATTGCCAAAGACATGCAAAAATCCAAAGAACACCCTCGGAGCTGGTGACTTCGGCAAACTATCCCTGGCCCTTCGCAGTTTGGGGCATAGACCTTATCGGGCCGCTCCCGACAGCGCCTGGGGGCGTGAAGTTCTGCGTAGTCGCAGTAGACTATTTCTCTAAATGGGTCGAGGCAGAACCTTTGACGACTATCTCGGCAAGAGAAGTGCGCAAGTTCGTGTGGAAAAACATAGTATGCAGATTCGGCATACCGAGGGTACTAGTGGCTGATAACGGATCCCAGTTCATAGACAAAGGGTTCCAAGAGTTTATCAGCGACCTCGGAACAAAGATGCACTTCGCCCCGGTAGCTCACCCCCAAAGCAATGGGCAGGTGGAAGTATCTAACAGGACCATAAAAGATGGTCTGAAAAAGAGACTGGGGGAGGCAAAAGGGAAATGGCCAGGAGAACTCCAAAGCGTGCTATGGAGCTACCGAACAACGCCCCGAAGGGCTACAGGGGAAACTCCTTTCTCGCTCGTCTTCGGTACGGAGGCCATAATCCCAATAGAGGTAGTGCGACCATCAATACGAGTGCAGGTATTTGATGAAAGTGGAAATGACCTCGGCTTAAGAACCAAGCTCGACCTCGTCGGCGAACATAGAGAAATAGCGGAACTAAGAAGGAAAGCTTTCCAGCAAAGAGTGGCCGCCGCTATAAACTTGCGAGCTAGGCCAAAAGGAATAAAAAAGGGTGATCTCGTTCTCCGAAAGGCGGAATTCGCACCCCGGAGGCCATCACACGGCGTACTTCACGCGAATTGGGAGGGACCTTATCTGGTTCTTGCCGAAGTACGAAGAGGGGTGTACAAGCTCGGTGACGCCGAAGGCGTGGAATTAAAAAACACTTGGCATTCAGATGCCTTGAAAAAGTTCTATGCTTAGAATCTTGACGAAAGGGTTTACATTGTACAAAGTTAGAAAAAATTTTCTAGCTACACGGGCTTCTAAAAGAAAGATTCTTGAACAAAAGATATACTAAAATTCCGCGAAGATGGTCGCCAGAATAAGCATGGGTGTGATTTCCTGAAGTCCCTCGAGCAAGCATGTTCGGGACAACAGGAAATGTAAAACCTTGCGAGAATTTCTAAATACAAAGGCTCACAGAGAACCGATCTAATCTTCCGAAGTCTCTTGAGCAAACGCGTTCGGGGAAAAAAGGAATGGACAATCTCACAAAAAAAGACTTAGCCAAAATTTCTTACAGGAAAGAAAAAAGTCTTTATTAAACAAACAAGATCGGTTTACAAAGAAGAAGGACTACCAAGAAAGAAAGAGTACAAGGAAGGAGAAAAAGAAGGCAGAAGGGGCCTGAGATAAATTAGGGATTCTCGGCGTCCCGGGAGCCACTAGCCCCTGCATCCTTTTCCACCACCACCGGCGTCGGAAGAGTCTGAGGCAGGTTCAAGTGCTCGAGCATGGACCAAGACCACCGAGGTCCCTCAGGAATATTTAGGGCCTCTAGGAAAGAAAGGTCAAGATTTGGAAACCTCAGAAGAACTTGATGACGGACGAGACAAAACCCGTCTTGAAAACCAACTTTGGTCATCTCGTCGGATTTCCTCTTCTCGACCCCAAGATCATTAAGCTCCTTCTCCAGGTCTTCAACCTTTTTCCTTAACGCCTTCACCTTCTTTTTCCTCGACTCATCCTTCCCCTTCTTCGAAGAATCGACCTCGGCTTGAAGTGCGGCTTTCTCGGCCTCCGCCTTCGCCAGAAGAGCCGCAGAATCCGACTTCTCCTTTTGAAGTGCCTCATTAACCGAAGTCAGCTCCGCCACTTTTCCGCCGAGGTCGGAAATCTTCTGGGAGGAGTCCTTTATAAGTTCTTCTTTTTCCTTCGCAAACTCCTCCCGAAGGGCAGCAATCTCTGACGCCGAAGTCTGGGCCAGCTGAGTGTTCCGAGCAAGCAGGTCCGCGCACTGGGTCTAGTATTGTTCTATAGTCTTTGAAGCGGCGGCCCGGTACATCCCCTACCTCACCACCCGAACTCTGAGGAATCCGGCATATCCCAGCAGCTGCAGAAAAACAAAGGCAAGAATGAGACAAGGCAAAAAAAAAAAAAAAATAGGAAAGGCAAATACTTAGAAGAAATCAGAGACAAGAAAAAGAGAAAAGGGCAAGGTGAGAAACGCACCTGGGCGGCGTGCTCAGAAAGCTTTGCGGCGAGGGAGTCATCATCCGGATGAGCCCCCGCAATGGCCCTGAAAGAAGCTTCAGTAAGAACCCCCCTTGAAATCTCCTTGGCCATTAGCGGGCAGTCTTCGGAGTACATGTCCATGTCCTCCGTAAAAGACCAAAATGGCTCCTTCGGAATCTTCCCCTTCGGGATATGGGCATCCCGAAGGGCCCGCTTCCGGGCGTGCTCGACAACCCAATCCGGAGGAAGAATCTCCTCTGCACGACAAAAGCAGAAAAATTGTCAAACACAAGTAGCTGCCAAAAAATTCAGAAACTGAGTGTCTAAGGCATCAAACCTGGTGGCACTTCGGCAACGTCGTCGCCAGAATCCAGGGCCCCCTCAGAAGAAATCTCCTTCCCTTTCCTCTTGCGGCGATCTTCGGCAGAAGGGGCTTCCACCAAAGCGTCCAGAAGAGCCGCCGAATTAGGGCTTGAAGGAGCAACATCTGCACCGACCTCGGTCGAAGGCGCAGCAACGGTTACCTCGGGCTCCTCGCCCACCTCCTCGGAAATCTCCGGCATAGGAGGGGGCACGGTCTTCTTCGATCGCTTGGCCGCCGGAGGCCCCCCGCCAGCCGCCTTCCGTCTTCGGGAGGCAGCCTTCTTTGTTTGTTCACCTTTCTCAGCTTGCCCGACAAAAAGCGATCGGTAATAGGCAGCAGTATCGTCGCCCATCTCTAAAAAAGAGAGAAAACATCAGCGTAAGTCCAAGATGAAATTAACACAAGGGGACTAGGAGATGACTTACTTTCGAAAAAATCGGCATAAGTAATGTCCTCCTGAAGAAGTTTTACCAGCCAGGAGTCCTTCCCAGCAATGGCAGGAGCCGGCATCTCGAGGTCCGTTTCGTGCTCCTTTACCACCTTCAACTCCCGAAGGACTTCTTCGGTCATCAACTTCCAGTTAATTGGAAAGGGGTAAAGGGGGCGCGGTGGGACCTCGGAATCCCAGTCAGAGACCGCTCGGATGCGCTTGTCAAAGTCCGCAAAAATAGGTGTTAAATCGGGAGTTAACAGTATCTTCGGGTCAACGACATCCATCACGAGCTTTCACTGAGCCCACTTCGTCGGGACGTACGACCAGGCCTCTTCCTTCTTCATAAAGAAGAATTTCTGTTGCCACCCTCGCCAGCTGTCCTTGTTGGCAAAGGTGAACTTGTATTTTTTGCTCCCTGACCCCCGAGGTAGCATGAAATAGAAGCCACCCTTTGGGATCACGAAGAGCTTGTAGTACTGCAGAAAAATGACAAAGTGTGGCTCTATACCGAAGACACCACACATACAAAGAAAAGCATTGAAATAGCAGTACGAGTTCGGCGGAAGTTGGTTTACGGCAATGCGATGGAAATCGCAGAAATCGCAAACCATCTTCGGCGGAGGATACCGAAGTCCGGCCTTCAGTTGGGCACGGAAAATAGTAACCTCGTCACTACGGTTTGAAAAGCTATATTGGTCCGAACGAGGCAACCTCGTAGTGACGTTGGAAGGACGGAAGAACTTCTTTTCCCATTTTTTAAGTTTTGCAGAAGTAGTGCAGCAGGGGTGAGAAAGAAGGGGTTCCCAGCTTTCGGGAATAGGCATGATTGGCAAAAAATCGAGTTCGGGAAAAGGCAAAAAGCTATTTCGAAGAAAAAATTTGGAAAAACAGAAGAAACTGGAAGCTAAAACCCACCAAACGTTTTGCCAAAATCTGGATTTGAGGACGCCATCGTGAAATGATTGCCGGAAAGCCACTCTGTCAAAAAGCACCGCCGTAAGAGAGCAGGAAAAACACTGCGGCAGTTGAGAGACAGAAGAGAGCAAAAGCGAGAGCAAAAGCAAAAGCAAAAGCAAAAGGGGGTTATGAAGGATTAAGGGTATATATAGACCGAGGAAGGGTAGGCGAATCGATGTCATAAGTGCTGTGCGAAGGCGAATCGTAGCCATAATTGCCCATTCTGCATAAAAAGACGCGCCCGCTGTAACCGATGTAACCCTCTCCAATGATGGCGTGCCACGTGTCAGCAACCACGCCAAATAAGGAACACGCTTTCTGACGAATAGCACGCCGCCCCAGACTGACACGCCTGGTCACGAGACGAGACGTTTCAGTGACTTACAAAGACTATAGAAAATAGGTTACCTCGGAGACACCAAGAGACAGTCTGTGCTACGTCTACGGACAGAAGGTGTATCTTCGGCACAGGTACCATGCATAAAGCCCCGAAGGGTACCCTCTAAAAGCTGACAAAAGCCAAAGTCCCTACTTCGGCTTCTAGGGGGGGCATGTGATAGCCGAAGGACTATCGCCTCTCCTAGAACGTACCTCCTATCAAAAGCATGCTCGGGAAGCCTGGCACCATCCGAGGGAGGCACTAGTACTGACCTCGGACTAGGCAAATTCCAGTGCCTCGAACTCGGGATTTAGCCTAGTACCCCAAAGAGCTCCAAAGGTGCAGACAGCCCCCTCGGGAGATTAAACGGATCGCCTTCGGGATAGAAGAACCAGCTACCGCAAGCAAGAGAGGATTTCCCGAAGGCGGAACCTGCGAGCTAGGCAGCGCCCCGAACTGCGAACATAACTCCCGAAGAAGGGTGTTCGTCCCAGAGAACGACCTCGCCCAAAGGACATCGGGAGTACGGCAGGAGCATTTAAGGAGCCTCTGACACATCGCCCACAGACGCACCATGTCACCTCAAACGACGCTCTGACACGCCGATGCCGCCCAGGCCTTGTCACAACCTGTCTCGGACCAAGGCTCGAGGGAGCCTACAAACAGCTACTTGTCCCCTGTGTCCAAAGGTACACAGCAGATCTGACCGAACACGTGTCATGATCTGAACGGGCCAGACGGCTTCTATAAATACCAAAAGAGCAAAGCCCCTTGCAAACGGTTGGTCAGTCAGTTGAGAGGATACGAACAGGGTTAAGGCCACTAAACCCTTGAGTGCTCTCTTTCCTTCACCTCTCAGAAAACTAACTTGGGTGTCGGAGGCTCCTCCCCGGAAAAACATCCCGGGGGGGACCTCCTAACCTTTCCTTTTGGGCTCTTCAGGTACCACTCCCTGGGAAACCTCCACTCCGGGCGTTCTCCTCCTCAGGAAGTCCCTCCAGAAACCACCATGTCCTCCAGCGAAGATGTTCTCCGGGGGACAGCAATATTTAAACCCCCACTTTTACTAAAACATATAAAAATTTTTGTATTATAATATACTCCACTTACATTTCTGACTAATATATCTCATTATTTCAACTACCAAGCAACTTATTTCATGCAATATTTTATAAGGTTTTAATAAAAAGTTGTAAGTACATCTAGCACTACTCGACATTTTATCAGTTCCTTGTTTTTGGACTCCAGTACACAAAATCATTTATAATTTTTCCTTGATTGGTCTGGGGAAGTTTGATAAAATAATCTCTATCTGCCCCCGAGCCTAAGTCATCAAACGTTCTCGTATGTTGTATGTGCTTGTAAGTTTGTGTTGGGTTTAAGTTTTAGTTGGAGTTTGTTAAGATTTAATCTTATCAAGTTCAATTAATAAGCTCCTAGTTGTTAGGAATTAGAATGTTTACTTTGATATTTTCCTTATAACAAAATACCACATTTCGTGAGCTGCACTCTCCTTTGTTCTTATCCTGTATGGCTATGAAGGCCACTGGCTATGCTCAATAAGTAACAAGTTCCAGCTTTGTAAACTTGGTTCCTTGTTTCTTACAAATTTTGGTGCCAGGGCTAGTAAGAGAGAGTGGTTCGGAATTGTAGCTTCCTAACAAGTCTCGAGAAATGGCGATTGAAAGTGGCAACTTCATGTAGTCAGGAATACCAAAGTTCGATGGGCACTATGATCATTGGGCGATGCTTATGGAGAACTTCCTTCTATCCAGAGAATATTGGCCTCTGGTGGATACAGGAATCCTCACACTGCCTGAACAAACAAGGCTAACAGAGACACAGGAGAAGCTGATCGAAGGACAAAATCTGAAAGATCATAAGGTGAAGAATTATCTCTTCCAGGCCATAGAAAGACCTATCTTGGAAACAATCCTCAACAAAAGCACCTCGAAGAGCATCTGGGGTTTGATGAAGTAAAAGTATCAAGAAACGACTAGATTGAAAAGGGCCCAGCTGTAGGGATTGAGGAAAGAGTTTGAAGTCCTTAAAATGAGGTAAGGTGAGAAAGTGGATGAATATTTTGCTCAAATGCTTACCATCGTGAACAAGATGAAGATACATGGTTAGCAGATTAGTCAAGTAATGATTGTAGAAAAGATCCTGAGATCAATGACCACAAGGTTTGATTATGTTGTCTGCTTAGTAGAGGAATCCAACAACTTGAATGGGCTAACTATAGATCAGCTTCAGAGTTGTCTCCTAGTCCATGAGTAGAAAATGAAGTCTCATGATGATACAAAGGATGAACAGGATTTGAATGTCACATATGGAAATGAAGGAAAAGGCAAAGGCAGAGGAGCTATTCGAGGTCAAGGAAGAGGTAGAGGCGAACAGCCTCTAAACAAGGCCATGATAGAATGCTTTAAATATCATAAATTGGGGCATTTTTAGTACGAGTATCCTAGTTGGGAAAATGCCAATTATGCTAAGGTCGAAGAGGAAAAAGAGAAGCTACTCATGTCCTTTGTTGAAGCTAACATTTTGAAATAGAAAGGCATTTGGTTTCTTGACTCAGGCTGCAGTAACCATATGTGTGGAGACTAAAAAGTTTTTCCACTTTGGATGAGTTGTATAGGCACTCAGTAAAGCTTGGCAATGATTTAAGAATGTAAGTGGTGGGCAGAGCCAACATAAAACTTGAACTCAATGGCATAATCTAGGTAGTCACCGATGTGTTCTATGTTCTAGATTTAAAAAATAACTTGTTGAGTATAGGCCAACTACAAGAAAAGGGTTTAGCAGTATTGATACAAAATGGAGCATGCAAGTTGTTTTATCCCAAAAAAGGCTTGATTGTGCAGACTAAGATGACAACAAATTGAATGTTCGTGTTGTTGGCCTCGGTAGTACTTAAAGCTACAACATGCCTATAATCAACCATCATAGAAAATTTAGAATTGTGGCATAGAAAGTTCGGGCATTTGAGTTACAAAGGGCTGAAGATCTTGAGAAGCAAAGAGATGTTGAAGGGTCTTCTACCCCTACAGATTTCTATTGAAACAAGCATTGAATGCCTATTGGGGAAACAACATAGAGATACCATTCCTAAAAACAGTCAGTGGAGAGCCACAAGTAGATTACAACTAGTGCTTGCTGATATTTATGGCCTTATCACACCCAAATCAAATAGCAACAAGAGGTATCTTATAACCTTTATTGACAATTTTAGCAGAAAAGTG